>OY101448.1:151378243-151978243 GCA_956483635.1 Panzeria rudis | reverse complement strand
CATCATAAGCGTATTGAATATACTTATGCTGGAAGTATTTCTCAATGGGTTTTGGTCGAAATACATACAAGCTATAGCTGCTATACCAAGTTATGATTGGACTAAATGGAATGTAATAACTTCCCGCATTTTCCCGAAAATTTCCAAATGCCATATGGTCAAATATGGTTATTCTGGCTCGACAACATCTTTGGACATTCTCTGCTTATTGCCGCTTAATATTTTAAATGAGAAATTATTTGCATTTCTTTGGTGTTGGTTTCTGATCATTTGCATCTTGGCCGGTTTGAATTTATCTTATCGCGTTATGTTAATGTTTAATGAACCATTTCGCTTACAGTTGTTGCATACGAAATTACGTGTTATGTCGAAATCACAAGTCCGCAGTGCTATTGAAGGTATGACTTATAGCGATTGGTTTATTTTATTCAAAGTTAGCTCGAACATTAATCCCATATTATTTCGCGATTTAATGAAAGAACTGTATGAAAATCGTAACCATAAAAATAAAAATATCGGCTTTAATGTGTGATTGATTAATGATTAATATGAAATATTTTGATTTAATTGAAAATTGCCTTTGAATTAATAAGAATAGATAAGAATTAACTAATTCGATCATAAAAATTATTTGTAAAGACAATAACTTTCTATAATTGAATAGTTTCGTAAGTTGTAAAATGCCCGTTTAATATAGGCGCACTTTAGCATTAACAAATTTTGAATTTTATCGTATTTTTATATACGTGCCATTATATATTTAAAATTTAAAGCATAGTTTCGTTGTAACTCTTGTACATATTGAACATTTATAATGAATTTTTTCAAATTTCTCTTGTAGATATACTATGCAACTTTATATATACAATAGTTATGATTAGTGAATTACTTTTATATTTAAACTTCTTCAAGAATCTGACTTGTTTCTCTATTTTTTAGTGAATAATAATTGAAAAAATTTTTGTATATATATTTTCAAAACTAAAGATTTTGAGCTCTAACCGCAAGAAAAACGTTACCTCCAAAAAGTAAATTTTACAGAAGTTTTTTTTTAAATTATTGTTGCTTTAAATCGAAGTGTTGCTTTAATATTGACTATATAGGATTCGCTTTGATTGATATAGTTACAAAAATGTAAACATTTAAAAATTTCACGCCACTATATTTTCAAGATAAAATTGCTTATGCTCTATTTCCATAAGGATACCGAACACGTCTTTGACCTATGATCCGAATGATTGTTTGATTTTCATAAAAAAATTTGAAAATTATGCTGTTTACGATTTTATTGCGGTTAATGCTTGATATGTTTTTATTTTATTTCTCGCAGTGTTCGATTAAGAAAAATGAAATTTTTTGAAAAAATCGGACTAAGGACACGCCTACCGCCCATATATGGCAAAAACTAAAATTTCAATATTGGCTACATGACTGCACACAAAATCGCCAAAATCCGTAAATGATTTGCATTCCATACTAGTAACTTGTGTGGTAATTTTTATTGTAATTGAATCAAGGACTCTTTGTCCTGCCATATATGCTTTATCGTAAAAATACTATAACTTACAAAAGTTATCCGATTCCCATTAAATTTGTTATGATATTTATTATATATTAAACAAACATTTGTACCAAATCAAATTGAAACGTATCAACAGGCGCGGATACAAGGGAGTGCGGGATTCCCCCCTTCCCCAAAGAGTAAAATTTTTTTTTCGGTTATATGTATTTATTTATTGTATCTTCAATAAAATTGAACTAACAATAAGTAATCAAATCTTAACTCTAAAATTTTAATTTTTAAGTCCAGTCAGTGCCAGACAAAAATATTTGTTTCAGAGGTTGGTTGTTTACGTCTCTCGTGTTCGGCTGAGAGCAAGAGTGCCCCTCTAAAGTTAATGATGTTTCGGGCTAGGGGATTTGGGTGCAACTCAAGTCTTTTTATGTAGCTTGTCACGTGTTTAGAAAACACTGTCTTAACCGGCGGCACATCTAGGTCTTTATGAATTCGCTTGTTTCTGACATACCATAAGGCTGCTGTAATCGTACGGAGTATTTTATTTTATTGCCTTTGAATTTTTTCTACATTTGATGCCGAGGCAGTGCCCCATAACTGGATTCCGTAGGACCATATTGGTTTTAGAATGGAGTTGTATAGAAGAAGTTTACAATCTAGGCTTAGAGTAGAGTTCCTTCCAATGAGCCAATTCATTTGAGCTGCTTTTAATTTCATTTGGGTCACCTTTGCATTTATGTGTGACTTCCATGTTAGACGACGATCAAGATGAACACCGAGATATTTTACTTCAGTGTGTTGATGTATAGTTTGGTTATTTATTTGTATAGGTGGGCAGGTTTCTTTGCACAATGTAAAAGTAATGTGTAGAAATTTTTGTTCGTTAATTTTTATCCGCCATTGTTTTAGCCATTGTTCCAACTGGGGTATGTAATCTAGCAAATTGCGGGTGGCTTCTTGGGCTTTTGTGAACACTTAGAAACGCTGTATCATCAGCGAATGTTGATATGTGTATGTTACTGCTTACCGGCAAGTCAGAGGCATATATCAGATATAATACAGGACCGAGGATGCTGCCTTGAGGAACTCCGGCTTCAATGGGTTGCGGAGGGCTTTGAAAATTACCTTCTTTAACAACAAATTTTCGCTCAGTTAAGTAGCTTTCTAAAAGTTTAAGGATGTTTTCGGGTAGGTTTTGCTTTAGTTTATGTATTAAACCTGCGTGCCATACTTTATCAAATGCCTGAGAAACATCGATGAAGAGCGCTGAACAATATTTCTTTTCTTCGAAGGTTTTTCTAACCACGTTCACGAGTCTATGTGCTTGTTCAATCGTACTATGTTGTCTCCTAAAACCGAATTGGTGGTCTGGAATGCATCCAATACGATTCAGTATGGATGTTAGCTTACTCATAAGTAGCTTTTCAAATAGTTTTGACATGTTAGACAACAGGCTTATAGGCCTATAGGACTCCACCTTCGTATGATCTTTGCCTGGTTTAGGTATCATGGTAATCAGCGAAACCTTCCATTCTGGGGGATAGCATTTGAGGCGCAAAATACTGTTAAAAATAAATAGAATTATCCGTTTTGCAGTATAGGGTAGCTCTAAGAGCATTTTATTGCTTATTTTATCAGCGCCTGGGGCTTTTTTCGAGTTTAAGCCCGCAATATAGTGTTCAATCTCACGAATGTTGAACCTCAAAGTAACATCTGGTATAGCGAGGACTGGTGGCAGCTCAACTATAGTATCAGACGTAGTTGGAGTAAATACTTTCTGCAAGTGGTTTACAAACAGAGTACCTTTTTCAGCGTCAGTTCTGGCCCAGTCTCCAATCGAAGCTAGCAATGGAGGCTTATATATCACTGGTCTTTTGAGGCCTCGTGCTGCTCTCCATAGCGAATAGACTGTTTGAGGTGTTGCGTCGAGTCCATTTAGACATTTTTGAAGAGAAGCGGGTTTTTGATATTCTAGTAGCGTTTAAGCTGTTTAGTACATTCCGTCAGCAGAGATTTTAGCTGAGGGGATCTGTAGCGTAGCCATTCTCTACGAACTCTTCTTTTTTCGTTCTACATCTGCTGAATAAATTTTATTATATCTCACCTGAAGATTTGTAGTAGTACCATTTAGAGCAGCTTGCTTAAGGTTTGCCTCAAACATTCTAATAGAGTCATTTATGTCAGCAGGCGTTTTTAATGCAAAATTTTCTGTGCAATGAGTACTGAAATATTTTTTGTATTTCAACCAATTAATACGTGTGTTTTTCATCGTTAGAACTTGTATGCGAATATATAGTGACAATAGTTGGTGAGTGATCTGAAGACAAATCTAAAGATGCTTCAACTTGGATCATTTCGCTGGACACACCCTTTACTACTCCAAAATCAATAACATCAGGTATTTTTCGGCGATCTGTTGGCCAGTAAGTTGGCTGCCCACTTGATATAACATTTAACCGCATTTTTGAAATTGTGTCAAACAAAACGCGACCCTTTGGCGTGATGAGGCGAGATCCCCAGAACGTGTGCTTAGCGTTGTAATCACCGGCGGCCAAAAAGCGTGGGCCTAGTGAATTAAAAAATCTACTATACTGATTTTCTGTAATAGAGTACCTGGGAGAAGAGTAAATTGAGAGTAAAATATACCCAATTTCTATTGAGTTTCTAAAAAAAATTTGCCAAATAGTATGTTTCAGTTAGAAACAATGAAAAACCAACGCCATCTTTGAATTTGGTGCCCTCTTGTAGCGCCAAAAAGAGCCTAACACAATTTATATATATATATATATATTTTTTAATTTATCATGTGTTGTTTCTAATTCAACAGCATCTATTTGGATTTATATTTTACTATATAACTAGTGTATTCTCTTTCTAAACTAATTAATAAAGCTATGGAAAGTTTAGCAAAAATCACGACGATAGCCATTTTTTAAAATTTATATATTTTTAGTTGTAAACTTTTTTTTGTTTTTTTTTCGCGGTAGTTATTAGAAAACAGTACAACAAATTTACGATTTTTATCAATTGAGTTCCTTCACTTAATTATAAATAAAATCGACATTTGTGCACCTATTTTAATGATCTATAACTTATTTTATTCATAATATACCTTGTATTCCGATAAATGATCAAAGTCTAAAGGTTTGGCCCTTTTAATTTTTTATGAGTCTGAAAACTAATAAAAAAAAAGTTTAATTTTGCATGAAAAAACTATTTGAATTTAGCGTATTGAAATCTTTATATTCCATATATGTTTATTTAAAGGCGATTTTTGCTGCATACTAGTGATATCAAAACTAAGCAAGAAACACGTTTACTACACATTACAATTTCCGTGATATTAACAATTTCTTGCGAGCTTTCTTTCGCACTTTTGGCGAAATATCGAAATAAATTTAAAATTTTTTATAAAAATCACCTAAAGTTAAATACAATTATGCAACTGATTTTTGCCGAAATTTGAATTCCAAAAGAAATTTCAAATAAAATTTTTTTTTGTACCTAAATGAACTTTCCTAATTTTTATTTTCTTCTTAATTTCTGATGCCTGGCTTAAAGTTAATGATTTAAACATTTTTTTATTGATGTTGTGTCAGTGGAATAACTATGGATTTGAAGCTTCACACTACATTTTCACAAGCAAACAAACGCCTGTACCACTCCACCATATAAAATATCGACAGCACGAAGTTAATATGTATTTGGCTGATTATTTTATTTTTTTTTATATAAGACCAGCACTCAGGGGATGACCCCTACTCATGCAATGTATTGTGCCGGAATGAGGAAAATTGGTTGTGGGAAGGAGGATAGAGGGAGTAGTGTTTATGGACATTCGATTTGAAACTTCCAACATTGAAAGTGGCGGGAAAGACCTCTGCAGGAAGCTTATTCCACATACGGACTGTTCGGCCAAAGAACGAATTCTCTCTGTAATGCGTAGTGCGATTTATTTGTGTATCGACCACAAAGGGATGTGCTCTTAAAGAAGAACGCGTTGTTCTCAAAAAAGAGCGGGTTTCGGGAACAAGTTCCCTGATTTCATCAGAGCACATTCCATTGTAGTAGCGATAAAACAACGAAATACACCCTACATTGCGTCGATGCTCCAGCGAGTCAATAGAGTTGGCTACCCTACTTTCGCCGATGAGCTTCTTCGCCCTCTCTTGTACGCGTTCGAGTAACTTCAAAATAGACTTCGAAGCACCGGCCCATACATGAGAGTTGTATTCCATTTTCGGTCGGATGTAGGTGGTATAAATATTAAGGAGATCAGATGGAGTGAAGTACCTTTTACACCGTCTTAAAAAACCGAGGCACTTGAATGCTTCTTTTGAGACTTGAAAAAT
Source organism: Panzeria rudis (assembly GCA_956483635.1). Taxonomy (NCBI): domain Eukaryota; kingdom Metazoa; phylum Arthropoda; class Insecta; order Diptera; family Tachinidae; genus Panzeria; species Panzeria rudis. The sequence goes on along the minus strand of OY101448.1, from coordinate 151,972,375 downwards.
GTGATCAGTCCATCGAACGTCACACTGAATTTTCATGCCAAGAACATCAAGAGCATCTGATTCCTCAATACTTACATCATTCATAATTACAGATGGAGCAGCAAGTTCAGTCATGCGTCTGTGCGTGAGCATACTGCACTGGGTCTTACGAGCATTGAAATCGACCCTATTTGCACGACCCCATTCAGAGATTGTTACTAGATCGTTATTAAGTGTAACATTCATAGCTTGCCTCATGGCCCCAATCTCCAACAGGCTTGGCCTAGCAGTGAATGAATATGAATGGTAAATGCTGCTATCATCTGCAAAAGAGTAGATAGGATTGAAAGTTTGACATAGAAGGTCATTAAGAAAAATAAGAAATAGGGTAGGAGAAAGAACGGAGCCTTGTGGTACCCCCGAATTAATCTTGAACTCGTTTAATGAGATCCCATCTATAACAACTCGTATAGTGCGATCCCTGAGAAAGCTCGATATAAATCGGGTAAAAGTCATTACCATCATTCTAAACGCACATTTTGTGTTCTTTTTTTCTTTTGTTTACCAATGGAACTAAATCAAATATGAGAATATAGGATTTTCATTATAATTTTCGCCTCATTCAATGGATCCCGAAATAAAATTAAATTTTTCGATTTTTAACATATGTATTTCTGTATTGAGCGTTATATTTGCTTTCGTTGTTGTCCTGGGAATAATTTATGCAAAAAAATACACTACAAAAAATGAGTATAGGGTTTGAAAGCACTATACATCTATTCTCTAAAAACGAAAAATTGTAATAATCGCAGGACGAAACTAAACCATTTTTTCAATTTTGACTTGGGTTCACATGGAAAAATAAAAAATTTGTATCTTTCAAAATAATTCTTTATAAACATTTATACATGAGCAAAGAATAGGCTTACTCAAATAAGACTAATTTTAATGAAATTGATCAACAATGTCAAAAGTTATGTCAATTTCAAATAATTATTTGTAGTAAAATACGACCCATGTACGTAATACATTCTTCGAAAATATAACAACCCACAGTGGGGTAGAAGCAACATTTTTGCAAAGAAAATAAAAAATTTGTAAACAGGTAATGTTCTTTATGTCGTTTTTACCCTTAAGCTGCTGTTAACTTTTTTAACGTCCTAAAATTTATAGCTGAATTATATTTAACAATTTTGTTTACAATTAATGGGCTTGTTCTGTAAATCACGAGATGTCAAATCACGGTGATTTCAAAAATTAACAAAGGCTAAATTATTGCTTTTGTAACTTGCTCGATTTATAGCGTTGGAAATTCGAATAAAATGTTCTGTTGTAAATGGCAAAAAATTAAAATACCACAAAAACCCACTAACAAGTCAGCTATTAACAGTTTGTTTTTGAAATCACGCGATTTGAAATCACGATGATTTCCAGAACAGTCCGGTAAATTATGAGTTTTTATTCGAACTGTATGGGTTTATGTCCAAAGAAATTTAATTATTTTGGCTTGACACAAGACAAAGCAAAATGTGAATATCAATAAGAGTGACAGTATGAATTGATTAAAAGTAGATGATATTCAACTCTTGACTGCAAACCACCGACTTTGGTCAAGAGGTCTACGCGGAAAAGAACTCTGAAGAGGTTAGCGGGTGCTATCGAAACGTCGGTTCAACCCTCAGTGCAGTGAAAATTTTCTTTGTCTACATGCTTCACAATTATCTTTAAATAAAAATATAATTTATGGTATATAACTTCCTTTTAGATAAAGATATGTTTCTGCAAATTTGTTTACATATAAAGAAGGGACTAAGGAACACTTTTTCTTCAGTAACTTAAATATTTTGGTTTTTTTGAGATATGACTACGTTGAAATAAAAGAGCGATATTTCTTCTTTTATCCGTATGCTATGTGTGTATTGGCTAAATTTTAATATGGAATTTGCTGTAGTTGAATGACCTTTTGAAACAATTAACAACGAACTGTTTCACGCATATTTATGCGTTTTTATTAATTGGAAATAATGACAAATTTAATAAAAAAAAACAACCAGAAGTATTTTTTCTACTCTAAGCATAATTTTTATTTCATTTAAATTTAAACTTTAACTTTTTCGTTTACCTTAGACTTGACTTCTTAAGTTTTTCAAGACAAAAAAAAAACCTTATTAAAACTATGTAAAGTCAGCAGTAAAATGCAGCCAAACCAATATTTTCATTAATACAATAAATAAAGTTTTTTTTAATATATTTTTTTAAGTGAAAAAAAAAACACTTAGAACAGCATAAATATAATTTGCAAAAATTTTATTTATATTTGGGTCGACTCAACTGTGGATAATTTCTGTTGTTTTATTGTTGCACAGACAACAAAATTGCAACGTCGTCCCACTTTTGAAATGCTTCATAAACCGACCAAATGGCCATCAACAAGTTTAGTTAACTTACGTGGTATTACTCGAACGGAAGTATTTAAATCGAATAAACAAGTGTGAACAAAAAGTAAAAGAATATTTAACGGTTGCGGTGATCACTACTGTGCAATAACTAAAGTTTCTACAGCCCATATTGGTTTACCGGGCATTATTATGGATTACCAAAGCCGCCACAACATACAATGAATTATAGAAAAAAAATATGCTTAAAAAGTGAAATTTGATCCTGACAAGCTTTTAAATATGTACTACAAGTGATTTTTTCACGGTCATAAAATAACAACAATTTAAGACACGTTGTTTTTTTATATGAATATTTAAAAACAAGGATATTACAAAAAGGATAATAGAAAATAAAAAAATTTTTCATCAAAGAGATGTCAACAAAATTAAAAATCACAAGTGATGGTAAATAAAATATTAAATATTATACATACTTGTATATAAAAATGTATGTATGTCCTTTAATACTGATGCATAGAAGTAATAAAAAATAAATATAATTGCATGTCTTTTATATACATACAACTATGTATAAAGTTTTTTTTTCGAGAAATGAGTGAATTGCTTTAAATCCTTCAACATTACAAAGTGTTTTTATAATGAAATAAAAAACATAATAGTGAAATAAAACGCCAAAAAAATTAATAGTGATTAAAATGTGATATACAATAAAGTGGTTCGGCCTCAATACAAAATATAAAAGATGAATCAGTCACCCCTAGGATCAAAGATTAGTTGAAAAAAATTCCAGAAATATTTTTTAAAATTTTTTGCCACGCCCCTGGATACCGCCCTTTTAGTTTTTTGTACACTTTGTTGCCATTTATGGTCCGATCATAACATATTGCATATCGTTATTCATGGCTTGACATTGTCTTCATTTTTGCTGTTGTTACTTTTTAATCTGACATCAAATTTTGGGCGCCACTTATGCTATCTTGGATTCTTTCCTTCTTATGTCCACTTTTTTGCACGTAGCAATAAGGTCCTTCTAAAAGTTAGTATATATTGGTATTACTATACCCCCTTTTATGCCACGCCCCAATAGTTAGCCCCTTTTTTTATCTTCACATATACATCTATTGCATTTAAGCCAGGTCAATCAATATATAAAACAAAAAAAAAACATTTGCACCAGTCACCCATTAGAATGAAAAGTATATCAATAACGTTTCTAGAACTGTAAAAAAAGTGAGTATATATAAAGTATAAAAGTGAGTATGTTAAACGGTGGACATAAACAATTTTAGAAGGGCTTCCTTACCACGTGGAAAAAAGTGGACATAAGAGGGGAATGATCCAGGATGTCAGAATTCGATGTCGGATTAAAAAGTTACGAGAACCAAAAATTAAGTAACAGTCAAGATATAAACAATGAAATGAGACATGATAAGATCTAGGGATGGGCAAGTGAAAAATATATCGATATATATATATCGATATCGATATATATTTAAATATCGATCGGCATCGATATAAAATTTTTTTAAATTAAAACCAAAAAAGTACCTTTCTTATAAATAATTAATGGCTCGATTATCGATGGCAACCGAACTTCAGTTGCGTTGCCAGCCGGCAACTGAAAATTTGTGGTTGCCAGAAAAGCACTAAAAAGCAACTGAAATTGTCAGCTTTCAGTTGCCAGTTGCCATCCGTAATACGATTTTTAGCAACTGGCAACGCAACTGAAGTTCGGTTGCCATCGATAATCGAGCCAGAAGCTGGAAAGAGTTAATTTCAAAGTTCCTTACTGTTTGTTCCATCCATATTTCGTGGAAAGTACATCAACAAATTTACACTCAAAGAATGATAATTTTTCGAATAGACAAAATATTATAAATAAAACAAAAGATTTGGCTAGTAATATTCTATTTGATGAAATGTTTTTAAAAATTGCACGAAAAAACAAAACCAAAGCTAAAAAAATATCGAGTTTGATACTATCGATATATTTGGAAAAAAATATCGATATATCGAAATTAAAAATATCGACGATATATATCAAATGAAATTTATTTGCTGGTGTTTAAGCATTGTCTATATGCAGCATTTCATTGATGCTTTACCAAATCATCATTAGACCTCAAACACAATTTTGCAAAGTTACAAATCCTTTATCTTATGTACAGACTTTCAAAAACAATGCTTAAACACCAGCAAATAACTTTCATTTAAAATAAAATTATGACAATATGTCAAATAATACATTTCTTAAAGGTTTAATTTGGATTTTATTTTTCAATACTTTTATTGTTGTCCAATGGATTTCTAATTGTGTAAAGGTGTAGAAAATTTTTTTTTATTGAAATTTTTAATCAGATTTTCCTAACTAACAATACCACTAAAAAATCGATTGCTTTTAATAACACTGCTTTACAAACTTTTATTTTTTTAGGTTCTTAATTTTCTAAAGCATTTTTTAGAATAATTATGATGTGCTAAACACAAAAAAGAAATAAAAATATAATTTCGGCCATTGTGTATAATATAACGGTTCATTTTCGTTTTTCGGTATGTACTTCTTGTTAAAGCGTCATTCAGAATCAAGGCTGGTTCGTTTAAAATGAATTATATATTATTTGAAAGGCTACTAAATAACGCGTCGAATAGTGGCTCTGATCGAATAAAAGGCGAGTGGATAAAAGTTTAAATTCTTTGAAATTTTTAAAGTTCATCACCAATTGTTGCCTTTTCGGAAGTCTGTTTTGTACCACAAATAATAAAAAAATCCATAGATTTATGATATCATTGAATAGTCCATTCGATTATAAAAATTCTAAGCCATATGGACCTAAATCTGATGAAAACAAAAAAAATCGTATATTCTGTGTTTTATTATTTAGGCTATTTATGGTCAGATTTTTTCTTTACTTTAGATGCAAATAAAACAAGTTATTCCATTTTTGAACCCAATGTTTCATCGGCTTTTTTCCGACGTCTTTAGAAGAATCTTATAATCGACTTTGGATGGTGCTTTAAAGAGAAGTAAATATATTTTTTACTTTTTTACAGATTTTTTTTATGTAGGTATTCTTCAAAAGAAAATTCTCAACATACACGGCAGAACAGAACAACGTTGTTTTTTTTTGGAAATTTTTCCCTGATTCTTTAGAATAATTATCCTGTCTAATTCTTTCTGAATATCACGTTACGGACTTTTGCGCAATAAAATCGTTTGGACTCAAAGGCAAATTAGTTCCAAATAATCAGACCAAAATATAAAATTCTGTTTCAAGTAGAGAACTGCAATTTACTCAATATTAAAGAAATATTACGTTCGGAAACGGAATTCAACCCACCCCATTTTTTTTAGCAGCTGGTGTCTAAAAAAGAAAACTAAAATACGGAAATTTGTCAGGTGTGTCCAGACTATGGGCGGTGCTACTATGCTGCGGTATGCTCCAGCTAGGGCTAGACATATTAGGGTGGACTGAATTCCGTTTCCGAATCGAACTCTGTGACATGACCGAATATTAGATTTTGCTATTATGCCGCTGTTAGCAAGTTTTTGCGAATTTTCGCCATTTTCGCGATTTTTACGGAATTTTTGGCATTCTGTACAGTTTTAGCGATTTTTAATCATTATTACCGGTTTGCTGGCAATTTTTCGCGAATTTGCGCTATTTTCGCGATATCGGCAACTTATTAAAAGTTTTTGGCCTTCTTACATTTTTAGAGAATTTTGTATCAATATTACGCTTTGTAATATTTCAAGTTTTAGCGTAGCTTTTGCGAATTTTCACGATTTTTTCCGAGTTCTTGATATTTCTTACACTTTTAGCGAGTTTTAATAAATTTTAGACTTTGTTTCACAAGCTTGGCTTGTGAGTTAAAAAAAATTTTTGTTTTTTTATAATAAATTTTGTATACTATTTTCAATTTAGGCGATGTTACGTTAAAATGTAACGAAATATAATTTTTAACATGTACGTAAATTCCTGTTAAGTTTACCATATCCGTTTGAACTGCTTTACACATAACAATATCGACAAGCTTTTTCGTTCCGTTACAGTTACATTCCGTTCCAGTCGGCTAAAGGTAGAGGACGTGGCACTGCCCACTTTTATAACCATAATGTTGTATTGTAACGTTTAATAAATGTGTATCCAAAGTTTCATAGGAATTGGGTTAGTAGAAGTTGTTGAAAAAGAATATTTACTTTGCATGGGCGTGGCACTGCCCACCTTTTTAATCATACAGAAACTTAATGTGTGTGCAAAGTTTCATAGGAATCGGTTGCCCATTTTTCAATGGGATCAATCTGGAAGTACATCCTCTAAAATAAAGAAAAAAAGAAATCCGAAATCGGTTCATAAATGGCGGAAAAAAATACATAACGAATAGATAACTTTTCTCCTTATTTTGAAGTCGTTTAATAAAAAGTATAAAAACAAGTAAAATATTAATCTGGGATAAAGAATGTTACAAATTAAAACTAAATTAAAATTTTTCATTATTTGCATAGAACTTGAAACTCCGCGCGCACGATCACATCGAAAATGCAACCGTCTAATATTGACAAGAATATTTGCTTTATCCGTAATTGTATTCCTTATTATACTAACATCTATTATATATCATGGAATAGTCCTGGAACGAATGGGTAAGTTTTGATAAGAATTATATAAAATATAAGTATGCATATAAAATGTATCAGTAATATCTACTTCATAGATAAATTAAGGCAAATTGTTGCCCTTAATATGAAACATTATCAAACTAAGAGCCCTACAAACGTGGAACTTAAGCTACCTAACCACTTGCAGCTAACGCTTGATTCCCAAATGAAAAATGAAGAACATATACAAGACTTTGACATAAACAATGAAGATGGCCGAAGTTTACATATAGAGCATAAAAAATTTCGAATTATAAGTAGAAGAATTAAGCGAGAAGAAATTGAAGATGAGTTTAGTGGAATGGATCCATTACAACAAACTTCCAAATTCGATTCAATAGATCCCATAAAAATTCAACAAAGTTCATTGGATTTAAAAAGTCTGTATGCAAAAGTAAGGAACAAACGTACCAAACTGGCTATTAGTAAGTTAGAGAAGGAATATAAACGATGTAAAAAAGAATCGAGTGGCAGCAGAGATTGTATGGCATCCTTTATGCGTATGTACAATTTGGCTCGAGAAATAAATGAGAAAATGGAAAAAATGAAAGCTATTTTCAGGGATAGTGAGATTTTAATGCAAGTCAGCTCTAGCTCAACCAGCAACGAATCAAATGTGTCTGTCTTAGAAACCACGACGACTAAAGCACTAACTAAAACAACCCAAGGTAATGTTATAACTACTTTGCCACCGACCACTTTACAAGATAATACTACAAGTAAAATATTAAAAATAGAAAAAATTAAAACTAGTAAAATAAGTTGGATATTGGATGGTCCCGATTTTGATAGTTCTGAGGAAGAATTTGCTATATTACCTGACATCAGGTTAGATACTACTACTGTTGCAACAACGACCATAAAGAATAATATGTCACAGACTTCTAATGTAAAGACTTTAAGTACGAGTACCACCACCGAAATAATTGAAAGTATTGAAAATAATTTTACAGAAGATAAAACATTGACTAATGAAATGAGACCTCATTCCACAGCAGCACCAACAGATATTGCAGATAGTACATCTTCTAATAAGCAAAATTCCGAGGCAATTGATCATACTTCTGAAAGGCTAACTGAAAAAACAACAGCTAAAATAATAACTGAAGGTCCCTCTGCCACTTCAGCTAAAACGGAAAACGGAAAACCTAAAGAAATTAGTTGGATAATGGACAGAGCTGATAGTAAGAAACCAACAAATATTCCAAGTAGTACAATTTCTAATAAGCAAAATTCCGAGGCAATTGATCATACTTCTGAAAGGCTAACTGAAAAAATAACAGCTAAAGTAATAACTGAAGGTCCCTCTGCCACTTCAACTAAAATGAAGGACGAAAAATATAAAGAAATCACTTGGATAATGGACGGAGCTGATAGTAAGGAAAACTTAGTTATATCCGTTGATAATATCGAGGATGTTCGTCTTACAACTGCAAGTTTAAAGCCCACAAATGAGCTGGTTACGGCAACTTCTTCAATTAGTACTACACCCACATCGAAAAAAGTCTCCACAGCTTTTACAAGCTCAGTTTCACAGACCACAGAAAAAATCGCTACTTCAACAGTGATGATCGAAAATGGTACAGTTGATCCTGATACGAAACGTAAATTAAAGTTTGAATGGATTTTAGATGGTAAAGAGCTGACTGCGGAAGTAACTGAAGGTTACAACAGTAGTACGTCTATCACAGAAATGCCATTCAATATTAACTCTACGCAATCTAGCCAGTCAATCTATTCCAAACCCATAAAATACACCAGAATTATTGATAGTGACATCAATACTGCTGAGTCTAATAGTACTGCGAAACCTTTATCTACTGTAGCAATTGATCGTTCATTTAATGTAGGAGCTGGTAAGTGTAATGCTACTTGGGAAGATAGTATTTGCCAATTAAGTGTTTCGGAAACTAATCAGAGCTACGATGATCAAGATGAACATCCCTTAGATAATCCAAGTAGTTTAGAAAATATGCTGGAGAGTCTGGAACGTAGTGCTCCTCCCGACACTGCAAAACAAAATAAAACATTTAATCCTTTAGATCGTAGCAATTGGGAAATGAACTTTCAACAGGCAGCTATGAATAAACAAGATGATATTATGGACTCACTGGGTGATTTTAATGCTAAATATATTCCAAAATTTGGCCCAAAACTCAATCCAGTGAACCCTAATAATTTTGCAGGTAAGTAAAAATATTTTTTAAAAAAGATTAATTGCGACAAGCATATTCTTTCAGCCGATAGCCAATTCATGACTCTATGCGAACGTATAGCCAAGCGCATGCATGATAAGGGTTCATCTTCAGCTGGTCCTCAGCCACAACCCCAAAACAATTCCCAGCCAGAATCTTATACACAATCTTCAGCAGTACAGTTCACTAGTCGCGCTCCCATTGGCGGATTTCCGGTAACAGGTGAAACCATGAAAGCTTCAGCTCAATTTATGTTCAATCCTAATTTTGGCATGCCTACAATACCCGTTTGTTTTTATGTTACACCGGCTAACGTACGCATGGTCAATCAAATGCCCTTCTGGGCTCCGTCATTTTTCGGTATGCCAGGAGGATTTGGTGGCTCAAGCGGTGGGATTATGGGAGGTGCGGGAGGTTCTGGTGGCATATTTTTTGTACCACAAAATTTTGGAACAACTGGTAATTTCTACGGTCATGCAACTGGCAGCGCGCAAGGAGGGTAAAATTGATTAATTGGTTTAAGTTTATTACAGTTTTAAAAGAAAATTTCCAATTCACAGCGGTCAAGGAAATATACCAAACATTTTCTCTAAAAATGCTTCGCCTCAAAAACAACTTCTGCAGCAACAGCAACAAGGACACCAACAAAAACAATTACTTTGTACATACATGCAAAATCATGGTAATTCTGGTAATTCACTTGGTGTGGGAGGTGGAGGAGCAAGTGCTCCCGGTAATGCTATAAGCGGTATGGGCTTTTCAAATGCCAATTTCAAAATGAGCAGTAGAGCTTCGAACAATTCTTTGTCATCCAATATTATCTATGCTTCTTATGCTCATCTACCCGATCAGTTGGGTCATAATAGAGATCATTTCAAATGCGAACTGCCGGGACAGGTGGCCTGCTATGGTGGACACGAATGTATAAGAGAAAGTTCTTGGTGTGATAGTTTGGTAGATTGTTCAGATGGTAGCGATGAGGCAGCTTGTACTTGTCGTCAACGTTTAGATGATGATCGTGTTTGTGATGGCTATGCCGATTGCCCAATGGCCGAAGATGAAGTTGGTTGTTTCGGTTGTGGGGCATATATGTACTCCTGCTATGAACATCCTTCCGAATACGAAATGTACAATCGTTCGACTGTCTCGATGTGTTTTAGCGCTTTGGAAAAATGTGATGGTTTTAAAAATTGTCTCAATGGCAAAGATGAAATGGAATGTAGTTTAATAGTTACTGATATAGCGCAGCATATGGTAAGGAATCATATATGTATGTATCATAAAAACAATTTGTATAATCTATATTTTTTAGACCCATCCAGTTTCTAATTCTGAAGGTTTTCTTTACCGCAACTATCGTGGTGTGTGGTATCCTGTTTGCAACAATGGGGCGAATTGGGCTCTAGAAGGTTGTCAAAACGAAGGTGGCTCTTTCGGTAAACCGAATATAACATTTCGACAGTTATCCTTGCCGGGGCCATTCATAGAACCTGCACATCTTGGCAATGTTCATTTTCCTCAATCTTGCCAGCAGCGGGATAGTCAAGATGCATTGGCTGATTATGTAGCTTATGTCCAGTGTACGCCTACAAAGTGTGGCATAACTAAACGAAGTTCAAAGAGTTTGTTATCACGAAAATCAAAACGTTTTGCCAAACTTCAAGAAAACCTAGAGTTGCAAAAGAAAAGGGAAGTCGATAATTATTCGGTACGTATTGTGGGTGGTACATTTAGTAAACCCATGGAGTGGCCATTTGTTGTTGCTCTTTACAGAAATGGCAATTTTCACTGTGGAGGAACTATTTATTCAGCACAATGGGTAGCGTATACTGATTTATAGGCTTGATGTTGTATAATACAAATGAGCAACTTGTGTAGAAAATGTACTATATGAAAAGCATACAGATTTTTAATGATTTCTATAGACATTTTCTGAACGAGCTGCTGAAGTAGATTATAAAAACTGTATGTGAACTTTCATACGTGGGTACAATTCTTTGTTTTTCTTTTTCCACAGATTATCAGTGCAGCTCATTGTGTCATTAATTATCAAAAATACTATTATGAAGTACGTGCTGGTCTTCTGAGACGTTCAAGTTTTTCTTTATCGACTCAAATACAACCTATTTCTCATGTGATTGCACATCAGGGCTACGAACGTCACAGTATGCGTAATGATTTATCTTTGTTACGTATGGCGAATCCGTTGCAATTTAATCGTTGGGTTAAACCAATTTGTCTACCAAATATTGGCCGCACGACAGGGGGACATGACTGGATTTGGGGACCAGAAGCAGGTTCTTTATGCACGACTGTTGGTTGGGGAGCCATTCGTGAAAAAGGACCAGGAAGTAAGTATTAAAAAAATATATTAATGATAACGACAATTAAAAATTTCACTATTCCAATAAAAATTATTCGAACTAATTTTTCCTAATAAAAGTTATTCGAAAAAAAAAGTTTCGAATAAAATTATTCGAATAAAATTATTCGACTATTTGCTAAACCTTACATTTTTATACTAAAGGTGAATCTCTACGCCAAGTAACTGTACCGATTCGTAGCACTTGTATTGAAAGAGACGACAAGGAAGCTGAAAATATTTGCGCCGGTGATCCGGGCGGTGGACTGGATGCTTGTCAAGGTGATTCGGGTGGTCCACTGTTCTGTCGCAGTGTCAGCAATACCGATGAATGGTATTTAGCTGGTGTTGTCAGTCACGGAAATGGTTGTGGTAGACCAAAAGAGTTTGGAGTTTATACGAGATTGGCTCTGTTTGTGGATTGGATTGCAATGGCAACCCGTCCAGAGTTTTTGCCACGTTTACAGCCACAAAAATCTTGTCCAGGTTACATGTGTATGTGGGGTGGAAAACGTTGTATACCGCAAAGAAAACGTTGCGATCGTGTTGTCAATTGTTTAGGTGGTGAGGATGAAGTGGGTTGTATTTATAATTTTGAGCCTGATTTGGGTAGTAAAAAAAATTCTATAACTACCGAGAGCGATTATTATCCGGAAGAAACTGAAAAAGAAACTACTCCAGCTGGTGCATCGGAAAATACTTTGGAAGTGGAGTTAGTGGAGGATAAACTAATTGATGAAAACAAAACTACTACGAGCTTAAACAATATAAAAATGACAACTTCTGTTAATGATCTTGTAAGTCAAGAGGATATAATAGAGGACACTTCAAATTTTGAAACATCCTTTCCAACTACTGATCCTACAACCGACATTCCTGAAGACATAACTAAATCTGTTGATACCACCGCTAAAACTATGCAATCTACAGTATCCTTCACTTTTACAACGGCATCCTCTCTAGACTTTAGCACCATAGTACCTAGTTCCACAAATGATTTTAACAAGTTTACCACAATGGTGGTAAAATTATTTGAAACTTCAACTGATGCCAGTCTTTTGAATGAGACTACTACCTGGAAAAGTGTTAGTAGCACTCAGAAATTCGAAGATGAAACATCTATGGATATAAAAGTAAATTTCTTGGGTGACAGTTCCACACATCATCCAAAATTTACAACGCCAACATATTTTTCAGCCGATATTATAACTGAAGATAATATCCCAACCACAAGCTTAGAACCTCAAACTACCACAGCTGACACAACTGAAAAGATTTTGACAACGCCAATGGCCCCTAAAAAACCGACTCTTAAATTTGTGTGCAAGAAGTGAGTACTAGCTATGTGCTGCTTTTGTATTTAAATTCTATTTGAAAGAATGGGAGCGAGAAGGTGGGGTTACACTGTGATTAAATTCGAAAATCTGTTAGAGGTTATATTGAGATGAAGGAATTTACGCTCTTATGAGAAAACAAGGAAGTGTGAAATTTCGAATTTAGTTTCGAATTTGTGTAGAATATTAATCTGATACTTTACGCAAAAATCCAAAGTTTTATTGTGTTCGAAAATTCGAAATTAATTTCGAAAAATTTTTTATACCAAATTTGGCTACGGAGTTTAAATACTTTGTAGAGATTTTTAAGTCGTAAAGTTTTAAATATGTATGTTCGAGTTTTCGAACTTTAGAAAAATAGGTAAACTCAAGGCGAATAAAAAAAGAACAGCTCATAGCTTTTATATTTCTAGTTTATCTTCTTGAAATGTAGAAATAAATAACTTTTTTATACATGAAATTTCACATTTCCAGCAGATACCTGACCTCGCAGTGAGTTCATCTGTTATCAATTCGCCTTAATTCAAATATAAACACGAATTACTGTAGTGTTAAGGACATACTATCAAAACTCCCTTATTGTATTGAGTAATTAATAATTAACTTACTTCTGGAATACTGTATACGTTAGAGTGCTAAAACTTGGTGTGAATGGTGGAAGGTTACCTCTCATGCAAGTGATTTATTGATTATATCATAGTTGAAGAATTATATTAGTTACAGAATTTATTTTTGGTGTCAGATAGTTGAAAGGTAGTGTGCGTAGTCACACCAAAAATGTATGGGGTGAGACTAGGGGAAAAGGTACCTCCCATACAAAGTAATATTTAAAATTAAACAAATCGTATGGGAGGTTCCCTTCCCCTCGCTCCTACCCCGCCAATTTTTGGCGGGACTGTGCACACTGGCTTCCAACTATCTCACACCTTAAATAAAGACTCACTGATATAATCCTCCAGATATGAGATACTTTATAAATGACTTGCATGAGAGGTACCCTTCCCGTTGCTGCTACCCAACCAATCTTTCGTTTGACTACACACACTAGCTACAAAGTAACTCACACTGATTGTGGCTCTGACTAACAATTAACCAAATATACAATAATTACTTATAATTTTGTATTGGAGATAACACTTCCCCCACTTTTATCCGATTAATTTTTTTGTGGACGCATAAAGTATTCCTGATATGTATAAGCTAATTATGAATTGCTGAGGACAGGAAGGGAAAAAACTCCCTTCGCGTCTGCCACTGCCTTAAAACCACCGTAGGTGTCTGCCATTGTATTTTTGAGGTAAAAACAAATAAGTCTTTCAAAGAAAATTACATAAATTTTTGTCAAATTTTTCATATTTCGCTAGTGATTGACGCCAAAGGAATCGCGCTCCAAAAAATTAGTCCTGTATTTTTTTCTTAAAGAGAAATAGCACAATCAGGCATTTAATGCCTACCAGTTAATTAATTAATGTGTTACCTTCTTTGGGAAAGGGATAGAGTAGAGAGAATTGGCGGTGAAGTGTGAGAGAGATAGAAAGCTTAATACATTTACAACCGTGCTATTGCGCGTTTTTTTTTGTAGAGCAGTGTTGCAGGCCTCTTTGTGTAGCCATTTTATTAGTTCTTTTACATCGCCGACGGTTTTGCTACATTACCGACGAAGGAGGGTGCTGTGAAGTGCATTAGGATATGTTAGTATTAATCGCTGCCTGTACTGCCAAAGTAATCAGTGCTATGCCTTCATCACTTTAACAGTCGAACACAATAACACACCAATGATGTTGTTGGCTTGCCTGAAAGTAGTCTTGAACTCAAGACCTCAGGGTTTGTAGTCAAACGCGCTAACTACTCAGCCAACAGAGAGTAACTGGAGAAAATATAGGAATTTAGAAAATACCATAAGTCTGCTGGCCACGGGCTCTTAGACTATTACGGTTCCCAATACTGTTCACTAGTTTTAAAACCATTTTGATAAATATAATATTCAAACTCTAAAAGAAATATTTTTCTTACAGAATATCACAAGTTATTAACATTTCCCACCGTTGTGACCGTATTGTAGATTGCGAAGACGGTACAGATGAAGATGAATGCAGTTGTAGGGACTATTTGAAGGTAATTTTATTTATTTCGTATATATAGCATAAGTGATGAAATTGAACTGGATTTTGAGGAATTTTTCCATACAATTTGATATTTAAAATCACTTTAGGATGTAATTGTGAATCATGTCTATATTGTCATAATTTTTATTAGAACATAGATTTAGATATTCGTTTGAGAAATCACTATTTTCGAACTATGATGGACGTACGTGCATACATTAATATATTTTAAATTTCTTTACACTGAAAAACTCAATGCAACATATGCACGAAACCTTTCGTACATAATACGAAATATTTCATAAATTCGAGCCAAGAAAAGCCTTTATAAAAAAGTAACGAAAACCTTTCGTAAACATATTTCCTTGCTAAAAAATATATATGAAATAAAAAAATAAATTAAAATTATTTTTTATAAATTGACATATTTTCCAGATGCAAGAAAATAAAACAAGCTTGTAGCTCTTATAAAATAAGCAGAAATTGACTGAGTGGGTAGAGTACTTGCATTGAAATATGAAGATTTCGAGTTCGTGCCCCAGTTGAGCCACAATTTTTTTTACTTTTATTTTTTTAATATTACATTTCGTATGTACGAGCGTTTTCGTACCATATGTTGCATGGATTTTTTTCGGTGTTCTTATTTTTTAATAGCTAAAAACTTGTTTCAATGTACTTACACCCGAATAATAATTTATAACAGGGAAAGATGTATTCGAAAAGTTTTCGTTACTTTCGTAAAATTATGAAACTTTGGGCTAAAATTTATTTTGTATATTATACACTGAAAAAATCCAAGCAACTTATGCACGAAGACTCTGGGAACATATTTCGTATTTACGAAAATGTTTCGTAAAATATACGATACGTACGAAAATAATTATGAAATTAAAGTAAAAGAAATTTTGGGTCAACTTTAGGGTAAGAACTCACATTCATCATATTTCAGGGCAAGTACTCTAACCACCGAGCCATTTTCAACTTCTTTTTTAATAGCTAAAAATTTGTTTTATTTACTTACACCTGAAAAATTTCCATTTATAAAAAATAATTATAATATATTTTTTCCAAATATCTACATATATTTTTTTAGCAAAGAAAAATGTTTACGAAAGGGTTTCGTTACTTTCGAAAAAATATAAAATTATTGCCTAAACATTTTTCCGTAATTTTATGAAAGTCTTGTATATTCTACGAAAAAGCTAACTACGAACATTTTTTTTTCGTAAAATGTATGGATTATTTTCGGTGTATGTATTTTAACAAGGACAAATATTTACAAAAAGTTTTCTTTACTTTCGTAAAATGATGAAATTATTGCCTACACTTTTTTCGTAAAATATTGCAGTGTATGAAAAAGCCAATTACGAACAATGTTGCATAGATTATTTTCAGTTGCATGGATTATTATCAGAATATTAAAAAATATATTAAGACAAAATTTAGCAATTTTTTAAACTTTTTTTCAAAATTTTGACTTGGACTATTTTTCACGAGTAGACCAGTTAAGATAATTAAAAAATTCTTTCAACATGTTATTTTTTATTTCATTGCAAATCAGAAAACATTTTAAAACTATTTACGAAAGCCGCAATAAAAATATAATTACGATTTTTAAAACTAAAAGCCAAATATCCTTTGAGCTACCAAATATAACTTTATAACACACGCTGTTGTTGTTTATCTAAAAAAAAGTAAAATTCATTAAAATCCATCTACATATATTTGTTCAAGTTGCGACATGTACAAGGTTTTTGACAGCCCGTATCTCATCGCACAGTGGGGCAGAATCAAACAATTTTTGTTTTCAAAAATCAAAAAATTTTTTTACATAACTCTCAATACATTTTTATACGAATTTAATATTTTTTTCAGAACATACTTTATTTTGTATTCCATAAAATTCAGATGTATTATCTCCGATATATTATAACATAGCCTCCTTAGCTATTCACTAAAAATTGTCAATTATAATAAAAAAATATGCATAACACTCAATACATTTTTTTTTGGATACACACGATGATTGAGTGATGAAACTTTTTGCAATATCTTTATTTATTTTGCAATATATTTTTATTTATTTCTTTTGCAATATATTTAAATATTTAGAAGTACAAACATACGCTCTTATATTAGTGTATATTGTTAATGTAATTTTAATAATTAAACGGAGTAATAAAGCGTACTAAAAAAGCGTAATGCTCAATACGCAAGACTGCGGATAACGAGAAAAAAATTATAATTTCTAATAATTTTCAAAAATTTAATGTGCAAAATAAGAGAAGCAAATGCAAATATACAAAAACCGTTTTATATATAATCAAATTTTTCGTAAAATTCATAGTTTCTTAAAGTGGAAAATCAACAGCATGCATTACGGCCACACCATTTTGTATGAAGAGCGTAAAAACAGTATTTTCGTTCCTCGTTTTTAACACATAATGGACAGTTTTACAAAAAAAAAAAAAAAAACTTGTGTACATTTATTTATAACCTATTACATCATGCTAAAGCGGTTTTCATTTTAAAATTTATGCATTTATTTTATGAATTATTTTACTATACTTTCAACGGACAAGAAAAAAAACATTTGAAATGAGAGTCAGCCTTATAATTGCAAGATTTTATTCGAAAATATTCATTAGTAACGATTTTATAGCATTAAGAAAAATTGTATGTGATTTAGTACCAAAGCAAATTTTCGTTTTTCGCTTTACAATTTTTAAATTATAGAATTCATTGGCGCACTATGTAGCTTTTAAATCCAAAGTGAATTTTATTATTCAGGCATTTTAATTCGTTAATTTAATATTTCATTAAATTATTTTATTTAGAAAGGAATTTGAATATTCCATGTAATAATTGAAAAGTTAAAGATAATTTTTGACGAAACAAGGGTCGAACTTATACACCATGATCTCTTCGATCGGAATGACATTCTGTGACACGGCGGATAATTGCTTATACATATTGGAATTTTAAATTTTTTATCTTTTTCTTATCAAAATTTTAGGATCAATTAAGTATTTTGATTTGTGATGGAAAAATTGATTGTGAAGATCTAACCGATGAGGATAATTGCGGTAAGTTTTGTAATAAAATTTTTATAAAAAAATAGCAAAACAAAATACAAAGTTTTTACTAGGAAATTGCAATAGTGATGAATTTTTATGTCCGCTATCGAAAACCTGTCTGTCATTAAAAAGACGCTGTGATAATATTATAGATTGTAAATTCAAGGAAGATGAACAGGATTGTTGTAAGTATAAGAGCTTTTATTTTATAAGACATGTGATTAAAAATAAACGATCGATCATTGTTTATTTTTAAAGTCGCCCTCACCAACGGCAAAGAAATTATGCTAGATTCCAATAAAAGACCTGCCTTACAAAGTTCTGGTATATTTTCGCGTAATATAAATGGTATTTGGCACACGGTATGCACGCACGAGACACCGTTTAGCGAACATAATGCAAAAACTGCTGCTGAAGTATGTGCCTTATTGGGATTCAAAGGCTTTAAATTCTATAATACCACTGAACCGTCCGAACACGGTGATCACATTGTACCAATTAGTCCAGAAATTGTTTCAAAATCAGGAATTAACACAGATGTCTTGGCAGTTCTCAGTGATAATTTAAACTTTTCTCGCATTAAAAATATATTTCTTAAAGATTTGAAAAAAAAATTAAGATCAATACGCATCGAACAGACTAAGGAATCTTGCTTGGGCTTGTATGTGGAATGCAATGCCTATTCAAATCGTACAAAACCAATAAAAACTTTAAGTGCTGGCTTACAAAAACCTGAAAACGATTTAATAGTTCCGCATATTAAACCGGCCATACACACCTACAATAAGCCGAATGTTTTTGTAGAACCCCATGTACCCACTGCTGTGGTCAAGAAAAAGGAAGAAATCTTGCACAAATTGAATAATGTTATTGAAACAAAAAAGAATTCAAGTATTTTGATTGGTAAAAAGTTGCACGATGTCATAGAAGAGCTACACTGGCCGTGGTTGGTGGATGTCTATGCAAATGGTAGACTTTGGTGCCTGGGAGTATTGATGGACAAACATTGGATAATGGTGCATGAATCTTGTGATTTTGGCATTAGGTTAGTGTTTAATTTTGTATTTTTAATTATTGTTTAATAATAAAACAAAACTAAGGTTCAGTTCGGACTATATGGCGGCTTTGTTTGGTGGCGGCAAAACTAAGCATACCCCACACAAAAGTAATCATGAGGCAGTCCATAGAATAGATTGTTCAGAGGTTATGCCTAATAGTGATGTTCTGTTATTGCATTTAGAGACGCCTGTTCGTTTTACACACTTTATAATGCCAACATTTATACCAGATGGGTAAGAGATCCTGTCAAATAGTTTGCTTTGATTTTTGTTATAAACTAATAATTTGTTTCTCTCTTTTATAAGCTTTCCCGAAGACAGTCATCCCAAACATGAATGTATTGCTGTGCTACATGACAATTCGCATGGTCGCATTAAAACCGTTTCACTGAAGGAACAAAATGATGACAAACAGTGCAACAGCTCGGCAATTAGTTGCTATCGTCTGATAGAAAAAAATCCACCCTTGAAGTTATTAAGAGAAACTAGTGTAAGTGCCGAAGATATAGCCAATATATCTGAGGAAATAACTATCCGGGACTCGCAGAGTTCCGAAGATAATGATGTAATCTCGAAATATACAAGCTGTTTGCGATTCGGTAATAAAAATTTAAATACTACAGTTTTGGAGCCCATAGATCAGGGAATTTTGGTCTGCCGTAGTAATGATACTGGTTGGTATCCAAATGCTCTATTCTCCTATAATAATACAAATTGTTATAGCTTCAAGCAGGCCTTTGCTGTAAGAACTTTGGAGGAAGCCTATAAAGCTATACATGACAAATTGGGTAAGAAACTTGTTTCCCTATATGAGTCTAGGTATTACACTGTACAACACAAAAATAAATTATGTATATGGTTCTAACGATTGATTTTGGTAGAGGGCACAAAAAAATTATATACGTATGTATATCGGTGTATTGAAAGTTTACATCTAGGATTTATTTTAGAAGGAGAACAATTTTACCCCCTTTTTGCCCATAGTCATAGTGACTCAGCATAGGCAAGGTTGGAAGCCTTTAAGGTATAATATGTGTTCAGCACTTTTATGTAAAACACCACGAGGAACATTTTTGTAGAACATTTTAAACCTCTAACTCTTTGTTGTGTGGGTCTTTTTGTACTCTGTTTTTAAAGTAAAAAGAATTCTCCCTTAGCGCCGATATAGTTGGTTGAAGTGTTCTGCAAAACTGTTGCTCGTGGTGCTTTGCATAAAAGTGCTCAACATATATTTTACCTTAAACGTAAGGCTTACAAGTTTTTTATGCGAAGTACTAATTGTGAATACATATATACACGGAAGAAAATCCATGCAACAACTCTCGTACATATTACGAAATAGTTCGTAATTTCGCACCACGAAACTTTCGTAAACATACGAAATGTTCGAAGATATTAAAAAAAAAATAAAAGTAAAAACAAATTTTGGCTCAACCGGATCGCGAAATCTCAGTCTGCATATTACTACACTGACAATATTCCATGCAACATTTTACGAAAAAAAACTTTCGTAGTTACGTTTTTCGTAAAATACACAAAACTTTCGTATATATTACGAAAAAACATTAAGCAATATTTTTTAGAATTTACGAAAGTAACAAAAACCTTTCGTAAACATTTTTCGTTATAAAAAAATATATCTGAAATAAAAAAATAAATTACAATTATTTTCTATAAATTAACATATTTTTCAGATAAATAAAACAAATTTTTAGCTCTTATAAAATAAGTAGAAAGTGGCTCAGTGGGTTGAGTACATGCCTTGAAATATGAAGATTGAGAGTTCGTGCCCCGGTTGAGCCATTATTTTTTTTACTTTTACTTTTTGATTCTGTTCGTACATTTTGCATATTTTACTATATAATTTCGTGGTGCGAAACTACGAAATATTTCGTAATATGTACGAGCGTTTTCGTGCATATGTTGCATGGACTTCTTTCGGTGTAACCAAGTATTCTATCCACTGAGCAGCCTTCTACTTATTTTCGTAAATTAAAAAGAATATTGCCAAAAGTGTCGTATATTTTACGAAAAAAGTAGCAACGAAATTTTTTTTAGTAAAATGTTGCATGGATTAGAGTCAGTGTAGGTGCAAAATTAACCTTTAAACAGATTTTAAGTTTTGAATGATTTCTGCCGTTCGAGTTGAGTCTGGAGCTTGGGTGTCTTTGAAGACCTGATGTCGAATTTTATGGCAAATATTTTTGTAGACTGTTTTAGTCCGCTTTATCGCCGCTGAAGGGGAGGGGTTTTCCAATCTTTTAAGAAAGGGACGAAAAGACCCACACAGCGAAGAGTTAGAGGGTTGAAGTTACTCAGATAACTCAAAAGTCATCATGATGTTTTACATAAAAGTGCTGAACACATCTTATACCTTAAACGTACGGCTTACAAGATTTCTTGTGCCGAGTCATGAATACCATGAATAAAATGAATACCAGATGTACACTTTCAAAACGGCGATACACATATATTGGCTTCTACCAGAATCAGTGGTTAGAACCATGTAATTAGAAAAAAATAATTAATTGATTTTGTTATATAGTGTTATTTAATATAGTTTATTCTTCTTGTTTTTTTTTTCAGAAAATTCACAATGTAAGTTTTCTAATGATGCCCCTTTATGCTCAGGCTTTAGATGTCCCTTAGGCTTGTGTCTAAATGCCAGTCATATTTGTGATGGCCGGTTAGATTGTCATGATGGTAGTGATGAAAATTCCGAGATGTGTAAACGCTTGAATAAAAGTAATAATATACTAAAGGTTATGCAGAAAATTAAAAGTAATTGGAATATTGTCTTTACAGCTTGTGGTCCTTCAGAAATGAAATGTCGTACTAATGATAAATGTTTGCCGAAAAAAAAATTTTGCGATCATATAGCGGATTGTGAAGATTTAACAGATGAACCCACAATATGTTCCTGTTTTACATATCTAAGGTAATATTTTTAGAAATTGATAAAGGTCCCACATTTTATTTATTTATAAAAATACAACTCTGAAATAATATCAAATGCTAGATATTCAATACCAACTACTTTGTCAGCACTACTATCAATATCTGGGGCAATGAAACAGTAAGCCTCCAGAAATTTTTGCTGGACTGGTTATTGGAGAGGCGTCACTTATATTTTTTTCATAAATACCTGCATTAGCTCATTTTTGATGATTTTGAGTTGTTGATGGTAAATTTATGTATATTGAATGAATTACTGATACGTTCCGCTAGTCTACATAGTGATTAGATATTCGAATATTCTTTACTTTTATTTTCGGGAATAACCAATTTCCCAAGCTTAACGCCATATTTCTAGACAGAGCTGGACATTTACAGAGGAAATGTTTGACAGTTTCTTTTTCCTCCTCATTTTACAACTTCTGCATGAGTCATTGTTAGGAAGATTTAATCTCCTAGCATGAGCATCGATGTGACAGTGCCTTGTTCTGGTCGCTACGAGTATACGTAGCTGTTGATGAGGAAACTCCAATATGATTGTAGAGCTGGCGAAGTTTTACTGTGGTCAGATAGATCTGGAAACCACACTTGTGATTCATTAGTCCATCTGTTTTGTGCTTCCCTAAATAATTGCTTGATGAATTTGTATTTTACATTTTTTCAGTGGGATCCCCACTAGCCAGCCAATGTCCGTTGCTTGCAAGCAGGCACTAGCTTCGGCTAGCTCGTCCTCAATAATGTTACCAGACATATTGACGATGATCCAGCTTGAGCTTTTAAGGCGGTGGGGAGGGGGATAGAAGTTTTAACTGAGACATACTATTTAGCTAAATTTCTTTTAGAATCTTAATAGAAATGAGGTATATTTTATTCGTTTTGGGGGCGGGGTGATATCCAATTTTCCTCCCCCATGCATCCCCGCCTGCAGACACAACTGCATGTCGAGGTACCTAGAGAAGCCCCAGGTTGGAATGTCTCGCCATCTCATGTAGTGATATCTGACACTCTCTACCTAACTCCGATTTTTTATTTTGTATAACTATTATTTTGGAAGATATAAGCTTTCCGACGACTAAAAAGTTTTATCGGTAAAATTGGTCTTACATAACAATATATAGGGCCCACTGTGTTAAAAATAGCTGCCTAAATTTGTACACAACTTGTAGCCGACATCCTGGCCTATAATTCATTCATAGAGTTTTTTCCGCTGCTAGATTTGCATTTTTTCCAGTGTGACGACAGTTTATATTAGATTAAACAAAATTTTATTTTATTTCTTAAATCTAATATAACAGTCGAATTAGATTCGACAATCGTAATAAGGCCTTACCTAAGGATAACTCCGTTAAGTTGCGGTAAAGTAAAAGTCGATGTCTAATATTTTCTCCTGAAGAAAAAGACCCGTCTTTTGATGGGCCTTGTACCCAATGTCGGTTGAAGAATTAAATTTTTTATAGATTCTTACGATTTTTATTTGTTAAACTCATTTAACAACTTGGTAGCTTTAAATTATTTCTTAAACAACAGTAAAAAGAAAGCACTCATTAATAAAAGAATTTCTTTTCAGAGCCACTGATCCGTCAAAAATATGCGATGGCGTTAGAAACTGCTGGGATAAAAGTGATGAAAGTTCAGTTTTTTGCAATTGTACCTCAGATCGTTTTCAATGTGGACCGTAAGTCAAAAGAGCTTGTAAATCAGTACAAACTATTAATGAATTAAATAAATTTTAGATATTCAGAAGATTGTGTACCCCGTGAGTTTGTGTGTGACAAGGAAATAGATTGTCCTAATGGGGAAGATGAGCGCTATTGTTTTGGAATTGAACATCCCACACAACACAGGGATGATCTACAACAAAAGTAAAAACATATTTTAATTATTGCTTTAAGAGAGATAATTAAAAACAATAATTTTCTTACATTTAACAGACAGAACCAACGACCACCCGATTACGGACAAGTTTTAGAACAAAGTTATGGCATTTGGCATACGAAATGTTTTCCCAAGTCCACACCACCAGATATGTCGGAAGTACGACAAATATGCCAGAAATTAGGCTATAGTCCATATCGACAGCCAAGTTATCGTATAATTGATGATGCTCTTAATGATGTTATTTTCACTAAAGAATCACCCGATCAACGAGGTCGTTCATTTAGCAGTGATCCTTTGGAGGGAAAATATCGGCCCTCTACTAAGGCTGTTATAACAACTAAATTTTCACCACTGCTTCTCAATGAAGAATTAACGCTGTTTGTTAAACCAAGTCGACCAATTGCGCAGTTGCTTCGATGGAATACTACAGATTCAGCGAATTGTTTAAGGTTAGAAATCAAGTGTTCATAGTAGTTAGAAATTATTTAGATTTTATTAAAATTGAATGATAGCTTAAGATTTTTTGTATTTTTTTGTAAAATAAAAATTATTAAAATTTTAAAAAATTTTGCATGAATTTAGTACGACAAGTAGATTTATAGATTTCATAATTGTTTGGCTCGTTTATAAAGTAATTATGGTCGACATTGAGTGGAAAGTCTTGCCTCCATCAGGATGTGCATTTAATCCCACACACTGAATGACATCATATTGCAATCATGAGAGCACCCGTGGGAAAGTTGTGACCAATAAAAGGACCGCCTCTGGCTTTTCTTTTGAAAATAAAAAATAAAATAACTGCGGTTGGACAGAGTCGAATCTTATGTATTCCTTGTTCTTGGTAGAGTTATAGTTGTTTGGAAGAATCAAAGGAAGAGTCAGTTTATTCCAGTGATTGAGAGGCTTTGCAGAATGTTTGTCTGGTTCTTAAAAGCCGAAATTCCCAGAACTTCAGACTAAACTGGAACTTGAAATTTGTGTTCGAAACACCTCAGTGGGACTAAGGGCCTCCGAATAATTAGAAGGTCTGATTCAAGGAGTACACTGTATTATTTAATAACCAGAACCAACGTGTTTCTAAAAATTGGTGACTTGAAATAATCTAAAAACATATCTACGCTCACTTGGTTCCATTGGAATACGTTCCATAGTAATACCCTGGACCCAGCTGAGTAGAATCCTCAGGTTACGTGAGGGAACCATTAGGTCCATTACGATATTCAGAAGACTATCTACACTCCACATATTCCTGGCTCTCCAGGTCTGAAAAACCAACCAGAACTTTTCTCGCAAAGCCTAACAGGTCAGACAGAGGTGCAATCAATTGAAAAGATGTCGAACCTTGCGTTCCTGTAGAGCCAGGCAGTCAGAAATTTTGAACTGATGTTCTTTTTCTGTTTTTTCGCCGAAGCATCTCCTGTAGTGACCCCATAGAGAAAGCCTAGATGTACCCCGCAATGACTCCAACCAGAAGTGCCAGTGACCTTCGTCCAAAGTTAGGAGTGGCTTGACTCTATCTCTTCGTAATGAGGGCCAAAAAGTCTTGGACGCACTACAAGTGATAATTACGGACCACCTGAGAACCGACTTCTTAATCCAATTTGACAGTTTAAATATGAGGATATAAATGTCCTTTTGTGAGTATCCTACGTCTAAGGGCGAACATGCTCTTTTTACCACTCATGAGCCGCTTCGTTCCTTAGAATGCCTTCATGTCGTGGAACCCAAACTATTATATAGTTCTAACAAGACCAGATATTTGAATTAAAACTCCTAACTATGACCAAACTAATCAAAAAAGTTTCGATAGCGGTGGCTCTTTGCAGTTCCGGCTGTGGCACATGTCTCCGCCTGGAACACAGTGAAGGAGTCTTACAAACTGGGTATCACGAAAGGTCAAGATCTTCTGAGAATTTCATAGACCTAGCACCAGCGACCATTTTATAGTAGTTCGTAAAGACCGAAACGGTAATATCTCAAATTACTGACGCAAGGATCGTAAGTAACAGATCAAAGAAACTTTGAAGATCATCTGACAGAAATAAAAAATCGACCAGGATAATGTATGAAAACTGTCTGGAGTTAGCAACATGGAATGGACAACAATGTACCGCAAGAGGCTAGTATGATAGTCTCTGAGTTAACCTAGTTATAGTGACCAGGCATACGAAATCTTGTAAGCTTTATGTTTAAGGTACATGATGTGCTCAGCACTTTTATGTAAAACACCATTAACAACATTTTTGTGACAAAATTTTACCCTTTAACTCTTTGTTGTGTGGGTCTTTTTGTACTTTTCTTAAAAAAGTGGGGAAAACTGCCCATCAGCGGCGATATAAAAAAATGTTGCTTGCTCGTGGTGCTTTGCATAAAAGTGCTAAACACATATTTTACCTTAAACATAACTTAAATTTATGAACTGAAAGACGTAATAATTCAACTTAAAGCCGTAATAATTCAACTTAAACCAGGGACTGAAACCGAACCCGAACCTGAACCTAAACGGGTTCAGGTTTGCTGTTTATAAAGACTTTGAACCCGCACCCGTTGAACCCAAAAATTCAGCAAGGTTCGGGTTCAAAAATATAAAAAATAGAGAAATATTTTAAATGAAATTTATATACAAATATTTAATAGAAGAATAATAAAAAACATTACACTTCTTGCACGCAAAAAATATTAAAAACAAAATCAAAATAAATTAACGACCAAGTCAAATTCATACCAGGTGGCAGCACCCCGACAGCTGACTATTTTTTGCAATTTTTAAAAGTGCTGAATGGTTGGCAAAATTTTTGCTTTTTCTTGTTCTGTGTATTTCTAATAATTTCTAATTTGAAGTATATTTTCTTATGTCAATGCGGTACGTAAGTACGTTACAAAGTTGAAAAAAGTTTTTTTGAAAGTTAATTAATTAAATTAAAAAAAGAATATATTGTTTAACCGTATAGACGTGAATGTAAAATTGATTTACATATATATATTTTATTATTAAACAAAATAATTAAATAATTGCGCGTGTTTAAATTAAATGCTCCTCCTAGGAACGACGGGAACATATTTATATATATATATATATATATATATATATATATATATATATATATATATATATGGTTTCAGTCCCTGACTTAAACATATAACAACAACACTCTTATATATATATGTATATATATATATATATATATATATATATATATATATATATATATATATATATATATATACATATATATATATATATATATATATATATATATATATATATATATATATATATATATATATATATATATATATATATATATATATATATATATATATATATATATATATATATATATATATATATATATATATATATATATATATATATATATATATATATATATATATATATTATATATATATATATATATATATATATATATATATATATATATATAATATATATATATATATATATATATATATATATATATATATATATTATATATATATATATATATATATATATATATATATATATATATATATATATATATAATATATATATATATATATATATATATATATATATATATATATATATATATATATATATATATATATATATATATATATATATATATATATATATATATATATATATATATATATATATATATATATATATATATATAATATATATATATATATATATATATATATAATATATATATATATATATATATATATATATATATATATATATATATATATATATATATATATATATATATATATATATATATATATATATATAGTGAACTTTTTATTTTGATTAACCCGAGCCCATTTTTTCATGGTTTCAGTCCCTGACTTAAACATATAACAACAACACTCTTGTGTTGTTAATTATCGCATAATCAACCCCCTCCCCCGAAATATTGATTATCACATAACTACTACATTTATGGGCTGATTAAAAAAAATTTTTTTTTTTGTTTGAATGGGTTTGATTACAGTTTGGTCCCATACGTTTTTTTTAATCGATGGGGATCGCACAACTCCTCCATTTATATAGCGATTTAAAATTTTTTTTATATTAAAGGGCATGAAAGGTTTGACTCTTTGTATTGAGTTTTTTTAGCCACAATTATTGTGTTATGCAGACAATGTGAATAACTTTTTCCAGAGTTTTGGGGGATAATAAGTCAGATTCTTTTCTCGAAGTCCTTCTGTTTGATGGACTTTCTTGAGAATGAAAACCTTCCTCTGGGTCTTTGGCCATGAGATTATAAACAAGTATACTGTTATTGTTAAAGGAGAAATAATGTTACACTTTCCGGCTTTGCCGAGATGTAGTGGCGCTATCGGCGAATTTTTTGTGCTCTGGTATAGAGATGGCTTAATTCTAAAACGTGTGCGGACTAATCAGGTATCATAAAGGTACCGTTGATAGTCGACTTCACATAGTCCCTTATCTTATACTTACGTATAGTTTTATTCTTTTAGCCTAATATACATATATGCAAAAACCTTTGAATTTTATATTGTATTATTTTTTTATTAATTTAGTGTTATTACTTTAAAAGTAAGTTAAGGGGAAAATGTTTAACAAAATATTATAAATAGTTTTCTTTTATATAGAAATGTTTATAACGTAGTAAAAAACTGTTATTAAATAGATTTTTGTAAATTATTTGTTGGGAGTCCAAAGTATGATTTAGTTTAGATAGAGAACAATAAAAACGAATCAAATTTTGATAAAGTGAAATAATTTTGATAATTAGTTTTTTTTCCTAATGTTTTAAAAGTATTTGTTTTTTTTTCATGAAAATCTTTATAAGTTCAATTACTTAATTTATAACAAATTTATTAATTTTACGTGATTGTTACTTCTTTTTTAATGTTGTTATTAAATCTTAATTAATTATATCTATTAAACTAATTAATCTAATCATATTACATACATACGCATTTATTTACTATGTAATTAATTGGAATTTTATATTTTGTTTTTATTATTTCAGTTTACTTTTTAATTTTATTTATTCGTTAAGCCAGGTATAAAAATTATTTAATTAATTATAAAAAACAAGTTTATTTTTAAAAGGATTGTATGTATATTTTTAAGGTTAAGATAAATATTAAAGCACTTAAATGTTATGGAAAAAGTTTCAGGTTTTTTGTCAAGCAATTGTATTTTTTTTTTGTTATTTTAGATTTCGTTTATAGAAAATTTGTTGCATCTATGTTTAAAATGTTTTAGTTTAAATTCGATTAAATATAGTAAATATTTGAATGTAATTCGTAATTCAGCAAATTTGTGATCGTTCAGAATTAAAAATTAAAGTTGCTACTAATACATGCATACACATGGTACACATGCATGTATTAGCTTTTTTTTAAATTTTAAAATTTAATTAAAAAAGCAGAAACGCACAATGGTTCCAATTGGAAAAAGGGCAATAAATCTGTATCTTTGAAACTTGCGATCCAATTAGAAAACGGTGTATGCAAAAATCATAGAGGAGGACCTAAGCCTTATTAAGAATGCTGAAACTTAGACCACCCTGTTGAAACTCACGGAGAGTAATTAATTTGTTTAAGCTGTGTAGCCATTTATTAGTTCTTTTACTTCGCCGATGATTCTGGTACAATACCGACGAAGGAGGGTGCTGTGATGTACATTAGAATATGCCAGTATTAACTGCCAAAGTGATCAGTGCTATGCCTGAAACTAGTCTTGAGCTCAAGACCTCAGGTTTGTAGTCAACGCGCTAACCATCTCAGCCAACAGCACTCTCTATGAATTTATAAATTTTTTAAAAAAGCTGTTTTTAAGTTTTTTTTTTCAATAAATTGTGGCTTATAATACTTTTTCTCAAAAACTTCAAAGTCTTTTAACAAAAAGATCATCTTAACTTACAGAATTACCGACTATTTTTTTTTAAATAAAAATTAAAATATACTCGTTTTTTTTCTTTTGTTGAAAAGAAAACTTAGATTTTTTAAAAATAATTTTCCTATAAATTTGGCCAAGAAATACTGTAGATAATATGTATGTATGTATGTAACTTTTTTAAATTTCTAAATTTGAATCAAATTGTTAACTGTTAAAAGGTATAAAAACTTTAAATAAAATCATTATTAGTTTCATATTTCATTGTTAATAAAGTTTATAAACAAAATGCATAATTAATTATTCTATTACTATTAAATATAATGTTAACAATAGATTTTTATTAATGCGTAAAATAGTTTTTGTTTTCTGAGCAATTTTAGTGTAAATAGTTAATGAGTTGTGGAGATTGTTGATCTTTGGTGCAGTTTTCATTTAAATTTTAGTATAAATAGTAAAAATTTCTTAGTGATTTGTTGTTGTATTATATACATAAGAACATTTTTAAGAATACGTATTTAGAAATAAATAATTTAAAATTAAATATACAATGAGATGATTTTTATATGCGTATAGTTGAAGTAAATTTTTTGTAAGTAAAATTAGCATATAAAATATTTGAAAGCTTTTTCTTTCTTTATATTCCACAAACTATGCATTCTCTCAGATACGTGCTGACCAGCTGGAGAAAGATTAGAGTAATTTTCGTTACGAAAATTGGTAGGAGAAATCACGAAAAAGAAGTCTAGACGCTAGAAAGACTGATAGAATCTTATACCAGGCAACGACTCGTAGGATCGTCAAGACTACGGCTGCGGCTGCTGGCACTAGACGTACCCTCCAATAGGTTCTTGTTAAAGGATTTAAAGTGTACTCATTCCAATTACAGGGCCTCTAATATGAGTCCTGTATTGTTATTTTTCGTCACTACCTCCCAGAGCTGGGAGTGGGTAATTTACGCGCCTGCTGCCTTCCTTAGATGTGGTAGCCGTTTCTGAGGCTCCCTCTCCGGAATCGAACCCTGATTGCCTACCTATAGCCGTACACGCGAGGGTAAGGTTTATAGAGAGATCCCTTGAACATAAAGAGCTTATATTTTCTGCCTTCTTCGATATAGAAGGAGCTTTTAGTATTATATCAGTGGCAGCCACCCAACATGTTCTCCGCGATGTTGAGGAATACACCAGAAATTGGAACGATGGAGGAAAGAAACGATGCTGCAAGACTAGGTAATAGTGAAAAGTCAGAATGGGCATGCAAAGGAATACCATAAGGTGAGATGATCTCTTCGTTGCTTTGGTTTCTTGAACTCGGTTCTTCTCAGATTATATACGGACGATATGATATTAATGGCATCGGTGAGATTTTTGGACGTGATAAGCGATATCATCACAAATGCTTTAGGTACACTCAAATGGGCAACAGACTATGGTATAGGAGTAAATACAAACAAAACGGAATCGGTACTCATTACCAAAAATATCAAGCCTCAGATCATTAGATTCTCACGGCTACAGAACTAGGAACTATCCATATCGGATATTGCAAAAGATATAAGTGATATCCTGGACTCCACACTATCATGGAAACTAAATGTGCAACACAGTTTCAAAAGACCCAGGTGCTTACTTTCTACTTGTGCCGAATGATATTTGTGGCAAAATGGTTCTTATACAGCAATTGCAAGTCCAATATATACTTACGAATCGATAGTGTAGTAGAGCTCCGCAAGTAAGAAATATGTGACTATCTGCATCTGGGTAGTGAAGATCAAGAACCTGTGGCCATTCTAGGAAGGAGATTGGATCTATTACCGGACCTGAGGAAACCATCCGAATATATGGCATGCGTTCTGCCGTAGCTGAAGTGAAGAAGGTAGGGGCGAGACAGTTTACCACCCTTCCTGCGAGTGACTGTATTTGCAATGCTAGAGACACAACATTTTTCTGCAAAAATATGCTAGTCGTCTTATCGGAGTTATCAGATGAGGCGCGACTAGTACCTATTACCGGATCCAGGAATTTGGGTGCGGGCATCCACAGGTTGACACTGAAGAGTGGAGTAAAGTGTTTTGTTTAAACAGAATCACTTGATGCTACTTGATTGCCCGGGAGTAGCAAGCAGTCACGTAAACCAAACAACCAGCTCTTACAACTACAATTTACAAGTTGGAAAGAGCCAAACAATGCAGTAGTGGTAAAGTACGAAAAAAAAACATCATTGGTTATTGAGTTATGGTTTTGACGTTGATATTGCTTGCACTTCTCATTTATTGAATTAAACTTTAATATAATAAATTTAGTTTCTCTAGAAACTAGTGATATTAGAAAAGTCTACAAACGTTTACTGGGATGATTTTGTTATTTATGTTTTTTTTTGGTACAGTTCTATTATTATAATTATGTACTAGTATTTTTGTTTAGAAAATTAACCTATTAGTTGTTATTTGTTAAGAATATTAAGTTTTGTAGTTCACAAGTTTTATTAATTTTTGTTTTTAATATATTTAATAGAAATTCATTAGTTCACACTTTATGTTTTTAGTAGAGCTAAATTTATATTTTATTTTTCTAATTTATTTTATTTTTATTTAACACAACCGTTATTAAATTCTAAGCATTCATATGCCATTGGATACTTTTAGGAGACATTTTTTTTTAAATCATCAAAATTATTATTTAATGCACAGAGAGGGTGACTAAAAAATAAGTATAATTACAAATTTACGGGTTCTAGAGACCCACTCAAAATCATGGCAATCATTTTCAATCTGGGTATCAGCACAAGGAAGAAAGCTGCGTCTATAGGCACTGTGCAGGCTCGAGTTCTAGCCTGACTCATGGTAGAATAATATACTAGGTAGCCGTGTAACGCCAGCTGATTACTTTTTTAATTGCTGGTTTCGTGATACGAGCTGTCAAATTTTGTGTATATATTATAAATAAATACGTTTTACACACAATAGCAGATGTATTTTTGCCGCTTAATGGTGATTTACACTGGGAAACATTGTTTCCCGAAAACTTTATTTTTTAGTGCAAAAGAGCGAGATAGGAATACAAGTGGTATATATTTCTATTTCATCACTCTCACGCAAAAGAAAATGGTCGACGACAAATGTTTCCCAATGTAAACAGCGTGTTATGTTATACAAACATACACGTACCCTCTCTATTAATGTTTGACATTTCCAATAACAAAATGTTCATTTGTATTAGTTATGCAGCTACCTGTTATATTATTCTACCATAATCCCGACTCTTATGGAGCAATGCCGTAAATAAAATTCTCTTCAAACTGAATGGAAATGGCGCAAAAGCGGTAGCCCATTCCGATGAATTTGTGATCCTTATCAGATGTCAATTTCATGGAATCTTGAACTCTCGAAAGAGGCTAACTACTTCGGCATAATTCTGGATTCCAAGCTCTCGTGGAAACGTAATATGAATAATAGTAGGATGAAGAAAGGCTCAATAAGCTTTCTATGCGTGTAAAGGAGCCTTTTTTTTAAAGATAAGTAACACAATCAAGCTATTAATGCCTACCAGTTAATTAATTAACGTGTTACCAAGGCGAATTAATTTTACAGGTGGTGGTAATAATACAACAAACACAATATCAATTCGCCTGGTTGGCCGTATCTGTCAAATACAGAAGAAGAAAATTTATTTAAAATGTACTTTTAACAACTGTGATTACAATTCATATGCCTAAAATAAATACCTTCTCTTATTTATTGCAACATAAAAGTGTCTATGCCTTGCTAACATTTAAAAACACGCGATTAAAAAACAATTGACAAATACAGCCAACGCGGCGAAATAGTCATATGTGCTTTCAACACGCCCTGTATTATTGGAGCATGCGTGTTACCTTCTTTGGGAAAGAGATAGTGTAGGGAGAACTGGTGGTGAAGTAGGAGAGAGATATAAAGCTTAATTCATTTACAACTCTGCCATTGCGCGTTTTTTTTGTAGAGTAGTATAGCAGCCCATCTGGTGTCAAGTCGAGGCATTAATTTGTTTAGCCATTTTATTAGTTCTTTTTACTTAGAATATGTTAGTATTGATCGCTGCCGGTACTGCCAAAGTGATCAGTGCTATGCCTTCATCACTTTAACAGTCCAACAACAACCAACACAATAACACACCAATGCACATCAGAAAAATACATGATATTTTTGGCTTGCCTGAAACAAGTCTTGAACTCACACCTCAGGGTATGTAGTCAAACGCGCTAACTATTCAGCCAACAGCACCCCTTTGAGATATGATGGGGTCTTAAGCCGTATATCCTACATTGGTTGTATACGACAGTGATCCGACCCATTCCATCCTACGAATCGTACGTATGAAGTAGGACACTGGACAACAGCACATATCTCTCTTTCTACGTTGTACTATAGAAAATTCTTCCCTTTTTCTGGCCAAAACTAAAACACTTTACTATATCAAAAACATAACAAATTAAACATCCCTGTTCACATTTTTCCGCCACTTTACTTTACCTCTACGTTATAATCACCTCTATCGCGAATAACAAGTGAAATTTATGTTCCCATGAAATTATCATTTCCCTTCGAGGGAAAAATTGCTATCGTGAAGTTCCCGTGAACATTTTTTCCCCGTTATCAGTTCTTAGTGAATGTAAATAAGAAAGAAGCTTAATAAAATAAATTAAAAATCAAAGAAATTTTTGTTAAAAAATAAACAAACGCAGTGCTAAGAATTGGAATTATCTTTTTATTCCATGAGGAATCTAAACAAAATCTAATTGTTCGTCCAGGATTGCTAGATGCATCCAATGCCTTGGAGTAGCCGAGACATTACAGGCAGCCTAATTCAATCAAATAGTCTTTTGGTGTTGAATTAAAATTTCTCAAGAGTAAGTAAAACTGCGTTGTTATATATTTTGGACGCGATGAATGATTCTCTACAGACGCGGAAAAATCATTGCTATTCCATCATCACGAAAACTTAGTTCATGTGTGCCGGGAAGGTGTTGCATGGAGGTAGTGTTAAGATAAATGAACACTATTTACTGAATTTGTCCTAAAAATAAATATTTATAAGCTTTAATAATTAATTGGAAGGATAAAATAGGAATTACATGATGTAAAAACAGGGGAAAAGGGAAGAAATTCACGTGAAAAAAAATCATTCATGATAAGGGGAATTTTTCGATTTTTTATTCACGATCCCAAAAGAAGGGAAAGAAAAAACATTTCGAGGGAAAAAATATTCACGATATGGGTAAATATGTTTTCCATGCGGTTTCTAGTTAAAAGGTAGAGACTGTATGTAGAGAATAAAGTGTAAATTTCAGATGAAGGTTTCAACAAAAAGAACTTGTAAATTCTAAAATTTAATAAATGGAAGATAATAATGTCGAAAGTGAGTAGTTTTTTTTTTATAATTTGTAATAGAATTTTGGTGAATTCGCCTATTCGTTAGATTAAATCGAAATAATTGAAGTGACCTTAAATTAAACTAATAGAACCCTTTTTTCATTCGGACTTCCAAGAAAATGATAGCAGATGATAGCTACTCGTACAATACCATCACTGTTCTCTAGGACAATCAATTATCTTCCGAATTTGCAATATCTTAGCTAAAAGTATTTATAATTTTTTTTTAAAAAACGCATTTTTCTATGTAACTCAACGTACTACAATCAGAAATACTGGCTGTATGGGGAAGAAATCAAAAATATATTTTTTATAAAATCTTGTTTAAAACATAAATTACTTTAATTAAAAGGGCCTAAAAAAAGAGTGCTTCAAAATTGTTACTCTTGAAAAGGAATGCGTGAGCGTGAGTAATAAAGAATTCGCGTTCGTGATAGTAGGCAATAAAAAATTTTAAGGTCCTTAAGAGGGAGGCTTCCAAAGGTCGTATCCAAAAAATTATTTAGATCGGTCCTGACGTTTGGCTGTAATTAATTATGGCCACAAAAAGGGGGAAATTTCCTATAGAGCGTTGGGCAAGATGCGTAGTATAGCATGTCTCGTAATTACTAGAGCCAATAGGTCTACTCCTCAGGCCAGTCTAGAACTAATGCTTCACTTAATTCCGAGTGATGTTTTTATGAAATAACACTTTGGCTCGAAGAGAGAGACCTTGTAACAGTTACTGAAAGTATACTGAGGACATGGGAAGAACATTTTTCCAAGCTGTAGGTATCAGATGATAGTGGCGACGAAGACACCCTTGAACCAATCATTGAGAACGGTGTCACATGCATACCACCTACCCAAAATGAGATTGAGAAAGCAACATTCCGGCTGAAGAAAAACTAAAGCTGTCCGAAGAACTGTTTTAAGGCGGAGCCGACGAGTTGTTAAGGTGCATGTACCAACTTGTAAGAACTAGTTGGCTGGAAGAATGTATACGCGATTATTGGAACATCAGTGTGAGCTTCCCATCATCAGGTCTTGTCCCTAATATACAGACATAAAATGACTTTCAGGCAGTTTTTGACAGATAGGTTTTTATCTATGTAGATGTTGTTAATATAATATGGAAATCTATACATCCTGTTTGTGTCCGAAATTTAATACACAGATACTTTAGAGTCCTCGTTCAAACTTAGGGTACTTTTTTACCGCGATAAAATATCTCATTTTAAGGTTAAATTAGAAAAAAGCGAAAATACGCAATACTATAAAGATTTTTTTTAACGTTGGTAGCACTGTTTATTTTGTATTACGGGAAATTTATACCATATCTAAAGACATTATATTATATTTTCTACAGACACCTTATAGTCATAAAGTGATCTTTAATCGCGCGAAGCGGGCGAGCTCATCTAGTTATTTCATAAAATGAGTTACATTTTTTTAAACAAACACAACCCGCGAATCGATTAGCTTGTCTGCAGAAAAGACCCAGAGTCTATGGCGGGAATCGAACCCACGATAACTGGACTGACAGGCTAGCATCGCTACCACTCAGCCACAGGTGCACCCTACTTCTATTCACTCGGAACATTTATTTTGCAATCGACTCCACTGTGCACTATTGCTCTCAGCCAAACAAAAAAGCTATAAGTGCCAAATAATAATGACGAAACTTAATTTTTGTCAAGCTCTGGCCGGATTTCAATTATTTATTATTTTTTAGATTTAAGATATGAATACTTATTGTTAGTTCGTGTTATATTATTGATACACTAAATAAATTGTAGAAAAAAATATAACTATACTTTTTCCATAAACTTTTATAACAACTTGATTTTGGAATACTAGTTTTAAATATTTTCAAAATTCGCAAATATTCTACCAAAAAGTTATTTACTATAGAGCTCAGTTAAGTCTGTTCAAATTAATGCTAATAGTATTAATGACTATAATTATTTGAAGAGCGTAGTGCAGTAACCATTTAAGATACGAAATGAAAGAAAATACATATTTTGAATAAATTGATTTGGAAGTCTGAAAGCAATTTGAAATTGTATGGTTTTGGAATTTTTTTAGTTTAAATACACGGCACAAGTATTAACACGAATCTGCACTGAATTTTTTTTTATTATCTCTAGTTTTTGAGATATACCGTTATGTCAAAAATGAAGGCACTTGCACGACATATATGAGCATAACTGAAGAAGGGTTCGTCCTATTCAGTAAAAAAGAAAAACCAAAATTCGGCATCATAATTATTTTTAAGCCAAGCGAACATCGTTACTAAATCTGCGCTGCGCATTACTTCCAGAGATATCGTAAAA
The DNA here is from genome assembly GCA_956483635.1 of Panzeria rudis. NCBI lineage: Eukaryota > Metazoa > Arthropoda > Insecta > Diptera > Tachinidae > Panzeria > Panzeria rudis. Next base: position 151,934,767 of record OY101448.1, on the reverse strand, counting down.
GTTTGAGCATAAAAATTGAAAATTTCATAAAAAATTTTAAAAAGTTCTTTCACTAAATTGTGAATAAAATGAAAAGCTTTACACCAATCTCATCGAAGAAAAGCTTATTTGCTTTGGAATATATTAAGCTACCTGACACTGGACAGCAGAAAATGGATTGTTGGTGTATTTTTATTTTTTATTATGAATTTTTAAAAACAAAAATTTTTAAAAACTAACTTAAACTTTTTATGAAATTTTTAATTTTAAGGCTTGAACTTTTACGATATCTCTGAAACTAATGGGCAGATTTAGAAACAATATTCGCTCGGACTAAAGATAGTTTTATTGTCGAGTATCGTTTTTTATTTTTTACTGAATAAGGCTAACCCTTTTCCAGTTACGCTAATACGAGTATATGTCGTGCAAGTGCCTTAATTTTTTAGAAAAGTAGAGCTGATAATAAAATTGGAGTGCACATTTACCGAAATTAGTAAATATAGGTGCTTTTACTCACACTATGGTGGGCGCGCGATACACCTTAATTTCAACTGATTGACCTGCAATTTTTTTAGGGTAGTTTTTTTTATAAATATCTATCGACTTCGGGTATGAAATTTGAATAAATCCAAATTAAAATTTTTTACAACCACTCTACCTGGTGTGGTATACATGGCAACTGCACTAAGCTCTTTATTTTTTTACTTAATTCTAATTTGGTTGACTGTCTGATAAATATCAATTAATATTGTTGTTTAATTCATTTTGCATACATATTTTTATTACGTTGTCATGAAACACAATATTTGCTCTTTAATGATTTATTTTTTATTTGTTTGGTTTTTTCACTTGTTCTTTTATGTACAAAAAGTAAATAAAAATAAATATTTAATGTATATTTCAAAATACAAATTTAATAATTGAGTCTAACCTACACGTTTGGTTTTTGCGTTTAATTAATACAAAGAAAATATTTATTCTAAAAAAAAAATCAAATGAATTTTAATTATTTTTATAATTATGACTAATTGGTGCGAGTTCTGTTATTTTTTAAAATTTTATTTACACTATGATTTAATTTGTTACAATTAATTTAACATAAATTTTATTACTAAATTATTTAACAAAATAAACAATAATTTATTAAACAATGAAGTTAAGGCGTTGGTTGAATGGTAGGTAGTAGGATGGATATAAATTAAATAATTGTAAATATAAATGTAACAAAAAGTTAGTCACTGTTTATAAATTACACAAGTTTAAAATAAGCTGCTTAGTAGCGGAAAGAGTGTATCGATTAGGGTATTCATTTAATCGGGGTTTCCCTTCAGTTATCGTAGATGTTGGAGAAATCGAAAGCAATCCATAATACAGAATATCTAATTTCGGAATCCTTTTCCTGGATTTCTCTAACCCCCATATTCATAAAAATTTATTAAAGTTAATGTTGGTTTAATGTTCGAATTTCGTATAGGAAAACCGGTTTTAATGCATTAATTAAATTTACTAATAATTTATGAATATGGGGGTAAATATATAAAATCTTCTATCAATTTTTTCAAATTCTTAACACCTAAATTTTTCGGTTAATTCTGTTAAAAGATTGTTTGTATTACTATCGATAGTTTGTTTTTTTTTTGTTGCCAGGTCATCATCTGACTCATCCTGGCAAAGCTCAGCACCTAACATTCTGCAAACATTTTTATTTCCAAATTCTTTTCTTTCCGTTTTTGTACTGTATTTAAAAACCTGTTGCTATAAAAGGAAATATTCCTGGATGGCAGCATAAAATATTTAAAACTTGAATTCGTCTCATTAAATTTAATCGTTAGATTTTTAATTAAATCGTTATCAATAGTGTTATTCGCTTTTATTAAATTACGCTATGCTAGCGAAAAAACCGACAGAAGGGGCACCCGACGGATATACTTAATTCGAGTACGCTGATTTCAATGGCGTTTACTGTTTTTCAATGTTAGCTCTTAAAAAAGAGATATTTAAGATTTAAAATTTCAGTTTTTTGATCATTTTCATTGGATTAAAGGCCCAATTCTTAAGATAATTGGACGAAATTCGGTTCATAAGTTAGTCATGCACTACAAATATACCTAACTAAAATTTGGTCGGAAATCGGTCCATGTTTACACCTAGTCTTCATACAAGCATCCGCCAAAATTTCACCTAAATGTCGATAGATCTAATGAATTGTTTTAGATTCAGCTCAAATTAAATATATAGATAACTTATCTTTGATCGGTTTATCGATACGGTTGCTACACGTCAAACAGCATATAAAAACTACGCATAGTGGTGTAAATTAGAAAAAAAGTGGTAAGAAGTATAGAACTTCTTAACTACTGCATGGATTTACATAAAAATTAAATTGGTTACAGAAGAGGAGTCAGGCTTGCATAATCGTATCTCCATAAGTTTTTAGATGCACTAGGGGCGGAGCTACAAGGGCTGAAATTTGGCTACCTCGGGTGTGAAAAACACGGTGCGACTTGTAACTTTCGTAAATATATACCGATTTGTAAAATTTTAAGCGCGTTAAATTTTGTTAGATAAAGTCAAGAAAAAATGTATGCACAATTATTTTTGTATCTTTTATAGTTTAAGAGATATTTCACTTCGAAAATAAAACTTAAATTTTTTTGCATCGACTTTTTTTTGGTTTTTTTGTTCTAATTTTTTTACTAAACCTCTGATTTTAAATTGTAGTACACTATTAAATTGCTGATAAAATTCTAAGTAAACTCACCGATCAAAGCTTTGAATAGTCTTGAGCTCTTAAGGCGTAACAAAGGTCTAAACTCAACACTTTGAAATTGAACTAAAAAATCTTTGGTTTTTCAATAAAAAAGTGCTTGATAATTTTTTAAAATTGTAAAAAATGTTGTTAGAAATGTTAATTTTATTTTTATACACGATGAAACGCCATACCTTAAAGATGAATTTAGCGGATAGTTTTGTTCATTTTGTTCATTTTGGACATTTGGACCCTACATTTGGCAGTGGTCTAAAATCATACATTTTCAAAATAATTTTTGAGCTTAGGTGCCTGTAAGAAACTTTGCACAAGGTGCTCAAAAAAGCCATGAATAGGGTTCTATTAGGTAGATAGTTGGCATTCTTTTTGCTTTAAATGAAGACATCATGGCTATAAATGTAGGTGCTAGGACAAAATTTGTAAAAAAAAGTAAAATTTAAGGAAGAAAATGTTTATATTATAAAAAAACTAACCAAAAATGTACATTCATAATTTTAACACGTAGTTAGATAAAGCATTTAGAGCTCACAGTAGAAATTTCGGAAAAAAAATTTTTATTTGGTTTTTTTTTATAATATAATAAATTGTTTTCATGAAATTTGAGTTTTTTAAAATAATTTTGCCCCAGCACCTACATTTATTTATAGCCAGGATGTCTTCATTTAAAGCAAGAAGAATGCTAATTACCTACCTAATAAGACCCTCTTCATGGCAACCCTGTGCAAAGTGTTGTACAGGCACCTAAACTCACAAATTATTTTGAAAATTTATGATTTTCGACCACTGCCAAATGTAGGGTACATGTCCAAAATGAACAAAAATGTCCGCTAAATTCATCAATAAAGCATGGCCTTTCACAGTGTATAAAAATAAACCTAATATTTTTAGCAAAATTTTTAAAAATTTTAAAAACTACGAAAGCACCTTTTTTTTAAAAATCGACGTTTTTTTAGTTAAATTTTAGACGTTTGTTGCGACTTGACGGTTTAAACTATTTCAAAGCTTTGTTCGGTGAGTTTACTTAGAATTTTATCAGCAATTTAATAGTGTACTACAATTTAAAATCAGAGGCTTAGTAAAAAAATTACAACCAAAAAAGCAAAAAAAAAGTCGAGACGAAAATTTTCAAACTTTAATTTAGAAGTGAAATATCTCTTAAACTATAAAAGATCCAAAAATATTTGTCCATACATTTTTTCTTTATTTTGTCTAGCAAAATCCAACGCGCCTAAAATTTTACAAATCGGTTAATATTTACGAAAGTTACAGGCCGCAAATATTTTTCGCACCCGAGGTAGCCAACTTTCAGCCCTTGTAGCTCTGCCCCTGCTGCAGCTAAAACCTAAAGAAACACGATTATGAAAGCATAACTCCTCCTCAGCAAACAAGTAAAATTTTTATGCAAATCCATTTAGTAGTTTAGAAGTTCCGTACATATTACCACTTTTTTTCTAATTTACATCACTGTGCGTACACTCTAAAACACTTTTGTTGAAAATTAGGTCAATAATAGTCGGCAACACTTTACAGATTATTATCGACCTAAAATTACACACGCATTATTTTTCAACAAAATATTTTTACTAAAAAAAGCGATCGGCTGCTTGCAGGTTTGAACCGCGACCTCCTGACTGATAGTCTGACGTATCTACCATTCAGCCATAGCCGTATTATACTTTATGTTACATTTTTTCCACTTAGACTAAATATGTTTAATTTGAAAGGTTTTTTCTTTAATAAAATAACTACAAAATTGATGTAATTTTACACAAGGAGAAATTTTCAACACAAATTTAGACAATATATGATCGTAAATTTGAAGTAATATTTTAGAGTGTAGTTTGTATACGCTGTTTGACGTGTAGCAACCATACCCATAAACCGACCACGTTCAAAGTTCACAATATGATTTCTACGAAAATCATTTATCTATATATTTAATTTGAGCTAAATCTAAAAGAATTCATGAGATCTATCGACATGAAAAATAAGTAGTAATCGGGTCAAATTGTAAGTAGTTACGACTTAAGTCCTCATATAGATTTTTGCTTACTAGTAAGCAAGGTTTTTGTTGTGTACTTGTTCTTTATAGATAGAAAGTTATTTTATTAATTTTTTTTAACGTAACGATTTTTTGATGAATTTTTTCAAAAGCCATAACGATTTTGACATTTTTTTTCTTATTTTTTGAAGATTTTTCGGCAAAAAAGCTTAACAGCCCTGCTTGAAGGTAAAAAAACATTTTTTTGACATACGGCTACTTATACCAGTAGCAAAAACGAATAAAGGTACGTTCACACTTGGCAAATATTTTCCGAAAAAAAAAAACTAACAGACAAGCTAAAATTGCATTTCATGTAATTCAAATATTTTTTTAAATATGGGTTCGCATTTATTAAAAATAATATAAAAATTGCTTTTTGCAGCATAATTAACTTTATTTTGTGACATGAAAATCAAGTTAAATCACACTAACCCTTAGCTAAAGTAGTGGTTACGTTTTTTGGGCAAATGCTTGCCAAGTGTAAACGTACCTTAAGTATACTTCCTGTTCTTGGAAAAGTTTTGGAAATAATAATGTCTAGACAATGTAAATTATTTACTATCTAGCTGAAGTGGCCAGCATCACAAAAGAGAAATAAGAAAGTATTAGTGTTTCCTTTTGTTTTACGCATACATTTGTAAAATGTGCAACACTTTTAATTGGATAAAATGCAACACCAACACGTAATTGTTGTCTCTTTCGCAACTAGTCGGCATAAGAACTTGGGCTTAAATCGTCACATCCGTGATCGTAGCGGCAATCGTACTAAAATGAATTACGTGACACGTCAATCTGTATGGGATTACAGTACGTTCACGTATGGCATAATCCGAAAATGACGTTATTACGTGACGAGTTGTACGTTCATGGATGTGACGATTTGAGCCCTGATTTGGGCAATTATCAACCGTCAAAGTTGACGTGTCTGGTTAGACTGTGACTATATTAAAACCATTTAATGATATCATACCAGCGTATAATATGGGTGATTTGTCACTTCTTTAAACTCAAACAGTCCGCTCATGTACGTCCATGAAGTTTCCCGAACTCATTCAAAAGCTTTTTTAAATACAAATATTCAGTCTGTTCCTGTACGTGCACGAACTTGCCCCAAACTTACACAAAATCTTTTTAAATACAAATTTTTAATTGAAACAGCTTTCTTTTAAATATAAAATTTCGGCTAGGTACGTTTGGCTAACTTCGTATTGAAAAGGACTTTCGGTTAAATTTGTGTAACTTCGTGCGCACGTATAGTATAGGAACAGCCTAACTGATTGCTACTAAATAAATAATAAAACCAAAACAATGAAACAAAAAATGTGCGATTTTTAAATTAAAATAGAAACATTTATTAAATAAAACTAACTTTTAACTCATGAGTTGAAAATAATATTGACTTTTTGTTTGCATGATTTTGATAAATATTTCAAACTGATTTTAACTAAATGCACAAAATAAATTACTGAAGTATACGTATAAATAAACAAAAAATACAAAATTTATAAGTAAAATAATTCATTAATGGGGAAATAATAATAACGGCCATATTCTAAAAAAAAAAATAATTTGGATTTCAAGTGTGCTTTAGTCAAAATTTGTATAGAAATTTTGTTTTAACATACACTTCAAACACAAATTATTTTATTTTCGAATACCGCAGTAAGTCTTTATGAATATAAAAATGTACGTACGAGTACATACACATTATTTTGTTAAATTTATCGTGCTTCAACCAACAAAAACACATAAGAGACAAAAACAAAATTTTAAAACAGAAAACGTTTATTAATTATTAATGTCTGTTAAGCCTTTTTGATGATAACTGCTCGATATGGTCTTCATATATTAAAAATAAAATTATAAAACATAAGTCAGAAAGCATTTATAAATAGGGGACGAAAGAATACTTATAGCGATTTTCCGACAAATTTAATACGAAACATATTTATTTTTCAAATACATCCATACATTTCGAACCAACCTTATGTACAACAATGTAATTGATTATAGATAGGGTTGCCATTCCCATTTTGAGAAACAGAGGACGTCAACCACAAAAAACGAGGACATTTGGCCCAAAATAGAGGACAATATTTTTATAAATAAATTAATTTAACAAAAAGCCTTTGTCATGTCATTTGAAGTAACAACGACAATTAAAAAATTTCAATGTAAGACTAAATTTACACGATGAAATATTTCATTAAATTTTGTTTTGTTGCCAAAAGCAGCGTTTCCAGCTAAGTGAATTTGTCCCCAAACTGGGGATTTATTTCCGCGGTTGGGAATTCAAATTCGAGTTGACGATGATCAGGCGATTTTTATTGATATACATATGTATGCCGTTACACTTAATTATTTTTATCGAAATATTTTTCGTATACATATTATTTTAATCACATTTTAGACAAAATATCAGAATTAAGTATAATTTAAAAATTCTGAACTGGATATAGGTAGAATGGGTATTTTCGCATTTCGTCATTTCGTTTGCTACTTTAAGCACGTGTCTAGTTATGATAACTTTATATGTGATGATCCTGATGTAGAGAGACCTTATGATCCGGATGCCGAAATTGAGTTAGCTACATTTTCTAAAACTATTAAAATAATATCGTTTTTTACCTTGAAATTGCAGAAACTTGCCGAGATATGAATTTTAGAATATTATAAATGTAAAGATTTATTTTTGTAGATGAGATGTAACTAATTTCGGAGATTAATATACACAGAAAAAACTATAATTAATTTTCTGCAAAGGAATTGAATGAAATAGTAAATATTTTGTCTAGGAACGGACCTAAAAACAAATTTGTAAATATAGAAAAAAATATTTCAAAAATTTCATTGAAAAAACGTGCTTTTTTTGAAATTTTGTCTAAAAATATTTACAAATTTTAAACAAAACAATTTACTAAATCAAACAAAAAGATTTACTAGATTTTCTGTAAAATATCAAACAATATTTTTGTCTGAATTTATAAAACAATTAGTCTAAAAATACTAAACAAATAGTTTTTTTTTAATATATCAATCAATATTTTTGTCTGGGTCATCATCATCATGCATTAAGCATTTATGAAATTTCACTTTGTTAAATGTGTTCAAGTCTGAATGTTTATCTAAAGACTCTAAAAGAATGAATGAGAATTATTGCAACGACATTAACGAATTGATTCACTCAAAAATCTTTAGTAAACAAACTTGGTACAATCGCATTCCTTTTGCTATCATTATTGTTGTTGTTGTTATTTGTGTGTATGTCGTCGTCGATATTGTTTTTTTACAGCACAGTTTTTCTTGTTGTTTTTGGTGTTTGCGTTCTAAATAAAAGTCAAACAAACAATTCATAGATTATGGACAGAAAATTTACTGAAAATTAAATTTATTTTTAGACAAACTTTTGTTTGAAATTTTTTGCTGATAATTTTTTCTGTGTAGGGATAATTCTCTTTATAAAGTGGGGAACATGTATGAGCAGCGATATCAATCATAATCTCAAAAGCGACGAAATTTACACAAACAGCTATTCTCGACTCTACAGAAAATTCCCTTTTCATCAGCATCATCACATATTCTGAAAAGCGTCAAGCTCTATATGTGACCTTCTCCGAGAAAAGGGAGCTAGTGTGTGAAAATGAAGTTTTGAGAAAATCGCATTTCATCTTATTCTACACCCCTTTTGGGTACCAGAATCCACTCTTAAGTCCAAACCCGTTTTTTCTCGGAGAAGGTCACATATATGAGAAATTTTACAAAAATAGTACAACCCTTCTAGTTTTAACGCTATGGACATATCTCATGATATAATTGATCAGAAAATATCTATTTTTTTATAAAATGGGAAATAAGCAAATAATTAAAAAAAATTTTTTTTTTCTAAAAAAACTTTTGTTTAAAAATAGGTTCTTGCGAATTCCCAAATGACAGCCATTGATACTATTTTGTTTTTTAAATTCGGAACGGTTTTCCGTCATCCCACGTCAAATTTGGTTTGTAAACAGACCGGTTTCGGCTATGTGCCATCTTCAGTGTTCTATTTTGTTTTTTCTTTATATCTTTTTAAAAATCAAATCTTAGGGATTTTTGGGGATGAAAAACCGAAAATTGGGCATAAGCCCAGCAAACACAGAAATAAAATATATGTATTGCCAAACGTATTGCCTGGATGAAAAATATTATTGCGGCAATAATCGATTTCGTATTGCGGAAGATACTTCCTTCGGGAAGAAGCGTGTCTCGATAGCAATACTCCTTCGCCACACGAAAGCGATTCTTCTAGATAATAAACTAGCAATATTGCCAGATAAGCACTTATAAGAAAAAAAGGAAGATATCGCCAAAATAGCATTAGGAAGATAAAAAGAAGATTTTGCATTTTTAAAATTTATATTCTTGGAGATTACGCCATTTTTTAGCCGCCGACCAAAAAGGAGGGGTATTATAAGTTTGTAGTGTGTATTTAGTGTGTGTGTATCTGTGTGTCTGTCTGTTCCTTCGTAGAGCCTAAACGGCTGGACCGATTTTTATTTAGTTTTTTGTGTTTGAAAGGTGACTTGAGCGAGTGTTCTAGCGGTATCCTCTGAAGTCCACGTTAGTGGTACCATAGCTCCCAAAAGGCTAGATCGATTTTAATTTCTTCTGCTTGCCAGGTGACTTCATCTAAAATCTTCTAATCTTTTTTTCGTTCCAGCCATTTTGGAGTTATTAGCATCCATTTACTTCGGGAACTTTTAAAATTTTTGATTTAATACCCCCGATTATGAAAGGCGAAGTCGACATCACATCAACACGACAGTAAGCAATTGCTACTTATCTACTCGTTGTCGACAACAACTGACTGCTATTTGCAGTCTCTTATTATTTTCTGAACCTTATGAAATTAGTTCAGCATGTTAATATTAGTCAACTCTTGTCGGCAAAGAGTAGACAAGTGACAATTTTTTGTTGTCGTGTTGATGTGACGTCGACGTCGCCTTTCATAATAATGAGGAATGTTATTATATATTTTTTGAAATAAAATTTATTAATTTAAATATTTTTTCTGTCTATATTTTCTTAAAAAGAAAGAAAATGAAAATATTCGACATGTTCTGTAAACCGAATCCGAGTATATTTCTCGTTTTCCAAAAATAAATAATTTTAAATCGTGTATAGCAATTTGATTTCAGATATGATATTTTAAGCTATAAAATATATGGAATTGCAAAAAAATCTGAAAAAAGTTCGCTATTAGTGGATTTAATTTCTCCAAATCGAGCGTTTTCTAACCGACTCCGTTTACAGAACAGGCAGCATTACTTTGATTATTTTCATCTAGATGACAATTTAGGGATACTGCTAAACTATTGCCTTATGCTATAAACACATTCGCCACAGCATGCTATACGGTTACACGACTAAATGCTGTTGGCAGCAATCGTCGTCGTGTAGTCAGCTACTTAATTATTTTGAACACGGCAGCTACATCGTAACCAGCTGACATTTTGTTGTTGCAGTACATATTTCAGTGGTGCCACTTTCAAAAGTTTTACTTGTATAAAAAATCACTTATTCAAAATGTTCTTACATCTCGCAAAACGTAAAAACAAGTAAATTTATTTCTTTAAAACCTATTGATTGTTATGGCACTTTTAATATGTACTTAAATTTTTTGATGTTTTTTTCTGTTTAATAAAATAGAATATTGACTTAAGTCAATAATACCAGCATCGTTAAAAATTAAAAAAAAAAAACTCATGAGGCAGTAGCTTTTTTTAACCTTATAATTTTAGTGTAACTTTTTTTCATCTCTTTTGGCTCCGGAGTTATGGGGTTCAAAACTTTTATTTTTTATTGGCCATAACTCCTAGAATATAGAACGGATATAAGCGATATGGATATCACTTCAAACTGCTTTAAAATACCTTTCTACTAGCATACAATTTTTTTAAAACAATTAACCCATTCCGAGTGAAATGCAATTTAAACATTTTTTTATCTGGCTTTTCACGCAATAACTCCGTTATCTTAAAAACTGGTCTATACAACGGTACATATGCATGTGTATAGTTTTATAGAGAACTTGCCATGCTTTTATTTGGTGTATAATTGAAAGCTGTCACCTATAAAATACGTAAGTTATAGTACTTTAAAGATAAGTTTAAGAGGTAAATGAGTTAATTTATATATGAAATCTCATTTTCAAAGTGCCATAACTTACGAATTTCATCGATAATAGCTTTCAAGTATACATCAAATGAAAGCTGGGAATGTTCTCTATTAAACTATATACATGTTTAAGTAGCATAGTATCGGCCAGTTTTTAAGCTAACGGTGCTTTTACGTGAGAAGTCTTATAAAAAATGTTTTAAATTCCATTTCGCTCGCAATGGGTTAATGGATTTCAAACTTGTATATACCAGACCAAAGGTATTTTAGAGCATTTTGAGATGATAACTATTACTATGTTTGTACGAGGACTATTCGCAAATAACTTAATTCATTGTTTATATGGCATAGTGAAATACAAAAACTTGGTAGCACTTCTATAGAAGACTTTTGTATTTTTACAAAAAAAAAAAAATAGTTGAAATGTATAAAAGAACAAATAATTATTTGTTTTAATTGTCATTATTTTCTTCTATGAATATTTTTCTCAAAATATTTTTCTATTTATTGTTTTTTATTAACAAAGCGTGGCAGCACCAAATATTTTATTTGCAAATAGTGCGTTAATCGTGAATAGTTTTCGTGACTTAATAAGTCGCAATAAAACAATTATATGGCAACAATTTACAGTTTTATTTGCAAATAATCCGTGAGTATAAACGTAGTATATATCGTTTATATGCGTTCTCTATTGCAGGACTTATGATCAATAATATATTAAAGTTTCGAATCCCGTAACTCCGGAATCAAGAGAGAGCGCCGAAAAAAATTATACTAAAACTTTTATGTTAAAAAGGGCTATTACCCTGTCATTTTTTAATTTTCAATAATGTTGGTCTTTTTGACTTAAGTCAATATTCTATATAACAACAAAACAAATAAATTTATTTATTTAAAAATTCTTGATGCATATATATTATAGTATTTACATTTTGTAATTTTCTTTTTCAGTTTACAATTAAAATATTTCTAATCACTAATTTGCTTTACATATTTTGATATATTGTCAACATTGTTTTTGTTTTGTAGCCAATAAAAATAGAAATTAGTTTAATTTGACTACACGACAGAAGTAGTATGGACAACAACCTGCAGTCGTGTAGCCGTGCAGGCGTTAAAATAATCATTTTCATATACACACATGTATTCTATTTTTGACAAGTTGTAGTCGGTAGCCTGCTGTGGCGAATGAGTTTAATGCATTTTGGGATATCTTCCAATTGCTTGCAGGGAAGGTATAAAATAAAATTGAAAACATTGGGCAAGAGGTGTAAAGAAACAAACGGGTTAGGAAAAATGGTATGGCATCAATTTCTTGAAATTTTTCCATACATATCAATCGCTGGCAATTTCGTATTGAATGATTGTCAAAAAAGTTGCATGGAAATTTCAACGTATAAACAGACGATGAAATAAGTAGCAACTTTAAAAGATAAAGGAAAAAGTTTTGATGAAAAAATCTCATCGCGTAAATTTAGTTAAAGTTGTAAAAAGTAGGACAAACCCGGACACTTGCTAAAAAAAGTAGGACTACCCCGGACGCTATTAAAAAGAGGACAGTGTCCGGGGAAAAGATGACGGATGGCAACCCTAATTATAGGTGACTTGCCATAACGTCATAGCCATAACTATAGAAATCAATTGAATTTTGGTTTTCTGCCATAACCATAAGTTGAGAGAACGAATTTATTGTATATTTTTCAGATTTTGTTTTTATTTTTTATATTCGATGAATTTTTTAATTTATATTTTCGCTTGTGCTTCTTTGTATATTCGTAGATTTTATTTTTTTTTAGCATATTTTCTAATAAAATTGCTGAAAAAAGCTGCTTATGGTTAAGGCAAAACTAACCGAAGGCAAGAAGTATGGTTATGGCTATGGTGTTATGGTATGGTACGTCTAATTAAACTTTTAGATTCTTTACAAATAAGTTTCGTTTCCATGTAAAATGCTTTGTGGTTAAAACTAATGTATACAATTAATTATGAACTTAAAAAAGAATTTTTAAACAAAAAGATTTACAATTGAAACTAATGAATTGAATTCAACATTAAGGAATACTCGTACAAAAATATACAGTCAAATAAATTTTTCATAGGAGACTAAATAATAAAGTTGAGATGTTTTGAAAACAAATAAAGCAAATTAAACAATAATTATACATATAAATATTTAGAATTTTTATAAAGGCAACAATAAATTTAACAATTATTACTTAAATAAAATTTTTATTGTTGCACAACAAAATAAATAATTTTTTGAAATTTTTACTATTTGAAAAAAATAAAAGCACTTTTCTGGGTTGCTATTCGAAGAACTTTAGAGACATAAACTTGTAAAAATACACTAAATAAATTATTCTGTACTTTGAGTACAATTCCAACTGAATTTGTTTCTTCCATTTAGATTAACACAGTTTTCTTTTAAGTGAGATACAATTTAAAAAAAAAAGTCCGTTAAAAAATTATGAAAAATTTAACAAATTATAAAAATAAACTTAAATGTAAAAAAAAACATTTCTTTCCTGCCATTAATCCAATATAATTGTGCTGATTTTCACGTCAACTTTTCTCAATTTTTCGTATCTAGAAAAGGTATTTTAAAGCCAGACTTTTTAGCCTTATTCGGAGAGATTTCATTAGATGTTAATGCACTTGGCGGCGGTGGAACAGCATCTAATGGTGGATTTTGTTGTGAACGATCAATATGTGGTGGCAGTTGCAAATTCAAAGGATCACGCAAACGTTTCAAATCATATTCAATTTCAGCTATTTGACGTTTCAATTGGTTGTAAGTTTCCACATCGAAGTTCTTCTTTTTGGCACGTTTATACAAGCTTATGAGGTACTGGCGGTCTTTAACTTCGGGCATATTATATTCCTTAAAAAAAAAGAGTAAAAAATGTAGATAAGCTATTGGAAAAGTAAATTGAAATTTTAAGTTTAAAAACTCACAGTTTTTGTTATACAATAGTAGGCATAAATGGCCATAGCTGTGCCATAGGTAACAAAGTATGTAACTGGTTCCATAATATCCCAAGAATATTCCCACCATGTCAGTCTTGCCAAGATGCCAAATTGTACTGACATCAAACCTAAGCCAACCCAAGTCATTACGCTTGCTTTACGTTCCGCTTGTGCGCTTAATTCCGTTTTTTCCTGCAAAGATTTTATTTTTTGTAAATAACATCAGAAATAAGTTTGACTAAAATAGAACAAAAAATTAGAAAAATTGCCATGAAGAAAAATAAACCAACGGTAACACTGGGATTTATGGTAACAAACATTAGATAAACATCAATTAAGTAGTGCATTAATTCTTGAATTCAAATTTCGCAAAAAGTTTGGATATATAGGAATTACAAGACATGACATGATCATGTCATGACATGTTTATCAAATGACCAGACTGTGTTATCACATGACATGACATAATTATCACATGAAGTAACATGGTCATGATATGATATGACAGGGTCATTCATGGTCATTCTTTTTAACGGTGTATATTTATTTATTTTATCTTCAATAAAATTGAACTAACAATAAGTAATCAAATCTTAAGACTAAAAATTTTTAATTTTTAAGTCTAGCCAATACGAGACAAAAATATTTGTTTCAGCGGTTGGTTCTTTGGTTGTCTACGTCTCTCGTGTTCGGCTGAGAGCAAGAGTGTCAATCCTTCTCAGCCGAGTGTGGCCTCTAAAGTTTATGATGTTCCGGGCTAGGGGATTTGGGTGCAACTCGAGTTTTTTTTATGTATCTTGTCACGTGTTTAGAAAACACTGGCACATCTAAATCTTTATGAATTCGCTTGTTTCTGACATACCATAAGGCTGATGTAATCGAACGGAGTATTTTATTTTGTTGCCTTTGAATTTGTTCTACATTTGATGCCGAGGCAGTGCCCCATAACTGGATTCCGTAGCACCATATTGGTTTTAGAATGGAGTTGTATAGAAGAAGCTTACAATCTAGGCTTAGAGTAGGGTTCCTTCCAATGAGCCAATTCATTTAAAATGCTTTCAATTTCATTTGGGTCACCTTCGCATTTATGTGGGACTTCCATGTTAGACGACGATCAAGATGTACACCGAGATATTTCACTTTAGTGTGTTGAGGTATAGTTTGGTTTTTTATTTGTATAGGTGGGCAGGTTTCTTTGCACAATGTAAAAGTAATGTGTAGAAATTTTTGTTCGTTAATTTTTATCCGCCATTGTTTTAGCCATTGTTCCAACTGGGGTATGTAATCTAGCAAATTGCGGGTGGCTTCTTGGGCTTTTGTGAACACTTAGAAACGCTGTATCATCAGCGAATGTTGATATGTGTATGTTACTGCTTACCGGCAAGTCAGAGGCATATATCAGATATAATACAGGACCGAGGATGCTGCCTTGAGGAACTCCGGCTTCAATGGGTTGCGGAGGGCTTTGAAAATTACCTTCTTTAACAACAAATTTTCGCTCAGTTAAGTAGCTTTCTAAAAGTTTAAGGATGTTTTCGGGTAGGTTTTGCTTTAGTTTATGTATTAAACCTGCGTGCCATACTTTATCAAATGCCTGAGAAACATCGATGAAGAGCGCTGAACAATATTTCTTTTCTTCGAAGGTTTTTCTAACCACGTTCACGAGTCTATGTGCTTGTTCAATCGTACTATGTTGTCTCCTAAAACCGAATTGGTGGTCTGGAATGCATCCAATACGATTCAGTATGGATGTTAGCTTACTCATAAGTAGCTTTTCAAATAGTTTTGACATGTTAGACAACAGGCTTATAGGCCTATAGGGTAGCCCTTAAGAGCATTTTATTGCTTATTTTATCAGCGCCTGGGGCTTTTTTCGAGTTTAAGCCCGCAATATAGTGTTCAATCTCACGAATGTTGAACCTCAAAGTAACATCTGGTATAGCGAGGACTGGTAGCAGCTCAACTATAGTATCAGACGTATTTGGAGTAAATACTTTATGCAAGTGGTTTACAAACAGAGTACCTTTTTCAGCGTCAGTTCTGGCCCAGTCTCCAATCGAAGCTAGCAATGGAGGCTTATATATCACTGGTCTTTTGAGGCCTCGTGCTGCTCTCCATAGCGAATAGACTGTTTGAGGTGTTGCGTCGAGTCCATTCAGACATTTTTGAAGAGAAGCGGGTTTTTGATATTCTAGTAGCGTTTAAGCTGTTTAGTACATTCCGTCAGCCTAGATTTTAGCTGAGGGGATCTGTAGCGTTGCCATTCTCTACGAACTCTTCTTTTTTCGTTCTACATCTGCTGAATAAATTTTATTGTATCTCACCTGAAGATTTGTAGTAGTACCATTTAGAGCAGCTTGCTTAAGGTTTGCCTCAAACATTCTAATAGAGTCATTTATGTCAGCAGGCGTTTTTAATGCAAAATTTTCTGTGCAATGAGTACTGAAATATTTTTTGTATTTCAACCAATTAATACGTGTGTTTTTCATCGTTAAATCACAAGTGGGTGAAGAACTTGTATGCGAATATATAGTGACAATAGTTGGTGAGTGATCTGAAGACAAATCTGAAGATGCTTTAACTTGGATCATTTCGCTGGGCACACCCTTTACCACTCCAAAATCAATAACATCAGGTATTTTTCTGCGATCTCTTGGCAAGTAAATTGGCTGCCCACTTGATATAACATTCAAACGCATTTTAGAAATTGTGTCAAACAAAACGCGACCCTTTTTTTTAAAGAGAAGTAACACAATCAGGCAATTAATGCCTACCAGTTAATTAATTAATGTGTTAGCTTCTTTGGGAAAGGGATAGTGTTGAGAGAACAGGTGGTGAAGTGGGAGAGAGATAGAAAGCTTAATTCATTTACAACCCTGCTATTGTGCGTTTTTTTGCAGAGCAGTGTTGCAAGCCCCACTGGTGTCAAGTAGAGGCATTGAGTTGTGTAAGCTGTGTAGCCATTTTATTAGTTCTTTTACTTCGCCGACGATTTTTGCTAGAATACCGATGAGGCGAAGTCCCCAGAACGTGTGTTTAGCGTTGTAATCACCGGCGGCCAAAAAGCGTGGGACTAGTGAATTAAAAAAAGGGTCATGGTCATGACATGGTAATAACATGACATGTTCATGGCATGACATGGTTAGTGTCATGATATGACATGGTCATGATATACTGTTTCCACCGTTTACATTTTTCCTTATACATAAATATGCGTACAGAAAATACCCACTTAAAGACAATAAAATTATAAGGGCAAAAAACTTACACTCTCTAAGGGTGCTACTTGATATTTTAAATCTTCTAATTTAGTTGTCAACTCTCGTTCTTTTTGTATGTGATATTCGCCCACATGTAAGGCTTCATATAGCTGTTGAAAATAAAAACAAATTTTTTAAATTTTTCGAAGAAAACAATAAGCATTTTTAATTATTAAGAATTACCTGGGTTACTAATGCTTTAATGTCACCTAATTTATGAAGATCTTCAGCTTGAATTCTGTCTCGCTTTGGAGGAACTACTTTATATTTTTGATCATTGATGTGTATCCTTAAAACAAACAAAAAATTAAAGATTTAAATTAAAGAACTTTTCATTACATTAAGAAAAAAATTAGGTACAATTTTAGATATCATGCAATAATTTTCAAGGATATAGCGTCCATGGACATCATTTATTTCCTTTATGAAAAGAAAAATATTAGCCTCGCAGAGTAAAGATTTTCTGCCTAGCCGTACTTCGGCCGGTGCTAAGGGGTTCTTCCTCGGCGTATGTCGAATAGTGGCCTCGCTTCATACATGGACATCATTTCCTTGGACGTTATTGCATGCCACCAAAATTTTAGCAAAAACTTTATATTTTACAATTTAGTTATGATGTGTACCTACCAAAATGGTTCGTCCATTAAACTTTCTATATTACAAGTAGATGCTATTCTAACGCCACTTTTATTCAGTATAGTGGCCCGGTCAATGCCTCGATCCTCTGTCTTCAGCATATCAATAAGATCGCCAACTCTGTGAGACACGGGTTTCAAAGCAAAACGGCATTTTTCATTTCTACTAGGAAGCGGTATGGTAAGATGAGGCAAACCCTGTATATATTCAACGGATACATCTCCTGCAAGCGAAAAAGATAATAAAAGTCAGTAATTGTATGTATGTGTGTATTTATAAAAATAAAATAAATATAATATTAGATTCGAAGCGTTCCCACATCGGCAACTTAAAATTTATAAAGATTGTACGGACATCGGGTGGATTAAAGTTATCTCCCAGTAATAAAAGCTTTGCACACATAAATAAATACCAATGTAAAATTCGAATTATTGATTGGAAATCATATTAACCCTGCGGAAAATTTGGTGACAAATGATCCAAAAGTACTCGTCCCATGACTTGAGAAAGTGAGACTGGTACCAAAAATAAAGAGTAGTGAATGGTGAAAAAAGTCATGTTCGGCCCTGTTCTGTAAATCACGAGATGTCCAATCACGGTGATTTCAAAAAATGAATAAAAAAAAATTTTTTGCTTTGGTAAATTGCATGATTTATTGAGTTGGAAGTTCGATTAAAATGTTCTATTGTAAATGACAAAAACTTAAAATACAATAAAAACCCCCTAACAAATCAGTTATGAAAGGTTTACTTTTGAAATCATGTGATTTGAAATCACCGTGATTTTCAGAACATGCCCGATTGTGTAAATGGTCACATATTAACTATTTTCAGTCAATTTAGTTGGTACTCCAGCTAGTATATTAGTGAACGGCACTGAACTAATTCGATGCACCTGGATCAAAGGCCTATTACATAGTATCTATATAATATTAATTGTCTCCCTTCAATGAGACTGCCATTCCACTCAGGAACCTGTTCCGTAACTATATTCAGATATTAACTCCAGCTTAACTGGTATTTACAACATTGAAATATAAGTTCCCCTGTGGTCGAGTGGGTAGTGTACTAGCCTGTCATGCCGGAGGTTGTCGGTTCGAATCCTATCAAAGACACCGCTTAAAAATAAAATACAATTTCTACTTGGATTGGTAACAATAAAAAAATAAATTAGTCGATAATTACAGCTGAATTTGGGAATGATATTTATATATAATCTATATTATTCTACACCGATTAGGACTCCATAAGATAGTTCAGAGACAAGTTACAAGGTGCATACAAAGTATCAAATAACCCCATATTAGGCCATCCCCATGCAAAAGTGCCTGGTCCGCTTCATAGGAAGTGTTAGAACTCGGACTGGTCCTTACCACCTGGGGACCGGTCACGTGACTTGTTTTGTGCCAGTTCCATTTACCGCAGGGAGAACTCCACAAAAGTATACACACAAAAAAATTTCATATTAAAATCGTCAAAAACAAGGCTGGCTAATTTAATATGTGTTTTATTTTAATATGTGTTTTATTCTAATTCTACAATAACCTTCAAAGAATATTTTTCCTTTTGAAATAAGTATCGGGGGCTTACATTCAAATAGTGCTATCTGCACTTTTCTCGAAATTTAGTTTGTTATAGCAACGTTTTCTCTGACTGAACTATCATCTGTCATTTTAATTAGAAAGAAAAAAAATATGATTTCTTAAATGTTTTTTTTTCATAAATTTTTTATTGCGCTATCTAACAACCAAGTTGTTTTGTCAGTAAAAAAGTGTTTAAGTTCAATTTTCAAAGTTTTGTAAAAAAATTCACAAATGAGTAATTCCATTTAGCCGGGTGTGACGATTTTACACACACTTTTTATTATAAATCAAGAATATAAAATTTTTTACTTAAAAAAACGTTGCGGCTCGCAAGGACATTAAGCTTAGAGTCGTTGAATAACAGGTATATACTGATAGAACACTATTTCTACTCAGAATGGTCGTCAGAAAGCTGCGACGGGTGTGACCTTACAAATCTTAGTTTTAAAGAATTATGACTTTCAGTATAAATTCTGTAAAATTTTGACTATAAGGTACGCAATAATTTTGGTATAGATATCTGTTCAGAGTGTTTTTAATTGTATTATTTATTTACTGTTTGACAACAAATTATTTTTCTTATAAAAAAAACATTTTTAAAATTAGACGGGTGTGACCGACGGGTGTGACCTAGTACGAAAATTTAAAAAATTGAAGAAACAAAACTTTTTAATGATTTAATTAATATAAATAATGTAAAGATAAACTCATAAGAAAATAATAATAACTAGAAAGGGAATAAAAGAAAATCTGAAATAAATATTAAACAAACAAAGAGGGAGAGCAAAATGTTTCTTGCATGATCATTTAAAAGTGCCTCAAATTGATTAAAAAGTATTAAATAGTGTATTTTCTATTTTTTTTATAATTGTCATTCTCTAAAAAACATCAATTGAGAGATTTTTATTAAAAATTAGAAAATTATTTTTTCCTTGCATAGGGCCGTTTTACGTGGAATCCCTCAAATACAATTGAAAAATGCAACTGACATTTTCAAATAGTGTGGATCCTAGGCTACAATTTTCACATAGTCCAAATGAGCTACAAGACGTGCCCAAACATGGCCAAAATCTCTAAGAGATAGTAAAAAATTTACTTAAGTTCAATTTTCAAAGTTTTGTAAAAAAATTCACTAATACAATTGACCAATGCGACTTATATTTTCGAATAGTGTGGACCTTGGCTACATCCTTATGGATCCTTGAATAAGTCATATTTGTGGATATTTAATTTGGTCATATATTCAAAATCTTATAAAAAAATTTCACAAAATTCAGGAAAACTAAAAACGCAGTTTAGTAGCCACAATTATTGTCTTTAATGTCCACTGGGTCTGATTCGCCAAGGGAGAAGAGTTTAGGTACAGTGGGCATATTACTTGAAGAAGTCATATTTTAGAATATTTAACTTAGTCATATATTGAAAATCTTATAAAAATTTTCACAAATACAATTAAGGAAAACTAAAAACTCAGTTTAGTAGCCCCAACCATTTTCTTTAATGTCCACTGGATCTGATTCGCCGAGGAAGAAGGGTTTGGGCACAGTGATCGTTTTTGTAGAAAAAGTCCTAAATTCAGTACAATACAATACAATAAATATATCGCATGCGATAATAAAAAACATATTTAACTAGGCATATTTATCTTCACACACATTCGAGTTTGTAGTTATTTGTTACAAAAAAAAAAACATAATCTGCTTAATTTTTCGCAAAAATACAAATCTGCTGTTAAAAGTAATTATTTTTGAACAAAGTATGTCTAAACAACATTAAAATTTTGAATATTGAGCAATCTGTCTAACAAACATCAGAAACATTTTTAAACAATAGAAGCACGCTATATTTTTCTTCGGTCATCAACGTTTTTAATTCTGGTATTTAAAGCTTTTTAAATATAAATTTTATAAGTATTGGTAAGTAAACATTGTTAACTTATAAACAAAATTCTAAGGATTTTTCTTGTTTTAATAAATGTAATGAATTAAATAAATGTAATGTACTTCATACATTTTTATTAAAGAAAATTTTAAAATTAAATATATTTAATCCAAGTGAAAAAAATTTTACGTAAAGTATAATACGCATATGGCTGAATGGTAGCTACGATAGACTATCAGCCAGGAGGTCACGGTTCGAAGCTGCACACAGCCAATCGCTTCACATGCGTTTTTATTTAATTTTTTTGTATTAAACATATTTTGCTCAAAATAAACAAAGAGAATGCATGTCTAATTTTAGGTCGATAATAATGAGTGTACACTCTAAAACATGACTTCAAATTTACGATCATATATTGTCTAAGTTTGTGTTGAAAATTTCTTCTTGTCTAAAATTACATCGATTTTGTAGTTATTTTATTAAAGAAAAAACCTTTCAAATTGAACATATTTAGTCCAAGTGGAAAAAATGTAATATAAAGTATAATACGGCTATGGCTGAATGGTAGATACGTCAGACTATCAGTCAGGACGTCGCGGTTCAAACCTGCACACAGCCAATCGCTTTTTTTAGTAAAAACATTTTGTTCAAATATAATACGTGTGTAATTTTAGGGCGATAATAATCGGTAAAGTGTTGCCGACTATTGTCGACCTAATTTTCAACAAAATTGTTTTAGAGTGTATAAGGAGTGTTCTGAATGTTTATGTAAGGCACTACGATGAACATTTATGTGAAACATTTTTTAAGCCTCTAACTCTTCGTTGTATGGGTCTTTTTGTCCCTTCCTTAAAAAAGGGGAAAAAACTCCCCTTCAGCGGCAATATATAGGGCGAAAATGTTCTACAAAAATATTTCTCGTAAAGTTTTACATAAAAGTGACGAGCATATGTGATACCTTAAACGTAAGGCTTACAAGATTTCCTTTGCCGAGTACTAATAGTGAATAAGTATGAAATTATCCCTTAAACACATTTTAAGTTTTGAATTATTTCGGGCGTTCACGTTGAGTATGGAGTATTAGTGTCTTTGAAGACTTAAAGTAGAGTTTTATGGCAAATATTTTTGTAGAACATTTTAGCCCGCTTTATTGTCGCTAAATATTATTTTTTGGTCCTTTTTTAAGAAAGGGCCGAAAGACCCACATAACGTACAGTGAGAAGCTTAAAATGTTCCACAAAATTATTTCTCGCTATGTTTTACATAAAAGTGCTAAGCACGTTTTATAACTCAAATGCAGGGCTTGCAAGATTTCCTATACCGAGTCACTTTAAATATGTGGAAATCCCCCTTATAGGTGCGCCAATGCAAAAAGGGGTGTGGACAACCCACTTTTTTGCTTTTAAATTATACATTATAACAGTGGAAATCTGCATGCCAAGTTTGGCGACACAAGCTTGTCCGGAAATATTTTTTTACCGCGACTCTGCAATTTCCGGCCATAGTGCAACGGCAAAATTAACCAATATATTGGGTTAAGCTACAAATAAAACGGAAAATATTTCATGGTAGTAATTTTAATCGCATATTTCTAGTGATGAGACATCGAATATGAACAGTTTTGTCAAGAACTGCCCTAATATGCATTATGCAATATGTCCATACATATATATTCATATCAATATCCAACATACCAAATGGCTTAAGAAAAATATTATAATAAGCTTACTAGCATAAGCCTTAAGCTTAAAAAAGTATTGAAAATAAATTGAAAAAAGCTATCGTAACAATTGTAGAAAAATCAAAACGGAACCCTCTCGAAAATATTATAAGTGCATGCTTACTATAAGCTTATTCTTGCAATTGTAGAATAAGCTTATGAAAATAATATTATATTTACTTTTGTGTAGAAAATCTAATTTGTCCTAATATTTTTATAAGCTTTGAAGAATAAAATTCACAAATAATATATTTTTTAATGTCGAAAAAGAAAATTCTTATTATTTACTTCAAATTCATTCGATTTCATTTATTTATTACATACATATTTATGTTTTTTATATTGTAATTTCCAAAATTACACGTGCACCCAATTCGCAATTTAAAACTAAATGCAAATGCCGCTGTAGAATGTATTGAAAAAGAAAAGTCTTTCAACACATTCTGTTTACATAAAATTTTCCGAACAAGATGTCTTTTTCAATCGTTATATTGTTTTCTTGAATATCTGTATGACGTTTATAAGCATACTTTAAAAACAGTTGTGTATATTAATAGTTTCTTAAGCATTGTTAAAAACTGCTTGTGAGATCACATTTTATAAACATTATTATAACTGAAGTTAAGAAAAGCTTAAGGCCCACTATTTATATAAGCTTATTCTCAAGTTGTATTGGATTTTGATTACTGTATGCTATGTTGGGTAGACTACTTTTTAAATACACATCCATGTATACTTTTTAGACTACTGTGCATTCCCTACAGATAATATTTGACTACTTGGTCAATTTTATCTGAAATGGAGTAGTTACAATATGGTCCTATATAATGCAGTCATGGACCAAGTCATTTGCAAATAACAGGTTCTAGTTAACCAACAAGTGTTTTGCGTTTTAACGATTGCAATCGTTAAAACACGAAGCCATGCGTGATCCAACGAATAGTAACATAGAGTAGTTTTAAGATTAGTCCGATGTAATGCAGACACGGACCGTGTCATTTGCAAACAAGAGTTTGTAGTTAAGCGCCAAGTGCTTGTGTTTTAACAATTCAGCACCAACACTTGAGTGCTATATCAAGTAGTGACATGGAGTAGTTTGAGACTACTCCGATGTAGTGAAAAGTTGGGTTATATAAGTTAACATCATGTTAACACATCATGCTAAAAATCCTCTTGGGGTTTTCTATGAACACTATTTGTAATTATTTTAATTTTTCTGACATCGCCAATTAGAAATAAGAGTTTTGTAAAAGAGTAAAATGAATAATAAAGACATCTAAACACGTCGTCGCATTGCAGAAGCGGATCTTTGGTTAAAACGCGAGTAGTTGATCAACACCAAATAACTGGCGCCCAACGTGGGGCCCAATACAAATTGACATTTTAGATAATTCGACTGTAGCAGCTGTAAAATAGCCCTGGGACATCGTAATGTTAAATCGACCATGTTTTATCCA
Source organism: Panzeria rudis (assembly GCA_956483635.1). NCBI lineage: Eukaryota > Metazoa > Arthropoda > Insecta > Diptera > Tachinidae > Panzeria > Panzeria rudis. The sequence goes on along the minus strand of OY101448.1, from coordinate 151,910,318 downwards.
TACATTTGGGCTACCTTTGGACTAGTCCTAGTCCTCTATGGAGTATATTTTACATGCGTGTATGGACTAGTCGCGTTATCTGCAGGGTTTCTTTGAATCTTTATGTGTTAGTGTGTAACTATATGTGTTAACAAGAGCTTCGAGTTTCAAACAAATAAATAACTTTTGGTTGTTATTAAACGTTTATACAATAGTTCTCTGTGTTTAAATAAAAACACTAACGAACGAATCAACTCACTGTCTAACTAAGTTTTCAACTGCAGTCTGCAGAAATATTCAAAATGTTTGTACAAACATATTATTCTATATTTTTCAATAGAAAAACTCACAAATACATATAGGAGAACATAAATACAATTGTAGTTTGTATGTTAACTAACGTATTTACAATTGCTCATTGCTGCATTGTGCATAAAGTTTTACTTTTGCTGGACTTTTCTATTTCCTAAGAACTTTTTTTCCTCTCTTATCTGAACTTTCTTTTAAATAAAAATTTTTAATACAAAATATTAATTTTACATTTTTGACAAGAATGTAAAATTTCCTCTTCGTTGATGTTTTATTTTATGTCATTTAAATAAATACAAAACAAAACGCATTGTGTAAGTTACAACGATGCCCTCAATAGATTTGTACAAGAAGGCTGTCGAACAAACAATTTATTTCAGTTTATAACTCTATTTGCCTTTCTTTTTCCCATGATTGAATTTCGGCTTATATGACAAAATAAAAACCCTTTAATATTTTTCGAAATCTACTAGCACATTCTGTTCTATATATGTATGAGTAATTCCATTTAGACGGGTCTTACAGTTTTTGTTATAAATCAAGAATATGTATAAAATTTGTTACATAAAAACAGGCTGCGACTCGCAAGGACGTTAAGCTTAAGGCCGTTGAATAACGGATATACACTGAAAAAAAACGCGATTTCTGCTCAGAGTGGTCGTCAGAAAGCTGCCACGGGTGTGCACTTACAAATCTTGGTTTTAAATAATTATGACTTTCAGAATAAATTCTGTAAGATTTTGAGTATAAAGTACACAAGTAAACATATCTAATTGATCAAAGTGTTTTTGATTGTATTATCTATTTACGGTTTGACAAAAAATATTTTTTCTTTAAAAAACTATTTCTAACATACGACGGGTGTGACCGACGGATGTGACCTAGTCCAAAAGTTTTCAAAATGCGGAAAATTTAACTTTTAACTAGATAATGGGTATTTAAAAATATTTTAAATAATACAGAGGAACGGATTTGCATATTAGATCTTCGATGTGTGGACTATATGCCTATAGGTGGGAGGTAAACTTCACCAAGTCATATGTCTTTCAAAGTACGTGTTTTTATATTGGTGGAATCAGCATAGCTGAAATCCAATAAGTCCTATATTTCAAGGGACAGTAAGTAGTATTGCTCGAAAACCATCTGGGAGGTAAAGAACACCAAGTACTTTTTAATAAGTAACGGTAATATTATATGAGCATTAAGGTTGGTCAATTGTTTTTGTCAACAGGCGTCTAGCAAAAAACGAAATCTACGCAAAGTTCTAAGAAAATTACCCTAAGAAACTAGGGGTCTAAAATCAAAACCTAGCTCCCGCCGAGAGACATCAAAATTCAAGTTTATCATTGGTTAAAAATATTTAAAACCAAACAATATAAGTAAAATCTTTGGCCTACCATTTCCGATTTTGATAAAATTTTGTACGAATGATGCCTCTGGCATAACTACCATTAATGCAAAATCTTGACTCACTATATATTCTGGTTCGCGATATATAGCGACTTGAGTAAATTGAGCACTGAGCGTATTTTTTTTAAGGATACGTTAGATATTAAAATATAGTATTAGAGTTATATAAAATATTTGGGGTAAGTCAAATTGTTAATCCTGCAGAAATAGAACCATTTGTGATTTTTAACATGCTTTTGCGGTCTCCTGTAAAATTTACAAAATGTTTACCTCCCCCCTGCAAATGTATATTGGGAGAATGTAATAGATCTGGGATATTTATTCCATGTGGCTTACCCGAAGATAAGACGTGAATCGAATAAACGGCACTGAATCAAATAAATTACTTCCGATATAGATGTATATATTCTATAGGCTACTTCCCTTCTTTTACAATTATAAACCTCCATTAACAAAAGCACAATATACAACAACCTTCTATCAATTGGCCTTTTTTGCGTTCAGCGCAACAAGAATAAATACAAATTAATTAAGACAATTTAATACTTTTGCTTTAATATACAATATTTTTGCTAAGAATTTGCAGTTCAAAGTCATAAAATTAAATAAAATATAAAGATTTTATAGATAAAAACAACAAACAATAAAAAGCACAACATCAGCTAAATTATTATTTAGAGCGAATCCATTCAATTAAAACTTTAAATTGAAGTACGCGTAGATACTCTCGTGCAAGTGGTAACCATTTACAGTAGACAGACGCCTTTAACTGATGTACGAGTAGTTAGTTAGTGGTTTGAGAGAGAATATATTTTTTAATTGAGAATTTGCACAGAATATTAAACCATAAACGTGAAATAGAGTAGAGAATAATTAAGAAATCTCTGGGTATAGATTTTTCGATCTAATAAAAAATATATAGCATGAGACTAAAAATTTTTTATACTCAAAGTTGGCGTATATACAGATTGCGAAAATCGCAGATTCAATTAGTTTAGTTTACTACACAGAAAAGACTAAAATACGATTTCAATTACGAAAACTGTAGATTCAATTAATTGTGTTGTTGAAGTTCAACCAACGACTAAAATTTTATATTCAATTACTGAAATTAAAATTTTAAATTACTCAAAGTTTGTAAAATTGTTTAGCAAATTTTGTTTTTAGTCACATTCAATTACGAAATTAATTGAAACTAATTTTAATTTCTGATCAAGTGTATTAATTGAAAATTTTTTAGGAATAATTCTTTCTGTGTACATACAATTAAAACTTTTAATTACACAGAAAAAATTATTCCTAAAAAATTTTCAATTAATACACTTAATCAAAAATAAACACTTGTTTCAATTAATTTCGTTATTGAATCAATTACTCATTTAATCAAAAACAACATTGTATAATTTTTTTTTTGAAATTTCGAGAAATTGAAAATCTAAATTACAGTGATTGAATATACAATTTTCGTCGTCTGTTGAACTTCAACAGCACAATTAATTGAGTCTGCAGTTTTCGTAATTAAAATCGTATTCTAGTTTTTTCTGTGTACATAGGAAAAACTAAAAAATTATTTTAATTAATTACGAAAAACTGCAGAGTCATTTAATTCTGTTGTTGCAGTTCAGCCTAGACGAAAATAGTATATTCAATCACTGAAACTCAAATTTTCAATCAACTAAGAAAGAAGGTGAAATGGACTTCAATCACTCCGATTTTAATGAAACTCGGTATGAACTGTTTTTAATATAACTAAAACACAGAATGTAAAGGTTCCTGGCTCTCCTATTTAAAAAGATATAACGTCATCAAAATTAAAAAAAAATATATCTAAAAAAGTTGAGTTAACTTATATAGTTACACGTATTTCAAAAAATGTTGGAGTTACAGAGCTCAACAATATACCGTTTGAAAGGTAATAAGACCCTCTTCATAACAGTGTGCTCAAAAATTTTCTCGATCTACAGTAAAACTTAAAAAAAATTATATATCCGAAAATTAAAATCGCTATATCTTGAACAAAAAAAACCAATTTACAAATTTTCAAAAATATATACATGTTTTTGTTCACTTTCATATATGTATATACAGACCTCTTAGTCCCAAAGTGGTAAAGTTATTATATCCAAAGTCATAGATAAAAATTAGCAAAATTAACAGAGCCTTTAAAATTAAAATCGCTATAGTTTAAAAAATGTCAATTTTAAAAATTTTTAAAAATACATGTTTTGGTTCACTTTCATATCTACCGAAACTACATAGCCCCAAAGTGGTAAAATTGTTATGTATAAAGTTATAGACAAATTTGTAGAAAAAGTTAGAAAAATTAATAGAATCTTCAATTACACTAATTTGTAATGAAAATGAAACTTGAAATAAAAGTGATTTCTAATATAATTATGGATCGCTGAACCCGAACCTGAAACTTAATCTTCCTGTACTCACGCTTACGGTCTGTGAGACCGACTTAAAGTATTTTCATTATTCTCTTATGAAAGAAGATCACGAGCGTATTGTAATTTCTGTTAGCTTCATCATTCTCAATGCACTTCTTGGTCTGCAATAATTGGTCTGCAATAATTGGTCTGCGAGACCAACGTGAGTATTGGCGTAACAGTTTTTCACAGGTTATATTTTGAACATTAATTTAATTTAATTTAATTTTGTATTATTTTTAGATTTAGTTTAAATTTTTTTTAATTCCCTGTGTTATTTTCTTAGAATTTTTGCATTTTGGTTTGTTTGGTTTTAATAGAAATATATTTTTTTTATGTTTTTTATCTCTTAAGAATTTAACCATATTTTACAATGACTGCCATGAAAGACTATTAGTCATATACAAAAAAATTTTTTTTCTTTAAAACTCGTGTTTATATTATTAAAAACATACATATCTAAAGGTTAGGTTAGGTTGAACAGGCTGCCGGTTTCTAACAACCGGCCCACTTGGGTCCTTTGGTCCCTGTGTGATGCCTGGGATGGATAGTAGGGAAGTTCAGAGAGGTGTCCTTCCTATCCCAGAGGTTGGGTCGGTGTTAAACCAACCCGAGTATCGTATGAATGAATTTATTCCCCTAATGTCGCATTCCCCCAGGTCTGCTAGTTCGGGTAGTGACGGATTTCCCAAGTATGACGCCCTATTTCTATATAGTGCTGGACATCGACAGAGGAGGTCCTTGACAGTTTCTTCCTCCTCCTCATTCTGACAACTTCTACAGAAATTGTTAAAAGGAAGATTTAATCTTCTGGCATGGACACCAATAAGACAGTGCCCTGTTATGACCGCTACGAGTATACGCAGCTGTTGACGAGGGAGCCCCAGTCTAAAACTAAATGGAGTTTTATTTAAACTTTTTGAAACTAATATAAGTTTTGTAGGCTCTACAAACATCGATCTGACAGACCGGGAGCGAGCATACGTGTTTCATATTTTGACGTGAGTATAGGAAGGTTAAGAACATTTCCTTTGCAGACCAGTGTGATGTGCAAAATTTTTTATCATCGCGTACAATATTTTTTAAAACTACGTTGAAAAGTTTTTCTGCAAAACTAGACTATTATTCGAAAACACAACCTACTAGCATACCGGATCACTCTATAGATGTTCGGTTACGGCGCTAGCGATACCAGAGCTATTTGGACACCACACAAGTTCGATCGGCCTGTTACAGAAAATCTATTTACTGATGAGGTAAATAATTACTATGTTGCTTTAAACAAGATGAACTCTTATTTCAAGTGCATAAAATGTCTAATATTTTCCTACTCTTAACCACTTTGCAAATATAATTGCAATGAATAAAAATAAAGAAAATAAGAAAAATATATATGTTCGTGTAGAGACTGTTACGCTGTCATCAGGCGTATCGAAATAAATCGGTCAAAAACATAAAAACATTGTTTTTTCTTGTCTTGGAAAAACAAACTACAAATAGAAAATAAAAAACACTACACAAAACTGTAGAGAATTTTGTAAAATATTAATATGAAAATTTTCAAAATAAATTAAATATAAAAAACACTAAAAAACAAACAATTAATAATAACTTTTCACTTGATACAGAAAGAGAAAAACAAACAACTTGATTTGGGAGGTGCATACTCGTACTTGAGATGTGAAAATTGATTTTATATTATTTTTTTTTTTGTAATTTTCTGATTTTTATTGAGATTGTGGACTTATTATAAATTACTCCACTGATTGTTAAAGTTAATTTCAGTCGTTTTTGTTTTGGCTAATATAAATGGAGATATTTCTAAAATTTTACTTGATATGATGATTGTGTAGAAAAATATACTTTATTAGGAGTTGCAGGAAAATAGCTATAGTTTTTTATCTTAAGCATTTAAAAAAATCGTTTTGCTACAGCAAAATTGATTACACAGGCGAACAGTCAAAAAACCTTGCCTTCTGTTCTGCTTAGGGGATCCGTAAGCAACATACGAACCTTCGTGGTTGTTCTTTCCCGCCACTATTCAAAGTTTATGGAAGCCAACAGCTGTACGATCCCAGCTTTTATCATCCTCGTTCTGGTTTCTGGTTCATTTGCTGCCTCGTTTCCTGTGATGCCGACACATCAGTGTTAAGTCGTTTTCCGAGACACATTTAATGAGCTCTAGAGTACAATCTGGAGTACACGTTTGCTTGCTGCATGCATTAAATCACAGACGTATTGTCTAGTACAATGAGGATTCTCAGCCCCCTGAGGCTGAGTGCTAGCGATGCTAGCCTGTTAGTCCAGGGGTCGTAGACCCTGGGTGTTTTCCGCAGACAAGCTAATCGCTTCGGGGGTTATGTTTGTTAAAAAACAAATTTAACCAAATGCTAATATTAGATGATCCAAATGGACATGTACGCCCCTAAGGAAAGGCTGAACTCACTTGAGTATGCACCTGCTTCTGCTGTGCCACTTATAAAAGATCCATCAGTAAAGATACTGATGTCGTTCTCCATACATTCATTGTACCAAGCATACACAGTGTCGTCGTTTTCTTTGTATATAAAAGTCAAACGGCAGGAATCCCAGCATTGTTTCCATTGATCGTTTCAGCGAGGTGTATATTACTCCACACATACCGATGAGAGCAATCCTGTAAACACCATCTAGCTTCCACTTGATTGTTTTCTTAGCCACGGCAGGCATCACCATCGTAGTGTAGATTCAGTGCGTAGCCTTAGGCGAGACTCTCCACCATCAACCATCTATACGGTTTTTATTCTATGATACGCCAGTATACATATCCTCAGCTTCCCATTACTATGTGCATGGTACAGGTTGGCGGTTCGTGTGACAGGACCCTAATCTTGTTCTGGACAATCCAGGGGTCCTGTATCAAAGAAATGTGCAGTTTATCTTCCTTAAGGCATCGTATCAAAATTGCTGATGTAGCGATTGCTGTAATAAATACTCAGCAGGTACAGGCTCAGTGGTTCCTGGTATGGCTTCACCATCTTCCCTCATAGACCTCTTATTGTCGCACCAGAAAGGCATCTACATCACTCCACATTACTCTTGAGCCTGACGTAGACCTGATCAAGATAATATTTTTCTGATAGCATCTGCATCGTCCCTCGAACACCAGATATCCGAATGATGTCTACATGATTGTAGAACGACGGCCGTGTGAGAAGTTTTGACCTTTATCAGTTGGAATAAATCGGAGGCGCTACAGTTCTCGCCCTAAAGCTCTTTGCCACTCCTTACTCGTATAGACAAGCCGATCCGTCTTTCGCTCTGCTTCTCAAGCTTAAATGCGATAAGCGTCAACTGAGGGCGTTCGTTGTAAGTTATAGTTCCTCCTTCTGAGTGTCATCTTGGTTAATCATGTTTAACGGTGGTGTGCCAGACTTAACGAATACCAACCAAGGACTCGCGACATTTACTTGGTTGTACTATATCGGAGGCCACAGAGCACATGCTTCTAAAACTCTTTAACTGTCCTTCTAATATCCGAGTCGCATCGTAGATATCGGAAGGATCTCAAGTCAAACCAAAGAATTGACTCAAACATCTTCCCAACGGCTTCATGGTTCGTCATACACTTCAGCTTCTCTTGTTTTAAATTTATCCGGTCGAGTTCCGATTTAGAAATTAACCTCTCCACGTTTTGCGAGGCGCGGCTGTCGCTCTCTTTTTGTTTAATACAGTCCGTAGAGCTATTGTCTTTTCCCATATCCCACGAGTAACGGAAATCTGTAGACGAAGGGAAGTCTAGATTTAAACTACACTTCGACCAGGTTCGAAGCTCTTGGCCATACATACGCTGGCCTATGTTGTTTCACCGTGGATTAGTGACAATTTTGTATTGAGCATTCTCCTCCCCACCCTCTTTTGGATACTTTTATTTAAGATATTGGTTAGTAGCATACAAGCTTTTCCGGGTAATCGAGAAGACCATTTGACAATTAAAGAAATATTATTGAAGGTTTAAAACCAAATGTTCTTTTAACACCAAATTGAAAAAATAGCTGTGTTCGTTTACTCGAAATTCTTACTACTTTTACTACAATTGGAAAAATTTGTTTACTTTTTATATTGAAAACTTCCAGCTGTAGTAAAAGTAGTAAATTGTAGTAAGTAAAAGTAGTAAATTATAGTAAGTAAATTGTAGTTAGTAAAACTAGTAAGAATTTCGAGTAAACGAACACAGTTATTGTATTAAGTTTTGTCAAAATTGAAGACCTATCCTTAATAATAGATTTTCCATATTTGTTAATGGCATCAGCTGGTGTTAAACCATTCAGACTTAGTTTGTTTTTCTTTAGAACGATGGAACGTTACATTAGGAAAAACTACCTCACAGTATATACAGACATTCAAAGAAGCCTTCGACAAAACATCGTACGATGCGGTCGGTAAGGCTCTTAATAGAAAAGGAGTTCCGAAAATTATAAAAAAAGCCGTACTTTCGAAATATGGGTGCTTGAGTTAAACCTACTTATTTTGGGACATCGATGATCATAAGAGCAACTAGAGACTGTCCACAAGGTGGCGTTCTATCGCCTTTGTTGTGGACGTTGGTCGTCGATGAGCTGCTTGAACAACTAAACAACCTGGGCTTCCAAACATATGGCTCCACCGACGACCTTATCATATCTGTGGTGGTGTGGGAAGATGGAACCATAATCATGGTACCTCTTACTAGACGAAGAAAACTTATATTCATGAAACCTATCTTAAATGGTTTAATTGTCATTATTGTTTTCTATACTGTCAAAAAAGCTTTCAGGGCGCTTCACGCCTTTCAACGGGTATTTGGCAAAACGTAAGGACTCAAACCAAAAATTATATATTGGTCATTTATCGCCATTTATCAAGATATACCGCCTATTTTGTGTTTCGATCACCGGCCTGGGTGTCACTCTGTACATTCCCCACGCACTTCGGTTACTATGCATCTCCACTATAAAATCCGGAGATATGGTGGGACACATGAGAATACTAGGATAGTTTGTGAACGACCGATATATTAGCAAATCATACTTTTCCACAAATTCTAGCAGTTGCTGTGTGTCCTCTGTGGTTATCATATGTGCTCCCCCCCCCCCCCCCCCCCCACGCAGTGTTGTGTACGTTAGCATCACAACCTATTAACAGAGACATAACTCTCTGTCTACAAGAAACCACTAGATTCTCAACTTCTATTGAAGTACGTGCAGCTGGTGCATTGTAGGGTAAATATGCTAATGAAATAAGAAATGTTCCCGTACCACTATTCTCATTAGGATGAATGATCAAATACAACCGACATTACTATTGACCAAAAACTTTGACGTTTCAATTACTGAAAAGAGCCAGTGGCTGAACCACACTACATGGCAAGAATATACTGACAATATCTCGTTCACTAACGGCTCAAAATAGGAAAATGGAGATATGGGGCAGGGATATTCGGCCCTAACTTCCAAAGGGCCATTCCCATGGATAAATACTCTACGATTTTCCAGTCGGAAGTCTACGCCATCTTATTCGTATCTACTTGATGTCAGATAGCCAGACAGCGCTCAATGTCTCTTCTGAGATAAAGTCGGGTTTTGGCATGGATTGTGTTACAGCTGTAAATAAAATTGGTGCCTGGCCATGATGGAAACGAACGGGCTTACTGTCTAGACAACAGAGGGAGGAATCTGACGTAGTTTTATACAAGGTGGGCCAAAAGAAATCACCCTATTGGAAGATGCTCTTATTTTTGCAAATGGCGGCCAATGCCAAATCTGTTTTGTTGGCGCAGCGCGAATTCCGTCGCCGATTCCCACTGCGGCGTTTGGCCACCAACCTTGAAGAGTATGGGACCACACGAGACGCTGCCAAGAGTGGCCAGCCCCGGAGAATATCGCCGCTGTTGCCGATGATGTCGAGCTGTCGCCAGAAACATCGACCAGACGCCGTGCCTCGCAATTAGCCATCAGCCGGTCGTCCCTAAGGCGAATTTTGGTCAAAAACCTGCGCATGTTCCTGTACAAAGTCCAGTCCGTGCATCAGCTGCTGCCTGTCGGCCGCCAAACGCGTGTAACCTACGCCCAAGCCATCCTCAATTTCGAGGACGAAGTGGACGATTTTTCGACCAAAATCTTAATGAGCGATGAGGCTCATTTCCACCTCAGCGAGTACGTGAACAAGCAAAACTATCGCTTCTGTGGCACCGAAAATCCACGAGTGATGCACGAGGAGCCATTACAGACGTTCAAAGTGACTGCATGGTGCGCTGTTCACGCTGGAGGAGTTATCGGGCCATTTTTTTCGAGGACGCCGCTGGTCAAACGACAATAGTGTACGGTGCGGCAGAAAAAACTCGGTTAACATGGCCCTATCTAACCGAGTTTTTTCTGCCGCAATTGAACGAATTAGGACTGGAGGACATGTGGTTCCAACTGGACGGAGCAACGGCACACACAGCGCGAACCACAACCGATATTCTGAAGGCGGCGTTCCCGGGTCGCCTCATATCTCGTTTTGGCGATTTACACTGCCCCGGAAGATCGCCCGATTTAACCGTTCCAGACTTTTTTTGGTGGGTTTTTTGAAGCCCTGTGTTTACGTGAACAACCCCGAGACCCTGGAAGCCCTCCAGGACAACATTCGACACGAGTGCGAGAATCGGTCGCCCGAAGTTCTCGCCGAAGTGATGAAAAATGCCATAAAACGAGCCCGTATATCAATCAATTGTGACGACGCCCATTTCGCCGATATCATCTTCTCGACTTGACCAATAAAATTCTAAAGGCTCAAATAAACATAATCAAAAAACAGAATCGAAGTTTTTCATTTAGAAAAAAATGAGAACCAAACAACATCGGATGACTTCTTTTGGCCCACCTTGTAGTACCAGAATCCTTCTTTGGCATCTCATGTGTATATGTCAAAGAGCAGAGTCTATAGACAAGTAAAACGTTTCATTCCGTTATTCCAAAACAAGTCCCGAAAATTACTGCTAATGAAAAATATGGGGGCGGGAAGTTTGTTTACCGGCTACTGCAGTTTCAATGATGAAACAGAACAAGTCTGCAACTTCAGGCTAGACGAGTTTTTCCATACAAATTGACAGTAATCATATGCCGTAAAAAGCAGTCATGAGATAGAATCTATTTTATTTTCAGAACGTTTTTTCTCATGCTCTCAGTTTTAACCACTCATTCTCTCAACAATGTTGTCGTGCTTTAATAAAATTTCATACATTTTTCATACGAAATATAAGAACAAAACAAAATGAGCAATAATATAAGAGAATTTTGAAGCTACTGTTGTCGATTTAGTTTTGGGCCTGTTTATTTTTGCAGCGTTTTTGCCTGAAGTTGCAGACTTGTTCTGTTTCATCATTCAGACGTCAGCAATTTATCATTGAAAATTCTGAGACTAAGCTTTGCAAAACGCAAGAAGGGACGCCAGAGCATATTCTCTGTGACCGTACGGCGGTACTAGCGCGCAGAATGAACTTTCCTGGAGGTATCTTGATAACTCCAGCTGAAGTATACAATTCCTTATTGTGTAGAATAACTGGCTTAATTGGTAGCCTTAATCTACTTCAGTGAACTAAACATAAAGCCAAATTGAGACCGTCATCAAGACAATTTCACAAATGAATTTTTACTGTAACACGCTGTGTTATTAAAGAGATATTATCTAACCAAAATTTTGTAATTCTAACAATCGAAGGAACCATTTATTATATTTTTTAAGGTCTTCTCATCAATAACATTTTAAATTGCTGGTTTCTTTTTAACAGTAAAAAAAAGAACTGCACTGGCTGGCTCTTGCCGCACCCGCCAACTGCAACAATAATGTTGCGAACAAAGTTTGACTTTGAAAATTAAAATTTTCTTTAATTACTTTAAATCGTATTTCGCATGTAAGACAGACAAGTAAGTGAATGAATGGTGGCTCAAATGTTTCTAAGACGGTTGGCTGGTTGGCGGGCTGACTTAACTGGCTGGGTGAATTGCTTGAGTTGAGTTGGTTGCTTCTTCGGCAAAACTGGGAATGTGGGTAACTAGTTAATGTTATTATCAACATCATTAACACCCAACCAAGCACGATTACCACTACCACTACCATCATCATTATCATCATCATTATCTACAGGTATCCAAATAGTGTATGAGTATTTGTTTAGTATTAGATTTAAGTGTTCGTTTGTTAGTTACTGAGTAATTAATATTTTCATGCATTTTGATTTTTTGGGATTTAACAAACTTTAATAAACTAAAGAAAATGTTTAAGTTGTTTTTTATGATTTCTTCTTCTATTTGTTTTTTAGTTTTTATTATATTTCTAATATGAAAAAAGTATACAACACTTAAACGCACACAAAGATAATTGGGAAAATTAAAAGAAAATATTTTATTTTATTTTCAGTTAACTTTCTGATTTTCGCGTTTAAAGACGTTTTCAAAATAAATGTATAAAAAAAACTTCCAATAGAATTCCGGTTTAAAGTGAAAAACTCATAAAATACTCATAAAAGCTACAAACAAAATTTTAATAAATTTTAACGGTAATTTATAAAAAAAATATATATAAAATAAAGTGTTTTTGAATTAAAATGTTTATATTTTCCTAGCAAAAGCAAACAATTACAAAATGAATCACAAAAACACCAAAGAAGTTCTTAAATCAAAGTTAACTTTTAAAAAAGTTTTTTTTTTAGAAAAACAAAAAAATTATTCAAAAGAAAAACAAAAAGTTAAACATGGTGCCAAAATTAGTCCTTGGACTGTAAAGTTTCCAATAAGTTTCAAATGCCTGTGAAAAAAATCTGTGTATTTTATATTTAGTTGAGTGTATAAAATTGTCAAGGTCTTTTCTTCATTTCCGTTTATTTGTGGGGCAAATATGATCCACATGTGCGCACTCAAAACAGCTGAACTTTTTTTTTTCAGTACAATCCTTTTTATTATTTCTTATAAATTCTTTTCTTTCCCTGCATAAAATGTTGACAAATTTTCTGTGACTTTTAATTTTAAAATAAAGAGAATAAGTATCACAAAAAACAAAAATATGCTTATATAAAAATCAAGTTTTGAAACATGAAATCTTTTTATTAAATATGTAAAGTGTTGCTGTCAGTATTGAAAAAAAATATGTTTTTGAACAGATGCATTTTATGAGATAAACATTTGTCTGTCAACCATTTCAATAAAATGTTGTTGGATGGATTATGGCAGTTAAATGAAAGAAAATAAAGACAAATAAGATAAAAGGAATAAGTATACAATGTTGCTCATATTAAAAAAATTTATATAAAAAAATATAAACCCTTAAGAAATTTATTATTCGACATATTGTCATTATATTATTTTAAATGAAATTTATTCGCTGGTGTTTAAGCATTGTCTATATGCAACATTTCATTGGTGCTTTACCAAATCATCATAAAATAGATTCATATCGAATAAAAAAATTATTTGCTGGGTTTTGTATAAGTTCCAAACCTGATATGCTTATTTTTGAAAATCATTTATTTGTAAATTCTCAAATGGTTTTTAAAAGTTTGTGCATAAGATAAAGGGTTTGTAACTGTTCAAAATTGTGTTTGAAGTCTACTGATGATTTGGTAAAGCACCAATGAAATGTTGCATACAGACAATGCTTAAACACCAGCAAATAAATTTCATTTAAAAAAAAAATATATATATGATAGAAAAATGTTTAAGCATTTTGGCAACACTTGCGCTTGTTAGATGGCAAGTAACAGAACTTCGAAATTGTGATCCACGAGAGCCATGCAGAACTTTTCTTACTGCAATGGTTTACGTATTCCGACTTTCGTCCGATCCTGTAGAGTCTCTTCTTAGTGACAAAAGCATTGCTCAGATTTTTTTGCATCATAAGTATTCTCTGTTAAAAGTGAAAGCTGTGTATCACGGCTTGAATTGAACTGGTCTGCAAAAAATTTTTTTCGGGCCTTTACATAAAAATGTGTGGAATATGAAGAGTCTAATGCCCTAAATTATAATCCGTTTTCAGTTTTTTTCTATCATGCTATCAAGTACAAATTATTTTAATGGGCATGACTAATATGACTCCCGAAAATGGGAGGCCACGCTTATATATTTTATCACTACTCCCTTAAGTCATCTTAACATAAGTTATTTATTAAACGGCTGATTCTCATTTCAAATGCTTTTTTCGTGTCCGTTGAATTATATTATTTCATAAAATAAACGCATACATTTTAAAATGAAAACTGCTTTAGCATGATTTAGTAGATTATAAATAAATTTACATAGTTTTTTTTTGTGTAAGACTGCCCGTTATGTCTTAAAAACGAAGAACGGAAATACTGTTTATACTCTCTTCATACAAAATGGCGTGTCCGTAATTCATGCTGTTGATTTTCCTTATTAAGAAACTATGGATTTTTCCAAAAACGAGATTAAATTTATAACGGTTTTAGAGTATTTGAATTTCATTCTCTTATTTCGTACATCAAATTTTTGATATATTAAAATTTTTTTTAAAAATTGAGTTATAAATTTTTATCCAAAGTTATTTAATTAGTGTGGCTTAAGTTCGTTTTCAGTTTGATCTTTCGAACAAATTATTTTTTATTTAAGAAAGAAATTCTAAAGCATGTAAATATTAAACATTCAAAGAAAAATTTGGAAATACGGAAGGTTGAACTGACAACTGTTCGATACCACCATAGTCTTCTGATCAGAGCACTTTACCTATACTACCAGCGACGGCAGCAACAACATCCTAGCGAAAATCCTACAAATTTTAGTAAGCTCAATTAAAAGGTTTTGTCGACACCTCGCGGCGAGTCAGGGTCATCCATCATCCATCATCATCATCCATTAAGCATTTATGAAATTTCATTTTGTTAAACGTGTTCAAGTATGAATGTTTTTCTAAAGACTCTACAAAAATGAATGAGAATTAATGCAACGAACATAACGAACTGATTCACTCAAAAATCGTCATTAAACAAACTTGGTACAATCGCATTCCTTTTTCTATCATTCTTGTTATTGTTATTTGTGTGTATGTCATCATCGATGTTGTTTTTTTACGACACATGAGCCGTAGTTTTTTGGTTTTTTGTGCTTGCGTCCTAAATAAAAGTCAAACAGAAAATTCATCGTTTCAGTAAAGAGAATTCACTGAAAATGAAATTTAGTTTTAGACAAACTTTTGTTTGAAAAATTTTTTTCTGTGTTAGATGAAATTGTGGTTTTTAAAAGTGATTTTAATTCATCATATATTTAAGTTAATATGTTTTTTATAAATAATAATATAATTAATATCATTTATTTCAAAAAATCAAGAAATATCGCAATTATTTGCAAAAATTTCAAATTATCCCCAAATTTTGTAGAAATAAAATAGTTTTATAATTAACCATATAGATTTATAGATATTATAGAAGTCAAAAATACACACTTAATGATACTTTGGAAGTAAAGAGAAGGTAATTCCCCAAAAAAGACTTCTAATTTTTTCACTGGGTATATTACTAAGAATGAATTTAGTAGAAACGAACATAAAAAAGAGTAAAGTTCCACTTATTGAAAAGAAGAAACTAATAGACTTAAATAAAATGTTTATTTTATATTTAAGTTTTTAACAATTTCTAAATACAGATACATAGATGTATAATAGAAATCCATATACATAATTATTTTAGAAATTACTATTTTTTTCTTATCAATAACAATTTCATTCTTAATATGAATTTCATTAAATTTTCACAAATATTTGACAATAAAGCATTCACCAACAGTTTGTTTTAATTACAGCCCATTATTTATTCCCCTTTTCTTGGTTGGTTGGAAAAATTAACAAAAATGCTCGTTGAATTATTTGGTCAGTGACAGAAAACCGCATGAAATTTTAAACAAAAAAAAATAAATAAAAAATAAAAAATGAAAATGCAAATAAAGAAATGGAAGCATGCAACAGCATTCACATGCAAACATTAATACATATATACCACATACATATTTTTTACAACCGAATCCCAACAAACACAAGGTCAAACACTTCAAAGACACGAAAAAAATTATCACCAAAAAATTTTCAAACAAACGTTTGTCTAAAAATAAATTTCATTTTTAGTAAATGTTCTTTACATAATCAATGAATTGTTTGTTTGACTTTTATTTAGGACGCAAACACCAACAAGAACAAGAAAAACTGTGAGGTAAAAAAAACAACCCCGATGACGACATACACAAAAATAACAAAAACAATAACAATGATAGCAAAAGGAATGCGATTTTAGCAAGTTTGTTTACTGAAGATTTTTGAGTGAATCAATTCCTTAATGTCGTTGCATTAATTCTCATTAATTTTTTTACAGTCTTTAGATAAACATTCAGACTTGAACACATTTAACAAAGTGAAATTTCATAAATGCTTAATGGATGACGACTTAGACAAAAACTTTGTATGATATATTAAAAAAAATCGGCTAAGTATTTTTGTTTGATTATATAAACTATTTTGTTTGGTATTTGTTTATTTTTAGACTAATTGTTTTATAAATTCAGACAAAATATTGTTTGATATTTTTCAGAAAATCTAGTAAATCTTTTTGTTTGATTTAGTAAATTGTTTTGTTTACTATTTGTATATATTTTTAGACAAATTGTTTTATAGATTTAAACAATTTGTTCGCTGAAAAAAACGTTTTTTTTTCAATGAAATTTTTGAGATATTTTTGTCTATATTTACAAATTTGTTTGTAGGTCCGTTCGCAAACAAAATATTTACTATTTCATTGAATTCCTTTACAGAAAATGAAATTTAGTTTTTTCTGTGTATCGGCCATGTCACAGAGTTCAATTCCGTTCGGAAACGGAATTCAGTCCACACTAATATGTGAAGCTGTAGCTGGAGCATACATACCACAGCATAGTAGCGCTAACTGTCTAGACACACCTGGCAAATTTTACATATTTTAGTTTTCTTTTTTAGACACCAGCTGCTACAAAAATGGGGTAGGTTGAATTTC
This sequence comes from Panzeria rudis, assembly GCA_956483635.1. Taxonomy (NCBI): domain Eukaryota; kingdom Metazoa; phylum Arthropoda; class Insecta; order Diptera; family Tachinidae; genus Panzeria; species Panzeria rudis. The sequence goes on along the minus strand of OY101448.1, from coordinate 151,893,167 downwards.
GTTTTCGAACGGATTTGAACTCTGTGACATGGCCGTATAGTCTTCATAAAATATTTTAACTTTTTGAAGTCTCAATAATATAAATAATAAAAATTCTTTAAACAATATTATTTTTTTAATTTTTTTTATTCTTAAAGTCAAAAATAAAGAAAAAGTATAAGAATTCTTCAATTTGTTAAGGATAAGCTTATGAGTAAACCCATTTCTCAATTTAAGATTAAAGTTAATTTTTGTTGAGAATGCTAAGCTTTTCAAATTATTTTAAAATGTTTATCCTTTGAACTAGAGTTTGATTTTAAAACTTTTAAAGCATTCTTAATTTGATATGAAATCTGTGTGTTTGTTGGGATTGTAGTCCTTGCTCACACCAATTCACATGTATAGCAGTGGTGCATGTGTTAAAGATTCAAAAGGCTCAAACACATTTTCGCAGTCATTAACACATTCGTATCGGATTATATTACAGGCAATAATTAGGGAGTCTTTGTGCAATACTTTCGCTAGCTGGGATTTTGCGTGGAACACGCTAGTAAACAGTAACATACCGCAGAAACATACATTTCATACACGGTTGTTATTATCTAAAATCAGTATTAGCAGTTTTAATTGAAACAAATATAAAATTGATTAAACAATTTATGGGAATATTGTTAAAGAATCATTTAAAAAAATTAATTGCAATGCTTATGTACATATTTATAGCTTCAATTAAAAATTTCATTCAAATACATATTCTTAATGCTAAAATGTCAAACACAATAATATTTACATCAATTAATATTTAATGAAACATATTAATTATATCCAAAGAAATTTTAATTATTTTGAATTGAGTTCGGTTTTTATTTAATTTTTCAAGAGTTGAATATCATCTACTTTTAATCAGTTCGTACTGTCACTCTTAGAGCTGTATTTCATTTGTTAGTCATATTAATTTTATTGATTAAGTAATTTAAAAACATTTCGACACGGTCTGGATTTTTAACCTCTCCGATTTTATTGAAATTATAAATATATATTTTATTCAAAGAATTTTAATTATTTTGGCTTGCGTTAGGTTTTAATTTAATTTTTCAATTAAATTATATTTTTATTTAGAGATAAAAGTGAAGCTTGTTGACAAAGAACAATTTGATTGCGCGTTGAGCGTTGAACTGACATGTTTCGAGAGCTCACGCTATTCTCGTCCGAGTTCTTTACTGCATAGACCACTCGACCAAAGTCGACGGTTCGCAGTCAAGAGTTGAATATCATCTATCATTAATCAATTCATACTGTCACTCTTAGAGCTGTATTTCATTTGTTAGTTATATTAATTTTATTGATTAAGTAATTTAAAAACATTTCGAAACGGTCTGGACTTTTAATCCGATTTTATTGAAATTCTAAATATATATTCTATTTAAAGAAATTTAATTATTTTGGCTTGAATTCGAATTAATTTAATTTTCAATTAAATTATATTTTTATTTAGAGATAAATGTGAAGCATGTAGAAAAAAATTTGACTGTGCGGAGGGTTAAACTGACATGTTGCGATAGTTCTCGCTATTCTCGTCAGAGTTCTTTACCGCGTAAGCCACTCAACCAAAGTCGGTGGTTTGCAGGCAAGAGTTGAATATCATTTACCTCAGATCAATTCATACTGTCACACTTGGAGCTGTATTTCCTTTGATAGTTATTGATATTCTTGTTATTTATCTATTCTAGTATGAATTATCTTTGATAATTGCAATTACTAGGGTGTGGATGTTTGTTTCTTTGTTCAGTTTATTTGAACATGTACATTTGATAGGTGGCTTTAGAGTTTAACAATTAACTTATGAGTTTTAGTTTTAGAGCTGTATGGGTTCCGAAAATAGCGTTACATAATAAGTAAGTCGACTTAACAGAAGTAGTTTTTCCGAAAATGTTTACGCTTCTGCTTAGGCATAATTTATTTCTTGTGTGACTCTTCCTGGTTTAGTTATGATTGTAACCACTGCAACCTACAACATGCGGAATAAAACAGTGTTCAAGCAAAATTTGCTTAAGTCGACTTAAGCACTTATTTCTGATTGGCACAGAAATTTTGATTAAAAAAGATTGATTTTTGAAGTATTCCCGTTTTTTCTTGTTTGAAGTGTAATTAAATTTTATTCGTATTTAAGTTTTTAAGCACAACTTCTGCTAAAGGTACACTCTAAAACTTTACTTCAAATTTATGATCATATACTGTCTAAATTTGTGTTGAAAATTTCTCCTTGTCTAAAATTACATCGATTTTGTAGTTATTGTATTAAAGAAAAAACCTTTCAAATTAAACATATTTAGTACAAGTGGAAAAAATGTAACATAAAGTATAATACGGCAATGGCTTTTTTTTGTAAAAACATTTTGTTCAAAAATAATGCGTATGTAATTTTAGGTCGATAATAATCTGTAAAGTGTTGCCGACTATCATCGACCTAATTTTCAACAAAAGTGTTTTAGAGTGTAAGAATAAAATACTTAAATTTAGAACGAATTTAATTTTTATGTTTTTAAAATTTTATGGTCGTTTGGTACACGTGGCTGCCTACTGCACTGCACTACTTGCGTGCAGTAGGCAGTCACGTAGAATCAGCAAGTAGAATCAATAAGATTCCATTTTGAGAGACCATTCCACTCGTTAGTGTCAACCTATGTAGGTTGGAACACAGATCCCGGATCTAGTAGTAGATGCTAGATCCAACCCGTCGCATTGAGATACCTGTCCATATTTTATAGTTATTTGATCTAAAATCAGCGCGATCAACTGCTTTAAAAGAAAACTAAGTTTTAATTAAAACAAACGTTGATTTAATTAAAATTTTAATTTAGATAAATTTTTTCATTGATTAAAAAGTTAATTGGAAAAAGTTGGGCTATAATATGTTTTATGTGCACATTGGCTCTATGCGATTCCTCACCCAAAACTCTTCTAAGTCAATCTCTTGTTCAGTACTAGATAACTAGAGTTTTTCTTTTCCCGGACTTTTTCATTTCCCGGGAAAGCGGGATTGATTTTTCAGTTTCCCGGGAATTCCCGCCCAATACAAAACGATACAATATATCATTTAACTGAATTTATTTGAACAAAAAAAAATAAAATAGAAGTTAATGAGATCTATTAAATAAGTTTATTAATGCATTAAAAGTAAGTTAACAAATATAATTTCAGTTCTTTACAGAGTAATTCCAACAAATATGTATGAAGATGTGCCGTGTCGCATGCTTTTTAATTTTAATAAGAACATTAAATTTTTTTTATTGTATAACTTCTGACTAGTAGCTATCTAAAGTAAAAATTTTACCAATTTGAGACTTTTTTATAATTGCTCTAGCAAAGATTTATGCGAAATATGATTTATGCTTTATTTTATAGGCCAATAATGAGCAATTCATATTGCTAAGCAAAATTGAACTGAAATAATGAATTGGTCCAAAAATTTAATTAGTTTTATTGAGAAATGATTTTTCAAAGCATGTAATAATTGAAAAAAGACAAAGACAAATTCTTGACTTTGTATAAGGGTCGAACTTAACACCATCATATTTTCGGGATCAACCACGATCCCATCATCAGAGTTCTTCTTATACTCTAAGCACTCAAACTCAAGCAGATAAATATCCAGCTTTAGACCAATTTGCATAAAGCTCTTTACAAGTGAGGAGATTTTTTCCAAACTTAGATAAGCTTTTTTTTTGGTATATTAAAAATTTCACCATATTTGTCTTAGCCAAACACTATTTGTGCTTTTTCTTTTTCTCATACCTGGTTTAAAAGCCTTTCGCTTTCGAAGTCTATGGTTCATACGTGTTTATTTTTCCTGATATACTGGAAATAATCAAAGATATTTTAATGCTTCGTGCTGTAGTGTTAAGAATTGAAATTATGTATTTAGTCGAACTGTATGGGTTTTGATCCAAAGAATTTCAATTATGTGTATATTTTTTATTTTATTTTTCATATTTTTCTAAGAGCAGCACTAAAAATGTGTGCTTACAAAGTAAAGTTGACATAACAATATTACAAAAAAATCCCGGAAATTCCCGCACAAATTTCCCGGGATTTTTTCCCGGAAAATGTGCGGGATCCTGGGAGTTTTTTCCCGGGTAATCCCGAATGAAAAACACTACAGATAACTCATTTACATATTAATTTTCCTCTTATATTTAGTTTTAATACTCCCAGTTGTCACCTAATTATAACACGTCGAGTTCCTGTCCCATAATTCATTCAACTTACGCCTCCTATCGTTCTCTTAACTTCGGACACACGTATAGGAAAATCATTTATTTGGGACAGCAATGGATTGGCAGCGCTCCGTAATTTCGAGATAGAAAGTTACGTTTAAAAATCACTAAAGTCTGACAAGGCGCATGTGCACATTGAAGGGTTAGATGCAAAAATTTTCTAATAAAACTTTCAATCACCTGCGATTTATCTTATTTCAGCTTTGCAAGTAATTAAAGTTACACATAACAAATTTAAAATAAAGTTGCAAGTGCCACCCTAATGCTTATTGCTGGTGGCTAAATTTCTCTTTGTTTCTGTCTGAGATTAGTCCCCACTAGACTGTTTGCATATTTTTGAGAGAAAAAAACATTTTTTATGCTAATGAAAAATAAGCAGTAGATGCAAGAATGAATGAATGCTTGTTTCATTTTGTATTAATAGAGATTTTTTCCCCATGAAAAGCTTTTGGCAAACAAAGTTGTTTGCCAGGAAAATACAATTTTTATTTTACAATATCTACCAAGTGAAAAAAAAACGGGGCTGTGCTAAAGAGCTAAAGAGCTCAAGAGAAAAACCACAAACATTCATAAAACAGAAAAATCCACTGCAAAATAAAACACATGCACATTCATAAAATTTAAACCAACTCGGAAACGGAACTAAATGTTTCAAAATGATCACTCACAGCATTTTTGTTGTTTTAGCATAAAAATAAAAATGAAATGAAAAAGAAGCTCATAAGAACTCATAAAAACATACGAGTACACACTTTAATACAATTAAAAATACCTTTAGAAAAGTTTTCTGTAATGAAAAGAATTAAAAAGGAAATGAAAAAAAGCCTAAAATGGAAAGAAACTAAATGTACATTTTAAATAAATGAGAGCTTTTATCACTTCATGCAAATGAAAGGCGCTTAAATACGAGTACATAAATAGTTACTTTCTTCTTAATTTTCTTAACATGTTTTTACTTTTTGGTTTTCTTTAAAAGAATCTATTCACGAAATTGGATTAAACAGGAATATTTTTTATTTCGTTTAAATATTTAATTCGAATTAATTTCTGATGTGTTTTATATCTATAGTATACTGAGCAGAGATTCAAATTACGAAATTCCGGCATTATTAGAAATAATTGCAACAAAACGAAAATTATTATGAAACCTGATACCCACCATATTTTTGTGATAAGTGATATTTTGTGAGAAAGTAAAAACTTGTTTTAAATTTAAGTTTTTAGGGTTCCGTACACCAAAGGATAAAAATTATGCTATTGTTTTGGCTACGCTGTCCGTCCGTCTGTCTGTCATAGGATTCTATCTCGAGAACCGTAGGAGATACAAACCTGCAATTTCCACAGAATATGTGCAACTATGGCCGCTACAACAGCAAATGCTAAAAGTTTATGAAAATGAAAAATTAAAGTGTGTTTTAAAGCGAGTAACGAAAAGGCTTACAAGATTACCTATGGCCAGTACTAATTACGAAAAAGTAATACATTAAACCCTTAAACACATTTTAAAATTTTGAATGATTTCTGGCGTTCATGTTGAGTCTTTAGGTTGACTGTCTTTGAAAACCTATAGTAAAATTGTATGGCACATCTTATACCGTCAACAAATAAATCTTTATTTAAAAATATTGTAAACCTTAATTAGGTTAATGTAATCAAACTCATGCTTACATTTAAACATCACATTGTTATCATTGCTGAAAATTGGTTGCATTCAACAATGTAATTTTGTCAAAAAAAAAAAAAATATATTAACAATAACCATACTACTTTAAGTTAGTTTATATGCAAACAAATTATGGTTATAAACATAACATAACTGTTTTGAAAAAAAGTTTTTGTTCTCACCCTTGGCTGAACGCTTTTCTGTCAGCTCTGTAGTTTTCTTGTAAGTCGTTCGCTCGTGTGCCTTTGCTGTAAAAAATAAATAGCAAAACAACAAAAGATCAAAATAAGAAACTATATAACGAAAATAAATAAATTAGGTTACGAAACGTAACTTACGAATATGTATATTTATATGTAGATAAATCTATAGTCACAAACCATAAGAGCTTAAGTCGAGTTAGGTCAAAGTTGAGTTTATTGAGCGATTGTGTGCATCAGTGTATGAATATAATTGCTATAAATTTTTCATGTTTATAAAATTTTTAACAAGGCTATTATCTGTAAGATTGTTAAAGAAAAATAAAGCCACGCCTGATTGGAAGCTAGATTTTTAGACTTAAATCTGCTATCCCGAAAAATGTTAAACTGACTTAAGCGGTTATGGTTTGTGATCACAGAAATATGTGAACATTAATAAAATAATGAAAAATTCAAGATTTAAGGCACAGCGGACCGCACTCATAGAAAAATGTATCATCGCATTGATGACGCCCTATCTCCTCAGAATTCTGACATCAATGCTATGACAAATGTCACCAATAAAACGAAAACAAACATCACCACAGAATTTTATTATAGTTTAAGTGTCATGAATGCTATGACTGGAATGACTGCAATATGATGCCACTTATTATATATTATTAAAGTGTAAACAAGAAATAAGGAAACAGTGTTATAATATTTGTAATTTGTACTTTAATACAAATGTTATTATTTTATTTCTTATTTTTGTATTTAAACGCATTTTTAATAAGTTAAAAAACATGACATTGCATTGATGGACACATTTTCATCATATTGATGACACGTAGTCGTATGTCGCATCTGTAATGTTTATGTTGACTTTGTGCTGCGGATGTTTTGGATGATGACATAGCTGAAATGATAGAGGCGTTAGTTTATAAATGAATTCGGCAGCATGGGGTCAAGACCAACACTAGAAGAAAATCTAAAATAACAAAAAGTAAAACTAAAATAGAAACAAATAAAAGTAAGAACATATAAATGTATAATTGTTGTGTATAATGTATAATTGCTTCAATCATTCCATTGATGACAGCTGATGTAAAGGTTTAAATCACAATGATAAAAAAAGTGCCATTGGGTCAAAAATGAAGACAGTTGACATATCATTGATGTCAAAGTACATAATCGTTATCACGGGTTTTCTATCAGCGGCACCATATTGATGACATTCTGTCATTAAATTCATGGCAATTTGTTATTTTCCTGATGTTGATGTGTCATTGCATTGATGAAAGATTTGTCATCATTGGCATTGATGACCAGCTAATGAAAAATTTTACATCACAATGATGAAAAGTGTCATGGGATCATAAACGAAGACACTTGATATAGCATTGATATCAAATTACATTAGCGTTATGACAGTTTTTCTATCAGTGTACATATAACCCACGTCCATTAAGGCACAAGTCTATTGCCGTCTTATTTCTAGCTCAAAACAAGTCTTTTTTTTTGGATTAAAGTCAATCCCGACCAGAATGGCTAAAAATTAAGAATTTAGCGCTTGACGAATCTATTGCTGAATAAAGCGCTCTGTACTTTGTTTAAGAAGTTCCTTACTTACTGTACTTTTTACGCCACTATGACTTAATTTAACCCATTAATGCTCATAGCTTTTTTCCGGAATTTTTAAAAGAAATTTTGAAACACATGAAATTATTTATCATGAAAATCGATTTATAAATTTTGATTTTAATCACAATAAACTGAAGACACATTCAAGAGCGTTTGATTAAAAATTTTCAACGTGTGAATTCAAAAGGTGAAATTTGTCAATTGTCTCCCACTGTGTGATATTTTTCCATTATATTTTTTCTAATTTCTTCTTGAATTTTTTGTTTGTTTCTGCTTTGCAACAAAAAAGAAAAGTTAAAAACAAAAGTTCTTTTAGCAAAAAGTCAGTGCAACTTATTTAAAGTCGTCAAAGTGGAATTACGATGTGTTTTGTAAGAATTTTTTATTTAAAAGTTTTTTCTTTAGTTTGTTCGGTTTTCTCATGCTTTTTACCACCAGTTACTCATAGTATCTCACCAAGTGGATTTACTTACATTGAGCATTACATTTTTTTGTTCAAGTTAAAACTTTTGTTAAGCCAAAAACACATTGCAAATGTGATAGCTAACATTTTGAGTTAAATTTTATGCAGTTGTGGAGAAATTTTATAATTTAAATTAATAAGTCTAGCCAGAGATATGGCCGCACCTCGTGGGGTTTTACATAAAAGTGGTAAAAATATCTTATACCTTAAACATAAGGGTTAAAAGATTACCTACTTCGAGCGATAATTGTGAATAAATACGAAATCCACTTCAAGCACATTGTGAGTTTTGAATGATTTCTGGCGTTCAAGTTAAGTCTGCATGTAGCTTGCTTGTCTTTGAAGACTTATAGTAGAATGTTATGGCAACTGTTTTTGTAAAACATTTCAAGCCGCTGAAGGGGAGGTTTTTGCCCCCTTTTTTTAAAGAGTGACAAAAAGTCCCATACAGCGAAGAGTATGAGGGTTAAAATGTTTCACAAAAATGTTTATCGTGGTGTTTTACATAAAAGTATTGAACACGTCTTATATCTTAAACATAACCCAGCTAGCAAATTAGTAAAATATTGATCATATTCGAGTCTTTATTGATTCCTCCCCAGCTAGCAATTTATAAAATTATTTATCATGTTCGAGTCTTTAGTGATTCCTCAGCTCGATTAAAATAGTCATTTATTCGCTCATTTTCTGATCATAAAAGATACTTTTGTCGTTAGAAAATGGCACCCTACGTACGACTCTTCTTGAAAGGTCTTTTATTACCCGCTTTTAAATCAGTTTTGACTCATTTTTTACGAGTCAATTACTACTCATTTTCGAGAAAGTAAAATAAAAAAATTTAATTTTAACTGAGAATCGAATCAAGCTTCTTCGGATTTGTAACCTTACATACCAATCACTCAGCTGAGGTACTGCCAATAATATCGACAGCACAAAGCTAACATAAACTTAATTTTATAAGAATACTCAAAATAGTTACATTTCGGGTATATGCTTGATCAATTTATGATTGCGCACAAGCCTTTTTCTAAAGGGCTCTGGACATGGTCAAAATGCTTGACAAGCACGTTAATAGTATGAGTGAACATTTAGCTTGATGGAAAATCAAAAAAACTTAGATTCTTGGCATGCTTGATGTCACATGCTTGTGCGTGTATAGTGTTAACCCATCAAGCCTGAACAAAATTTCTTTATATAGCGACATTTTAATTTTTTTTACCAAACAAACGAACAGCACAAAATCAAACTAAAAATGAATGCTTGGTAGGTTATCAAGCATAAAAATTTCACACAACAAGTACACGTACACGATTTTGGCATCAAGCATTTATGGGACTCATTTTCGAGTAGCTTTTTTGAGCGCGCAACTGCTTAATCACTTTCTGACCGTCTAAGTTAGCCCTAAAAGATTAAATTTCGAACATATGCATGATCAATTTATGATTGCGCACAAGTCGTTTTCTAGTCATTTGTATGAATCATTGTTTTAAGCCCGCAACTGATAAATTAGATTTTGATAATGTAAGGTAGTCTTAAAAGACTCCGTTTGCTGATTTTTGGTAAAACAATCTTTCAAGTGCTATGTGGGAAGGGTTACAAAACTTCCTATGCCGATTTGTAATTGTGAATAAGTGCGAATTAACACTCAAACACATTTTAAGTTTTGAAGGATTTCTGAAGTTTAAATTAAGCCTGGAGCTTTGGTGTATTTAAAGACTTATAGTAGAATTTTATGAAGAATATTTTTGCAGAACATTTAAACCCGTTATTTTGTCGGTAAAGGGGAGTTTGTTACCCCTTTTTTGAGAAAGAAACAAAAAGACATATACAGAGAAAACAGATGCTTTGAGACAAGCGAATTTGTTCCCTATCGAATTTTGGGAGTTGCATCATAAAATTCTTATTGAAAAAGAAGTTATTTTACAATGATAAATAATTGCTAATGCGAACCGTTTAATCGGTTCGGTGGGTGAATCAATGTTGTATCAATTTAGTAAGAAATTTAGAAAGACAATTTTTTTAGTTATAAATAGAAATAATTGCTCCTAAAATCCAATTTATATCATTTTATTCGACTGTGCTATCATTACTTAGTCATGACCAGGGCTCGGACTTTCATGCAACAAAAAATTAATTTTAAGCGCTTAACAAATGCAGTTAAAACTGAAAAATATGCGCAAAAATATGCACTTACCTACGAACAAAGTACCGAAACTAAAATGATATGAAAATATTTTTTTAATTTCTCATTATTATTAGAGAAAAAAAAAACTTAAAACAAACATAATTGGGTCTATTATTTAATGCAACCGAACTTTAGTTGTGTTGCCAGTCGGCAACTGAAAATTAATGATTGCCAGAAAGGCACTAAATGCCAACTGAAATTGACAGATCTCAGTTTCATCAGTAGTATCGTTTTAATAATCGGCCTAGTAATATTTTTTTCAAAAATTGAGAAACATGCATTAAACAAATTTGTATAACTCCAAAAATATGCATTTATTGCAAAAAATATGCAACAATATGCACTTACCACCAAAATATGCAACCACAAATCAATGACAAACTACTTAAAATTTGATGATTCCCAAAGATAATTAGTCAATACCTTTTTATCTGTCAGCACAGAAAACATGCATTTGCATGAAAGTCAGAGCCCTGGTCATGACAAAAGCATACGATCGGTTGATCTAATCAATCAAGAATAGTCAGAATCATATCTTTATTACAGTTCTACTCTTGATGTAATGAACATGGATTGTTTTTTGGATTCATAGAAAATTGATAGCGTGAAATATAATCTAATATTTTATCTGACTAACTATTTTCCAACCAATATTTTTTCTGGGTATTATACAATGAAGAATTAGAGGATTAAGATGTTCTATAAAAATATTTCTGGTGGTGTTTTACATAAAAGTGCTGAGCATATCTTATACCTTAAACGTAAGGCTTAAAATATTTCCTATGCTCACTCAAATTTCGGTTTTTATATAATAAAATATTTTACTTGTAATTAAAAAATTATTCCTAAGTTTTTCGACCTTTATATATTAATATCTTGCCTAATGTCTTCCAGTTCGAGGTCTGTTACAGACCTCGAGCTAGAAGAAATTAGACACGATATTATTTTACTTGTAGCTATTATTTTGAGCAATATTTCTATGAAAAATTTTCCTACATGCTGCATATAGACAATGCTTAAGCTGCAGCAAATATATTTCATTTAAAATAAATTTCATTCAATTTTACTACATTTACACATTTTCTGTTTTTTTTTTATATTTTAATATATCCTTTCTGAAGAGTACACCATTTTAAAAGTCTCTGTTTTACTACAAAAAAGTAAACAAAGCTATCATTGATTGAATTTAAAAGTTATTTATTTATTTATTAATATTGATATTGCGGAAGTCTCTATTGTGCAAGTCTGCTAAGACATAGACCAGCCAAAATAAATACTACTAAATAGCACTGAATAATTAAAAGTAACTCTAATTAATTTATATATTAAAAATGTCATCATTACCATGCAATTAAAAAGTGAATGGTGGTGGTGGGTGTGACTATTCTACAATAGTCCTTGACTAGGCAAACAAACCCCTTCAAGATTTTGTGAGCGATAGTGTAAACGAAGGAGTATGAATTTTGCATATTTTTTATGTCACGTGAGTTGAATTTGAAAACACGCACAATATTATTAAAGTTTTAATTATCCCATCACATTGTTTAAACAAAAACATCTTTTGCAACAATTGTTTTTACTGCATTTAACTTGTATGTAGAACTCAAACGTTTTGAATACAGTGGAAGAGGGAGGAAGCGTACAAAATTATGTACATAATATGTAAATGCAAAATTATATAAAAACTAAAGAACAGAGAAATAAATTTTCAATTTAATAAAATGTTAGTACTTGAAATCCTACACAAAAGTGTTGGGAGTTTTAAGGTTAAAAAACATTTTGTTTATAACTTCTTGTGCTTTTAACTGCGGAGGTAATAATTACTCCTTTTTAATTTGAGCCAACTGAAACAAACTGTTTCAAACATTTTTTAGAAACTCAATAGCAATTAGGTATATTTTACTCCTTTTGGGGGGTCGCCACTGCAAGGACGGTTTTTGCTCCTTTTTTGAGAATTCGTTAGCTTACAGTGTAGAGCTAGATCATTAAAATGCTCCACAAAAATGTTCCTCGTGATGTTTTACCTAAAAGTGCTGAACACATCTTATGCCGTAAACCTGAGGCTTACAAGATTTCTTATGCCGAGTCATTATAAATATTAACAAAACGGGGGAAACTTTAACTTCTCCTAACATAAATCCCAGATGTAATCTTTCAAAACGCCGATATACGTGTATTATGTTTTGGTGAATTCTACCAGAATTAGTCGTTAGAACAGTGTAATTAGATATTCGAATATTTCTTTCTTAATAAAAATATTTTTAGCTTATCAAAAAATTCAGGTATTGGACTCAAAGCCTTAAAAATAATTATAAAATTTCAACGAATTCGAAAGCGGGTTCCAATTTTAATAATTCGTTTTAGAATATTAGTAATATTTGACACGTGTAACTGCTCTAAAATCATATACTTAGACAGCATTAACTCAAAACTGATACACGCAGCTATTCATAAAAACCACAATATTTAAAACTCTACAATAGTTATTTAAATTTAAAAAATCTTAAAAAAATTTCCTCAGAAAAGTAGTTAAATTTGATACCTACCAACATGATTTCGTTCAACATTATTATTTGCAGCAACTTCTGTGGAATCTTTGTGACAGATAGAACACGAAATGACATTGTGTTGCAATTTATCATTTGACGACGATGAAACAAAAGCATCGCAGCTCGGCTTAGACAAAAGATCCAATGATGATGAATGTGGCAATGCGAATGTTTCAAATTTTAATTTATTTTTACTTTTGTATTTTGTGGTAATTTTTTCATGATGTTGCAACAGTTCTTGCCCCTGTTGTTGCTCAATGTAATCCTGCAATCGTTTCATTAATACAGATTTGTTACCATTTGCTTTTAGGCCATAACCGCGACACAATGTTTTCAATTCTGCCAACTTCATTTGTGTTAAATTAATTTCTATTAGAGGCCAGGTTAAATTTTTTTCGTGTATTTTTTCATTTAACATTGTAAATTGTCATGGGAACATGTAAATGTAAAAGGGGTAGGATAAAAAATAAAAAAAGAAATAAAAATTAAAATGAAAACATTTTAACAAAATTAAAATGAATGAGTTTTTGAATTTAGGCAGTAAGGAGAGTTTAACAACTCGGAAATAAAGTCAACAGATTGTTGTCTAAAGAATACCTGTTAGATTAATTTCATTATTTAAGGAAATATTTTCATTATTCTCAAATTTCTCATTGTTTTTGTCAAGAATACAGAAAGTTTTAGTTTTGCCATTTTGTATAGAGGCCGTGGCGTTAAGAGCAGCCTTTTCAATTTTATGAATAGATGAGGTTGTAGTTGATGCAGTTGTATTGCCTTGAAAATAAAAGAAAGAAATAGGAAACAATTTTGGTTGGCTTGAAATAAAAGCAAAAAAAAAATAAAATAAATATACTTTTAATAAACAGAACACATTTTCCACCACCAACATTAAAATTAAATATGAATAATGAAAAGGTATAAATAAAAATTAAACGAACAAAAACAAAATTACATTTAGAAAATGAAAAGTTAAAGTAAACTACGCACAAAAAACATGAATAAGAAATGAATAACTAAACAAAATGTTAACTAAAATAGCATTTTAATAACCTCATGGAAAGTTTATTCAGCAAGTTTATATTGGAGTTTAATTCTTCAATTAATATTGAAAAAAGGATTACAAAATGGCCAACAGGAAATAAACTGTAGAAATAAATTAACTTCTGCTTCAAATTTCAGAGAAAGAGAGTTTAGCATTTGTGATAGCACTGTACAACGCAAAAAATAAAATAACATGGTTCTAACGACTCATTTTGACAGGGGCCACCTCAAAAAAATTATGGGTGATTCTCATTCTAAACGAACATTTTGTGTTTTTTTTTACCAACGTAACTAAATGAAATATGAGAAGGTAGGTTTCATATATTATAGTTTTCGCCTCATTCAATGGATCCGGTTATAAAATTATATTTAAAATTTTTTTTTTTGCATTTTTGTGTATTAAGCGTTACATTTGCTTTCGCGATTGTTCTGGGAATTATTTTTGCGAAAAAAATATAGCACTAAAAATTAGTATAGGGTTTGAAAACACTATACGTTTACTCTCTAAAAATAAAAAAATTATAATAATCGCTGGACGAAATTAAAAGTTATTACCACTTCTTAAATTTTTTTAATCTTTTAAAATAGCTATTTTCAAACATTTATACATGAACGAAAAGTAACCCTCCTTTCAAATAAGACTAGTTTTAATAAAATCGAACAGCAATGTTAAAAGTTATGTCAATTTCAAATAATTATTCGGAGCAAAATACGACCTACCTCATACATTCTTCGAAAGTATAACAACCCAAAGTGCGGTAGAGCAAATTTTTATCAAAGGAAATACGAAATTTGTAAACAGATAATGTTGTTGATATAGTTTCTAGCCTTCAGCTGCCATTAACTTTTTTAACGTCCTAATATTTTTATAGATAAATTATATTTAAAATTTGCTTTTACGTAACGCTCAATACATTTGTATACGAATGCAATATCTTTTTCAGAACACACACTATTTTTTGAATTTAAAGCAATTCAGATGTATAATCTTCGACGTATTTTAACATAGAATCCTTAGTCATTCGCTAAAAATCTCAATTATATTAAAAAAATATGGGTAACACTCCATACATTTTTTTGGATACAAACTATGATTAATTGATGAAACATTTTCCAATATAATACTATTTAACAAAGTTCACTAAAGTTTTAAATATTTAGAAGTACAAACTTACTAGGGTGATCGATTATTCGACATTTTTCATACACCGGTTTCGAATAGTTCGACTATTTGAAATTTTAGAAAAACCAGTTACGGTTTTGAAAATTCAGAAAAAACTGGTCAACCGGTTTTTTGTGAAAAAATTATAATACAAAAGTTTTGATTTTAATATTTCGTTTTACCTTTCTACGCCCTTCGATTTTAAACAACTTGTAAAACAAATTATTGATTTTTGTTTTGCATTTCCAAATGTCACTTTATTTAATCTCTTAAAAAACTAATCATTCAACTTTAAAACTTTAATATTTAACCAATAAGTTTTCCAATAAAGAAAACTCAAACAACGATGATTGCAATTATCTTGTTTCATATATTTTATATGAAAAAAGTTAACTAAAATTTCATGATGTTAATGACAGCAATTTTAAGCCACCGGTGATGAGTTTCCCCTAAAATGATTTTCATAATAATTTAGCCAATTTTAGCAAAACAATTTCATTTTTAAATGACGTAAATTTGTTTTCGCTTAACATCAACTTCGTACACAGAAGAGTGTGTCATAATAAATCACAAAATTTGATGAATTCATAGAGTTTCAAAGTAAGCACTTACTTATTCGACAAAAGCAGAAAAAAATAGCAAAAAAGTTTTTATTTTTAATCATCTAAATTGTAGCGCTTAATAAAGCATCAAAATAACAGTAGCGGAGTTCAGTATTTGATGCAAATGGTCTTGTAAAAAGGCAAATGTAAAATATCGTAGCTTTTTTTTTATAGAATCCAACAATAATTTTTTATATTTTGCTGTTGTTTTCCCTAAGAAAGCTACGACATTTTGCATTTGCACTTTTGCAAGGCCATTTGCGCCGAATATTGAACTCCGCAAGTAATTTAGCTAACTCACAAACGTTTTGCCAACATTGGCTTTTGCTAAAAAAAATTGCTATTAAAATCGCCAAACAAATTTATTTATCACCAGAAAAATCACCATGTCGCCAAATCGAAAATTTTGGACACCAGAATAGTTTAAAAATCGCCATATCTGCCCTGGTTGAATTCTAAATTATTCACCATTAATGAGCAAACAGTGCTGTCAAATAAGGAGAAAAAAGGGGCCAACTGCGGAATGAGAGATAATAAGCTGTAAGTTCATATACGCCTTCATTTTGCTGTTCTAAAAGTTGGTTCAAAAGTCTCATAAAATCTCGTGTCTTGAATCAAACCCGAAACAGGCTTATTTTTCGGTATTTAATCTTACAACAGACTTGAAAATTTATATTTTTAGTACTTAGCTAAATTTAATACATTTACTGACTTGTTTTAATTTAAAATTTATATCTGTTCATTCCTGGTATTGAGCTTAACTCATCATGTTTGTAAGCCAACGCTTCAGACAACTCAGCTAAATCAATACATGAAAGAACGACACCTAAAATCCACTATACACCAACAGCATGTAATACGATGTTTGCCGGTTATTTGTCGGCACTGCACGAAGAAACTAAATTACCAGCAAAAAAAAAAACAACATCAAGAGCACAACAGTGGATTATGGTTATCAACAAGCAAACAAATACCAACACACTACGACCTTGTACAAAGTTTACAAAAATAGTCGTACTTAAAATAAGAATTTTTGTACTTAATTTAAGAAATTTGTTCGTGATTCAATATTTTTTTAAATGATTTAAGGATTTTGTCCCGTTTTCGGCTTGTAATATTCGTACTTACATTTTTGAGTACAACTTGTACTCAAAGTATGTAGAACACAATTGAATTTAGAACGGAGTTTTTCTTTCTGTGTAAGTATTATTAAACGAATATATTAGATATACATATATGCAAAATCCCTACGTCTATACCTGATATATTTTTATCATGACAACTAACAAAACGTCGGCAGAACAGATGTAATTTTTTTGTTATTGTTAGTATACATGCGAATACGCTGTTGTTTTTTTGTTATGATAAATCACAATTTGTTTGGCGTCGTGAATGTAGTTTGTCACTATTAATGCACTATTTCACTTATTTTTTCATTAAACTGCTTTTATTTAATTAAAGCATTCATATTTTGCTTTATTCGTGTATTTTTATTTTTTCTAAAAATGTTGTAAAAATTTTAGTTTTTGAAAATAAATTGAAACAGCAAGCAGTTTGTTTAGGTTTTTTATCAAGACAAATTTGTCTGAGTTTGAGCTCTGACAAAATTGTCAAGACACTGCAATAACACTAATAAATACAGTCTATACCTGATAAATTTTTATCTTGATAACGATTTGACATTTATCATGATAAAAATTTATCAGGTATAGACTCACTCTTATTTCTTGTAAATGGCATTTCAATGATTTAATAATTTTATAAAGGGTGGTTACATTTTAATGGCCGATGTTGAATGTGAACCACACCTAAACGTCAAGTTTTTTCTGCATTTCATTTAACATTTCTAAATTTCAGACTAGCTCAATTTGAACCATGGAAAGATACACAATCGAGCAACGCGTTAAAGTTATTCAGGCTTATTATGAAAATGGGCGTTCAAATCAAAATGCATATCGTGCACTTCGTGATTTTTTTCGGTCAATTTAATCGTACATACAAATGTGCGTACAATCGGAAAAATTGTGCAAAAGTTTGAGCAAACCGGGTCTGTAGTAGATGTAAAAACACCAGTGCATGCTGGTACAGCTCGTACTGCAGAAAATATTGCTGCTGTTCGCGATAGTGTGCCTGAAGAGCCGTCCACCTCAACTCGTCGTCGTGCCCAACAATTGCACCTCTCACGCGCGTCGTTGATGAACATTATGCATAAAGACTTGCATTTACACGCTTACAAGGTGCAATTGACTCAAGAACTAAAGCCTCTTGGCCATTCCAAACGTCGTCAATGGTCAGAATGGTGGCAAGAAATGGCAACAGTGGATGATCAATTTTCGAAGAAAATCATCTTCAGTGATGAGACACATTTTCACCTCAGTGGACTCGTCAATAAGCAGAATTGCCGCATTTGGGTGAATGATAATCCAAGAGTGATTGTCGAAAAAGCAATGCACCCACAAAGAGTGACTGTTTGGTGCGGTTTATACGAGTAGGCTGGCGGCGTCATCGTACCGTATTTTTTCCAAAATGAGGCCGGTCAGGCAGTTACTGTGAATGATGTTCGCTATCGTGAGATGATAACGAACTTTTTATGGCCCGAATTGAAAGACATGGATGTGGAAACAATGGCTCTTTTGCGCGACAAATTCAATGGCCGTGTTATCTCACGTGGTGGCGATGTCAATTGGCCGCCATCGTTGGACTTCTTTCTTTGGGGTTATTTGAAAGAAAAGGTATACGTCGATAAGCTAGCAATAATTCAAGAGCTAAAGGATGAGATAATTCGGCACATTAACGGCATAGAACCTCAATTATGCCTCAGCGTCATCGAAAATTTAGACCATCGGATAAAGGTGTGCCGCCGAGGTTGCGGCGGCCATTTGGCCGATATTTTGTTCCATACACAATTGAACCATACCATATTATCATAATAAAAATATATGACAATAATTTCCTAAATAATTTGTGTTTTATTCAAAATCAACATCGGCCCTTAAAACTTAACCACCCTTTAGAAGGTATTATTCACTGAGATTCACGGTTGACCGTGTATCTGTAATGCAACAGTCAGTTTGGCTGAGTACTGCGGGTTCTCTGCCCTCTATCTCAGAAACGGTAGGGCGTATAAAAAAATGTTTCATATATAATTTGTCTCAAAGTTTATGCTCTACAATTTTTATAACATATGTTAACATCATTGGAGCTATAGAAACTGAGATAGTTGCGAAAAAAATGATTTTTGTGACCTTTGACCTTGTATAACTTACGGCGCAGACACGAAATTTTATGAGACTTTTGAGACAAGTTTTACAATACCAAAATGAATGTGTATACGAATTTACAGCTTATTATCTCTCATTCCGCAGTGAAACCCTAATTTGACTGGGCTATTATTAAAACTTGTAGCTTTATCTGCTACGGTTTAGTTTAATTGAAAAATCTATGAAAATTATTTTTCTTTTAAATGAAATTTATTTGCTGGTGTTTAAGCATTGTCTATATGCAACATTTCATTGGTGCTTTACCAAATCATCAGTAGACTTCAAACACAATTTTGAACAGTTACAAACCCTTTATCTTATGCACAAACTTTTAAAAACCATTTGAGAAATTTACAAATAAATGATTTTCAAAAATAAGCATATCAGGTTTGGAACTTATACAAAACCCAGCAAATAATTTTTTATTCGATATGAATCTATTTTATGGATTTCTAATTGTATAAAGGTGTAGAAAAATAAAATAGATTCATATCGAATAACAAATTATTTGCTGGGTTTTGTATAAGTTCCAAACCTGATATGCTTATTTTTGAAAATCATTTATTTGTAAATTTCTCAAATGGTTTTTAAAAGTTTGTGCATAAGATAAAGGGTTTGTAACTGTTCAAAATTGTGTTTGAAGTCTACTGATGATTTGGTAAAGCACCAATGAAATGTTGCATATAGACAATGCTTAAACACCAGCAAATAAATTTCATTTAAAATAAAATAATGACATTATGTCGAATAATAAATTTCTTAAAATTATTTTTCTATAAAATTAAAAATTATTTTTCTATTAAATTAAGAATTTTTCAGTGAAATGCGAAAATAATTAATTTTTGTTCCAAATGTTTTAACCACAAAGTTTCTTTCTTCATCTTTTAATATTTTGCTATATTTGATTGATTTTTAGCAAAACAAAAAAAAAAGCTCGATTTATTCAATTAAAAAAGCAACAATTAAAATTGGCAACAACAATTTTCTAGTTTTAATTGTTCAACAAAAAATTACCATTTTTCAAGGCAGTAGAATTTTAATTAAAAAATTTTCCATGTTGCATTGAAAACTACAACAAACATTCTTTACACAATAACACTTTATTCTCTTTTCCATAATCATTCTATTTATATAGATTTCCATTTATTTAATTTCAGTTTGAATTTACACATACACCGACCCGACCGACCATCATCATTTGGGGCAGACGGTAGACTTACAGGCAGCCAATCAGCCATTCAAATACTCAAAGTGCTGCTGCTCACACTTATTAGAATTTTTTTTCAAAATTCAAAAAGGATTCATTCAAGTTTTTTATTGTGTGCATGTTTATGAATGCGTGTGTGTGCATGTGTGTGTGTGTAAGCATTTGAAATAGTTTCATAGTGGAGTGTTTATTATAACAGTTGCCAAAATAGGATCCGGTCAAAGTCACAGTTTTTGCAATGGCAACACAATGGGCAACGGTTATACACGAACGTCACAAACACGACGGGATAATAAACGGTAAGTGCAGAAAAGAGTATAAACATTTTTATTCACTTTAAACTTTAATTTTAATTTTATCACTTGATTGTAGTTTATGAATTATTTATAAGTGATTTTAAGCCAAAATAAGATTTAAAAATTTGTGTTCTAATAAATTGAAATATTTATATTTTCTATGCACTAAATGTCGCCATTAATCATTGGAAATATATACAAATGTACATACATACATAAGCCTTGATCTAGCAAGTTGATATGAAAATGCAAGATAACTAAAACTTATATAATAAAATAGCTTTATTGCTGTCTGAAAGAAAATAAATTTTCGCATATTTGGCATAATGCCAAATAAATAAATGTGCACATTTATTTATACATTAAGAAAACTATTTTGAACATGAGAATTCCTTAGGAATGAAACTACAAGAACAACATATTATTACATATTATTAAATAGAAATATTTTCTTATTATATTAGTGCCCTTAAAAGTATTTTATAATATTTAAAAAAAACATAAAACATCTAAAGAAGACTGAAAACAAGGTATTAAAAATAACACAAGAAATCAAACATAAAAGTATATACTTTTTTATACAAAATTTACGGCCATTTTCACAATGTATGATTAAGAGTTAACGTGAACCGTATCGGCAAGTTTTGCATGCCGAATTTGCCGTTAAACTCTATGTTAACTTTTAATCGTACATTGTGAAAAGGGCCGTTAAAAAGTTTATTTACTAACAGGCAACTTTAAATGAGAATACAGTATAACCTCACTAGTCCACACCAGTGGTGGCCATTCTCTCAATTTCCTATACTCGCGAGTATAGGCTGTTTTTTACCGTTAACTCACGTACACTGTGTGTGAGACACACAGCCTATCTATTTAACCGCGAATCACATATACAAACAAATAGTAAGATAGTGTATGTATGGCCACCACTGGTCCACACTATTAGCGTTGCCAGAATCATGATTTTATCATTGGGTGGTTGGTTGGTATTCATGTAGGCAGCCACGCTAGCGTTAAGGTATAATCAATAAGATTTTGACAGACCACTCCACTCGCCAGTGTCAACCTATGTAGGTTCGAAGCCAGATCCCGGATGCGTTGGTAGGTATTAGATCCAACCCGTCGCATTGAGATACCTAATGAGTTCACCTCGACCAATTTCTGATAGCTGTGATAGGTCGTCTAGTATATTGCTGCCCAAGAATTTGTGTCTCGAGAGGTGCAAGGCCGGGCACACACAAAGAACGTGGAAAAACTGTTTCTTCTTTACTTTGATCCCGGCAGCCAACGCAGAACGCATTGCAGGAAAGGCCTATCTTGCTAGCATGTCTGCCGATCGCCCAGTGCCCCAAGATGTCCCTACGGCGTCTATTAAATAGTTGTGTTGTTTGCTTATCGTTGTAGTAAGGCCACATCTTCCTAGCCACCTTACACGTGCTCAACTTGGGCCACCTGTCTTCAGCTTTCTGCCGATAATGTTTAAAAATATGGTTTCGAATAGCTACCGATTCAGCAGTGGAGGCGTCCATAGCAGAGCCATTCCTGGCCAGCTCATCCGCTTGTTCATTGCCAAGAAAGTTACTACGTGCGGGAGCCCAGCTGATTGTAATGTCTGTCTTGCCACCTAATCTAGATATCATGTCCTTGACCTGGCTAACAAAAGTGCAATAAGTAGTGTGTGACCTTAGAGACAGAAGTGCCGTCTGACTGTTGACGAAGATGCCGACACTCCCCTGAACACTCCTTTCAATTAACACACTGCCTGCCACCATTATAGCCAAAATTTCAGCCTGAAATACACCGGCTTCGTTAGGAAGCAGAGTCTTACCACAAGTTCATTCGAGAAGACTCCAGAGCCTACACCGCAGATCATTCTTGATCCATCAGTATACACCCTGAAGTTGAAGCCTTTTTCTATGTGACCTCTCTTCCACTCCCGTCTGGATGGAATAAGGAATTTGAAAGTGCTATCGAAGTCCAAACGAGGTATCATGTAAGCAGAGGGCTTCCTCAGTGTTTATTATCATTAGTTCCTGATCTCCAAATCCCAGATGCCGCTAGTCTTGCCGCACTGCTCAAGGAAATAGCTAATACATGAAAGTAAATCGGAATTACGTTTAGTATAGCATTCAGAGCCTCTGAAGGACTAGTACGTAAACAAGCTGCTAGACTCCTAACCCGTAGCCCATTTGCTGAGTGTGCCCAAAGCGTTGGACATGATGTCGCTTATCACGTTCGTGCACATCGATGATACCATTAACACCACATCGTCCGCGTAAGTCATAACCTTGAGGGGTGAGATCACCCCGCCTTGTGGTGTTCCTCTGCTTCCCCATTTCGACTTTTCGCTATTGCCTAGTTTTTTTGTCATATTTTTGATGATTTTTCAACCAAAATATAATCTGATGATAACTTTCCCCAAATGATAATTTTTTATACTTCCTTGTTATACTTTCATGGTTTTGTTTTTCCGGTTTTTATACAAATCCATTCAGTAGTTTAGAAGTTCCATACTTATTAGCATTTTTTTTCTTAATTTACATCACTGTGCGTCGATACACGTGTATACACTGAAAGAATTTATCTGCATAAAGCCAATGAAACAATTTCATTAGATTTTTTCATTAGTCCAATGAAAATTTCACAAATCCAATGACTATTTCACAAATCCAATTTAAAATTCGTTGATATTGTGAAAGAATTTCATTGATTGAATGACAATTTCATAAATCCAATTAAAGTTCAACCAACGAAAATTTCATTCAAATTCAACAAATGAAATTCTTTCACAATATTAATGAAACTTTTCATTAGATTTATGAAATTGTCATTCAACCAATGAAACTCTTTCACAATATTAATGAAATTTTCATTGGATTTGTGAAATTGTCATTGGATTAATAAAAAAGATCTAATGAAATTGTTTCATTGGTTTTATGTTAATCCACACGATTAAAAAAATTTTGTATTCATGTGTTCACTATACCCAACAAAAAAATATTATGTTTCTGGAAGCAGTAAAAAAAATTTCATGCCTTCTATATGCGATGTTTTGAAGCGCTTTCGAGGATGCTCAAGGATGAAGGCAGAGATCTCTCAGTGTTAGTCGGCTTTTTACATTTAATCAACACGATCTTAAAAATAAGTTAAACCTTATTCAGTAGCATTGTACTTGTAGCTTTCAACAAAGTAGATTGCAAAGAATTGCCGCACGCATTGCTTCAAATCAATCACCACCAAACATTGCCCCAAGGGAAAAACACCTACACCAGTAAAAACAAGTATACAATACCTGTGTGCACTCAAGAGAACAAAACACAGCACAATTTCATTTAGTACCAACAACAATGAACGTTTGTTACTTTGTTTTATAAAAATTGCAAAAACACCAATACATTCTTATTTTAAGTGTCTCTCTTTCTGGTGGACTCTGCTTTAAATAAACACTAATTCAAGGCGAATTCATACTAGGTGGCCGCAAGAGCACAGCTGTTAAATTCCTACGCTCGCGAGCATAGGCTATTTTTTACCATCAATACACGTACACTGTGTGTGAGACTCACAGCCTATCTATACCCAGTAGATAACGCGACTAGTCCATACACGCATGTAAAGTATACTCCATAGAGGACTAGGACTAGTCCAAAGGTATCCCAAATGTATGAAAAAACATGGTCGATTTATCATTACGACATCTTAGGGCTGGACCATATAACCCAACTTTGCACTACATCCGAGTAGTCTCAAAACTACTCCATGTCACCACTTGATGGAACACTTAAGTGTTCGTATTGAAATTGTTAAAACACGAGTACTTGTCGCTTAACTACAAACTCTTGTTTGCAAATGACATCGTTCATGTCTGCATTACATCGGACTAGTCTTAAAACTACTCTATATCACTATTCGATGGAGCACTCAAGTGTTCGTGTTTTAACGATTGCACTCGTTAAAACGCAAAAACATGTCGGTTAACTAGAAGTTATTGTTTGCAAATGCCATGGTTCATGACTGCATTACATAGGACCATGTTGTAACTACTCCATTTTAGATAAAATGGACCACGTAGTCCAATATTATCTGTATGGATTTAGCCGCGAAGCACATACACAAACAAAGAATATGATAGTGTATGTTTGGCCACCACTGCTCTAAATCAGGTGCAGGCAATGTGTAGCCGTAAGCCACGAAGTTTGACGACTACCTTTCGGCTATTTTTAAATTTTACATGTACACAGCCGACAATTTACATGTACACAACACAAACAAGCAAAATTAACAACAACCAGAGCATAACAGTCATTTATTTGTACCTATCAACAATGCAATTAAACACCCACACAAATAAACAAAAAATTTTTTCTCATTTATTTAGTTTTCTCTTTGCCTGGCTCTGCTCTAAATACATTTAAAGCACGCTCTCCTTCTACATTTCTCACTTATTGCATGGAGGAGAGAGATTTATACTAAAACACGATTTCATTTATCTGTAGTTTACAGATGATACATTTGGATGATATATTTGGACATTTTGGCAATAAGACGAAGAGATATAATTTCAGCGCATTCTTGATGCTTTGAAAGGAGCGCTGTTTTATGTCAAGAACAATAGCTCCCAAGTGGGACATCACGAACAAAGATCATGCCTTCTCAAGAGACAACCACAACCAGCATCTCTTGAAGCATCGTCGAAGTAGTAGTTTTTGCTGGGTGCTGCTAGTTACTATAGCTTTGTACAGCAACAAGATATTTTGATAAATTCTAATTTTTGTATACAATATTAAAGTAACAAAATTAACTACATAATTCCTTACTCTAACAAAACCAAATGTCGATTAGTTGGATACTCTAGAATGTACATTAGGGAGGCTCTTAAATATACAGAGGTGTTTGAATTCCTGAAGAAATATTCGAATAACTTACAAACTAAGAAATAAAAAGTTTTAGATTGCTCAATAATAATGTGAAGGTTCTTCTTTCCCTCTCTATATATAATAAAAGGGCCAGCCTAATATACAAACATGCACAAAAGTATTGTGGTTTATATGCACTATTTTGAGCCCACCATTTTGTAATGACTGTTATGTACTCGTATGTAGTGCCAATTGTAGCGTCGGATTAAAACTAACAATTCGTTAGTTTGATGGCTGGTTTTATGTGTGAAATCTGCTGCTACAAACAGTATTTAATGTTGGAAGTGTAAAACAACTTCCTTCCTTTAAAGTTGTTGTTGTTTTTTTTTCTCCTTCTATTTCATTTAAATATTTTCTCATATTTGGTTGTTTGGCGGATTTGTAACTTGTTTCAAATCGAGGTTGACAAACGGAAATGTGTGTAAGTGGTGCCTATAAAATTAAAAAAATAACAACATACTAAAAACATTACAAATACACATGCAAATACATACATGAACGAGTATGTGAAATGTGTAGAAATATATTTAAAAAACTAAAATGTGGGAATAATTTGTCGTGTGAATAATATAGTACTACAAAATGTTTAACTTTGACATATAAATGGTAAGAATGTTTTCAAGCTTGAAATTTTTGTGAACACCATTGAAAAAACTTTACTTATTTTTGATGTAATCAGTTTTTTACAATCGAGTATTTTTAAAAAAGTTAGTTTAAGTCATATTCATTTGAAGTTTTAATAAGTTTTTAGTGGAGTGAATGTAGTGATATATTACTGAATGAGTTCAAGTTGTCTGGAGCTTGACTGTCTTTTAAGACCTTTAATAAAATCTTATGGTAAATATTTTTGTAGAACATTTTAGCCCGCTATATCGCCGCTGAAGCGGAGTTCTCTGTGCTTTATTTAAGAAATGGACAAAAAGACCCATACAACGAAGAGTTATATGATTAAAATATTCCACAAAAAAGTTTCGCGTGTCGTGTTACATGTAAGAGTTGAATACATTTTATACCTGAATTGTAAAGCTTACAAGATTTCCCATGCCGAATCACTATGTATTACTATAAGCAGAAGGATGGGAACTTTAACTCCAACTAAAATGAGTTCCAGTCGTTAGAACCTTGTTATTTTGAAAAGCATTTGATTTTGTTGTTCAGTGTAATCGAAAGCGACGAATTTTCGAAAAAATTTTAGTCTTGCAATAATAAATGTTCGCGAAATTGCCGAAAATGTATTACATTGTGAATTTTCATAATATCGAACAGATCTCCATCATTTCTCGAATATATTTCGCAACTGTTAAGTTTATATAAAATAATCAAATGAAAAGCAATTGCTATGGTATCCCTATCCCTGCAGGAAAGTTGGAGACAAATTATATGAATAGTACTTGTCCTATGAGTCCTAAGAAAGGATTAGTGAATGTTTATATTTTAGATATTCTGGTGATGTTTCCTTTCAATCTTCAGTCTATTTAATTGGGATTCGGGTTAGTATTGTAGTAAACAGCTCTGAATAAGAGCGAAAGGGGTGGATCACATTCTCGTACACAGAAAAAATATCATCAAACATCCACTAACAAATCAAGTCATTAATATTTAATTTAAGTTCAAAAATATATTTAATTGATATAACAAATTAGGTTGTCGATACAACAAACACAGAAATTTTTTTTAACAAACTGAGTTAATTAAATTTCTGTTTATGTATGGCGCAAAAATCCAACAGTTGTTGTAATTTTTTTTTGATAAAAAAAATTGTGCAAAATTCAACAATCACCATTTTTGGTATTACAAGGTAAAATGTTTCTAATCAATTAAATTACTCAATAAAATGATTTGTTTAATTATATCAGAACGGAATGCACTCTACGTGTGTAAGAAATCACGTTTTGTTTGTATTTATTATTTACTTATTTATTAACGAGTTGCTCTGTAGCTGAGAAGTAAGTACGCCAGTCTATTAGTCAAGCGGTGCACAGTGGTTGCACTTATATGGGGAAGAGCGACAAAAATAGTTATATTAAAGATATAGTGTTGAAATTTGCACAGTATATTTCGGATATAATAACCACAATATTCTGAAAAAAATGGGCGTGGTCACTTGCCTCTACCGCCCATTTTTTACATTTTTTTATAATAAATAGATTTTAATTATATTTTATCCCTTCATGGAAATACATATTTCTCCGCAAATTAAATTTAGACTTTTATTGTTTTCAAATAAATATCAAAAATATAAAAAAGCTACTCTTGCAACAATTCAATTGTAGATTTTAGTAGCATACTTTTCTTTTTATGTGGTAATTTTCGTTGACCTGAAATGAATGGATCCGAACTAAGCAATAATATATTTAGTAAATCCGTGTTTGTTGCAATTCTAGGAATTTTTCGTGTGTGTTGTAGCCTATATCTTTTAATGTCTTTATTTTTCGCTTCTGCAGCTTCCTCTGAAAGCTCTCCAATTGAAACTATGGCGTCTTCAATTACGGCGGAAGCGTGTAAAAGAATCTTGTGTACTGAAGGTGGGAGATAGAACCAAGGGTATTTCTCTACTGTAGCATGATTACACTCTTTGTCATACGACATGATTTCATTCCTTAAAATGCAATAAATAAATATCAAGTGTCACTAAAAATTCACATGGGCAACAGACACAATTTGACACCACGTGCCGCTGCACTTTAAATATACTGTTGAGTGTGAAAATGCTAAGCGGTCAGTGTTGTGACATTGCACACACAATTTGCCTAACTCTGCCGCTGCACTTGAAATACACTTTATGTTTGTGTGTGTTCTATGCCGCCTCACATTTCATCGATGGGAAACACATTTATTTTGTTTTATTTTGTTTTCCCGCTGAACTAATTTTAAGTAGTTATAAGAAACCAAATGTAATTACTATAGAATTAGGGGGTTAATCTTTCTTCTCAAAATTGGTATAAAAGAAGGAGATTTCTACCCAATAAAGACATTAATTAACAAGAACTGGAGCGACGCATATAGTTGCTCAGTTCGATAAAATAAAAGTAAAACGTTAATAATAAAAATAATTAAAACGCCTTTTAAATATAAATGTTACATGGCGATCCTGCCAGTTCTAGAGTGCGACAACTAAATGCGCACCTAGAATTAAAAGGAAAAAAAACTTTTAATCCTGACGGATCAGCCACAACGATCCGTCAGAAGAGAAGGTAATCCAGAGAAGGAAGTCCGCCTGGCAAATAGGCTAGCGAGGTCCACATCCACATCATACGGCACCAGCTTGTTACATCTATACTGAAGCAACCAAAACGACACCACAAAAAAAGGAGGATTACATCATCACGTGTATCTATTTAATATTAAAATTATTCTTATTTATTAACTTATAAAAGAGGTGCGTGCTACACTGCGCACTCTTAGGGCCTGTAAGCGTAAACCGCTCGAGGCAACTAACTAAGAAAATAATTAGAATTTTTTTTCTTTGTCCTTTTCCATTATGTCAAAAATTGGGCCGAAGCCTATAACAATAGAAGAATATAGAAAAAGGCAACAAAAGCCTATACTGAATAAAATTTCAATACCCAAACAGGCTAAGCCTAAACGAAGAGGTGGCTTCTCTAACAAATTAAAAAGAGAAAAGTCTTTATTACAAAGAGAGGTAAAAGGCAATCCACCACCCAGTTGGGAGCGTTCCACAAAAATATGGAAGCGCATTGTAGAAATTGAGAAATTATTATTAGTTGTAAGAAATAAAAATAAATAATTAACTAGAATGTAAGAATCAAAAAAAAAAAAAAATAAACAATTTTATATAGTACAAACATATATATATATTTTTCCAAAATGAATATTTTCAAAGAAAAAGAAACCCCGATTGATTTAGAGTGGTTAAGTAAGCATTGGGAGTTGATAGGAATGGAAGGAAAACCAACAATAATTGACATTGTAGAAAAACCAAGAATAGAAGAAGAAACAATTAAAGGATTAAGATGGGTAGAACGTATAGAAAAAGAGAAAAAGGAATAAAACTTTCATAATACTAAATTTTTTTTTACATAATGTGCAAATCACAAACAAAATTAGAAAGGCCAACCGCCAATGTAATAAATGAGCTGGAAATAGTTCAAGACAAATTCAATTTACATACAATTGAAGTTTGTATCATAATAATAGCAATCTTGATAGGATTAAATTTTATATTGCGACTTTATTTAATGCATAGTAGAAAATTAAAGAAAAAATATGTCAGTAGAGCAAATGACTTAGACAAGATATGAATTGGGAAGATATCATCAATAAAATTAAAATAATAAAAGAAGATTTTGACCGTTCATATAAGTGTCTGAACATAGATAGACCAACCAAAGCCGAAACGATTAAACATCATTTTCAGAATCTCCTCACACGACTTGAAGAAATAAGAGTTTTACTCAATGTACATTATAACAGACTTACTGTAAGTCATCAAACAGCAGCAGACGCACTTTTCCTCGATCTAAAAAATCTAATTCTAAAAATAGCTTCGAAAAAAGCAATAACAATAGAAATACCAAATTCACTTCATGAAAGTACACCCTATAATTTACTCATACCAAATATAGATGTTACAATGAGCCAAACAGTGGTAGAATTTTTAAGCACAGCCTCAAAGCTGATTACAGACTTTGATGGTAGATCTGAAAACTTACGATCTTTTATTGACTCTTTATCTTTGGTGGACACAATTAAAGGTTCTCACGAATCTATAGCAGTAAACCTAATAAAAACAAAACTAAAAGGTAACGCTAGAAACTTAATAAGTAATGAGTCAACTATTACACAAATTATTAATAAACTAAATAATTCCGTTAAGGGTGAATCAGTCGAAGTATTGACTGCAAAAATAATGAATACTAAACAAAATAATAAAACAGCTAACAATTATTGCAGTGAAATAGAAAATTTAACTAAATCTTTAGAAAACGCATACATTTCGGACGGACTAACATACGAGCTAGCAAACAAATATTCTACACAAGTTGCTGTAAAAGCACTAACTAAGAACTGCACCATTGATAAAGTAAAACTTATCATGAAAGCAGGACAATTCAACAGCATGAATGAAGCGGTTAGTAAATTTGTCAATAGTTGCACCGATGCCACTGGACAACAAAATGCCATATTGTATTATGGACAAAGATACAAACCTAACAACAGTTACCGTGGAAATAATACACGATTCCGTGGAAGAAATAATTTCTCACGCAACAATAACAACAACCATAATAATAATAACTATAATAATAGTAACATGTATAACAGAAACCGGCAAAGATTTAATAATAACCGTAGCAACAATAACTACGTAAGAGCAACAGAATCAAATGAACATGGTTCGGAAAACTCCGAACTTCCCCTAAGGTCAATTCAATAAATAGAAAAGTGTATAATTTAAACCTCGACTTATGTTTTTGCATCCAAACACGAATAAATAAGACAAACACACCAATAACTTTACTAATAGACACCGGAGCAGATATTTCAATAATAAAAATAGCATGTTTTAATGTAAATCAAATAAATACTAACAAAACAACAACCCTAAGCGGAATAGGACAAGGTGAAATACAATCAATTGGAAGTATATTTTTCGATTTAAGACATGAAAAATTTTTAATACCACATAAATTCCAAGTAGTACAAAATGATTTCCCAATACCGTGTGATGGAATCATCGGCATGGATTTTATTAAAAAGTATAACTGTAGATTAGATTTCAATAATGATTACGATTACCTTGTTCTACGTCCATCCTACTTAACACATCCAATAGAAATACCACTTACTAATAATGGTGATGACATAATTCTCCCTCCAAGATCAGAAGTCATACGCCAAGTGAAATTATCATCCACAAATAAAGAACTATTAATTCCTAACCAAGAAATAGAACCAGGTATTTTTATTGCAAATACATTAGTAACAGCAAGTAAAGCTTTCATTCGCATTCTTAATACTTACAACAATATTACTAGAATTAATCAAAACAAGATTAAAACCGAAAACATTTCAGACTACAATGTATTAAAGCAGAATTCTAACAAAAATAAAACAAGAAATACAGAAGTATTGCAAATTTTAAAAAAAATTTTCCTGAACAATTCAAAGACACACTAACAAAACTATGCAATTCATATTGTGATATTTTCGGTTTGGAATCAGAAACAATAACAACTAATAATTTTTACGAACAAAAAGTGAGAGTAAAAGATACACAACCGGTATACATTAAAAACTATCGAATACCACATGCACATAAAGAGGAAATTGACAAACAAGTAAAGAAATTAATAGATGACAAAATAGTTGAACCGTCGCAATCGGAATACAACAGTCCAATTCTTTTAGTACCAAAGAAATCACTTCCAGGTTCAGAAAATAAAAGATGGAGACTAGTAATAGATTATAGACAAATAAATAAAAAATTAATTGCAGATAAATTTCCTTTACCAAGAATAGATGACATTTTGGATCAACTAGGAAGAGCAAAATATTTCTCTTGTCTGGATCTAATGTCAGGTTTTCACCAAATTGGTTTAGATAAAAATTCAAGAGACTTAACGTCATTTTCGACAAACAATGGTTCTTACCGATTTACAAGATTACCATATGGCTTAAAAATAGCTCCAAACTCTTTTCAAAGAATGATGACACTTGCTTTTAGTGGATTAAATCCGGATCAAGCTTTCCTTTACATGGATGACTTAGTTGTCCTAGGGTGCTTCGAGAAGCATATGCTATCTAATTTAAAAAACTTTTTTGACTTATGCCGCGAACACAATCTAAAATTACATCCAGAAAAATGTTCATTCTTTATGAAAGAAGTAACCTATCTTGGTCATAAATGCACTGACAAAGGAATATTACCGGATGATAATAAATATTCAATAATTGAAAATTATCCGACGCCAAAAGACGCTGATAATGCAAGAAGATTTGTCGCTTTTTGTAACTATTACCGAAGATTCATCAAAAATTTCTCTGAATATTCAAGACACCTAACTAAATTGTCCAGGAAAGGAATAACATTTGAATGGACGAAAGATTGTGACGCTGCTTTTAAGTATCTAAAGAAAGCATTAATGAGTCCAACTTTGTTGCAATATCCTGATTTTACACGAGAATTTTGCATAACAACAGACGCAAGTAAACATGCTTGTGGAGCAGTGTTAACTCAGGAATACCAAGGTAAACATTTACCAATTTCTTATGCATCAAAAGCATTTACCAAAGGCGAAAGTAACAAATCGACCATTGAACAAGAACTAACAGCCATACATTGGGCAATAACTCATTTCAGACCATATATATATGGAAAACACTTTCTTGTCCGTACTGACCACAGACCACTTTCTTATTTGTTCTCAATGAAAAATCCTAGCTCCAAATTAACAAGAATTAGACTTGATCTGGAAGAATATGACTTTACGGTTGAGTATCTTAGGGGAAAAGATAACTATGTTGCTGACGCTTTATCGCGCATAACAAAAAACGATTTAAAAGACATGAATAGTAACATTTGTTCTATATTAAAAGTCACGACTAGATCGATGACTAATAAACAATTAAAAGAAAATAATGGTAATACACTAAATAAACAGCATAAAGTTGATATAAATAATAAGCCCAGTATATATGTACCTTTAAAGAACACTGACGTCAGAAAATATTATAAACTAAAGATTTCTCCCAGAAGATGTTACATCAAACGAGGAAAATCTATAGTAACATATATACAAATATACGATTTGTTTACTAATGGGAACTTTGACTTAGGACAATTTTTCTCTAGGCTCGAAAATGTGGCCGGTAAACTTAAAATATATAAATTACAAGTGGCACCCA
Source organism: Panzeria rudis (assembly GCA_956483635.1). Lineage (NCBI taxonomy): Eukaryota > Metazoa > Arthropoda > Insecta > Diptera > Tachinidae > Panzeria > Panzeria rudis. The sequence goes on along the minus strand of OY101448.1, from coordinate 151,859,878 downwards.
CAGAGAAAATTTTCGAATTTATCTCAATAAATGATTTTAAAGAAATGGGCAATAATATATTAAATAAAATTGAAGTAGCGCTACTAAACGAGGTGACCCAAATTGATAATAAGAATGCCAAGGCAATTCTTGAGATTATGCTGAAATATCATGATGATCCCATAGAAGGAGGACATTGTGGAATTTATAGAACAATAGAAAAAATTAAAAGATATTACTATTGGAAAAATATGTCAAAAGACATATCTAAATTTGTAAAAACATGTCATAAGTGCCAAACTGCTAAAACGTTTAAACATTCAAAGAGTCCAATGACTATTACACCTACACCTGCAAAACCATTTGACACGGTGTACGTGGATACAATAGGACCTTTTCCAAAATCATTACACGAAAATGAATATGCAGTCACAATAATATGCGACTTAACTAAATATTTAGTAACAATACCAATTAAAGACAAAAGCGCTAAAACGGTTGCAAAAGCAATATTTGAAAATTTCATACTAACCTATGGTCCAATGAAGACGTTCATTTCCGACATGGGTACAGAATACAAAAACACCTTACTAACAGAACTATGCGATCTATTAAAGATTCAAAAACTAACTTCAACAGCATACCATCATCAAACATTAGGAACAATCGAAAGAAGTCATAGAACTTTCAATGAGTACGTACGTTCTTATATTACAGTTGACAAAACAGATTGGGATGAATGGTTAAAATATTTCACTTACTGTTTCAACACAACACCTTCAACAGTACATAATTATTGTCCGTTTGAATTAGTTTTTGCTAGACAGCCAAGTTCTTTTAATAAACTTAGCGAAGTGGATCGAATTGCTCCACTATATAATATAGATAATTATGCTAAAGAAGCAAAATTTAGGTTAGAAGTAGCATATAAAAGAGCTCAACAATTATTAGATAGGAATAAATTTAGGCAGAAATCAAATTATGATAAGAATGTACTAGACTATAACTTTAAAATAGGAGATTTAGTATTAGTTAAAAATGAAATAGGTCATAAATTGGATATTCAATATAAGGGACCATATAAAATAAAAAATATAGATTTAACAAATAATGTAACCGTAGTTGATAAGAAAACAAACAAAGAACAAATAGTTCATAAAAATAGTCTTAAGTTATATCGTCACTAAATAAACAACAATATAATTACCCCGGGGAAGGTAGATATAATTTAAATTAAACTATACTTATACATTTACATAATAAAAATTGAAAAAAAAAGAAAGAATGTCCATAAAACAAATGTTATATGAACATTCTTATGAAAGGTGGAGGTGTAGCATGATTACACTCTTTGTCATACGACATGATTTCATTCCTTAAAATGCATGCATATAATAAATAAATAAATATCAAGTGTCACTAAAAATTCACATGGGCAACAGACACAATTTGACACCACGTGCCGCTGCACTTTAAATATACTGTTGAGTGTGAAAATGCTAAGCGGTCAGTGTTGTGACATTGCACACACAATTTGCCTAACTCTGCCGCTGCACTTGAAATACACTTTATGTTTCTGTGTGTTCTATGCCGCCTCACATTTCATCGATGGGAAACACATTTATTTTGTTTTATTTTGTTTTCCCGCTGAACTAATTTTAAGTAGTTATAAGAAACCAAATGTAATTACTATAGAATTAGGGGGTTAATCTTTCTTCTCAAAATTGGTATAAAAGAAGGAGATTTCTACCCAATAAAGACATTAATTAACAAGAACTGGAGCGACGCATATAGTTGCTCAGTTCGATAAAATAAAAGTAAAACGTTAATAATAAAAATAATTAAAACGCCTTTTAAATATAAATGTTACACTACAAGAGCTTTAGCTGTATCAAGTGCAAATATTTTAAATTTGTCGATCTTTATTTTGTAGCCTGATGTCATAGCCTGCAGCAATACTGCACATCTGGTTATGAGCCCTTCATCAACGCCAGTTATCTTAGCAGCCAAACCAGGATTGTTAAAAAAACGTCTTGCGGTGTTGCCATCGTTAGACGTGCCGCTACCCCCTGGTCTAGGTCTGTCAACTAACAAACCCATCTCGGATCTAAATTTGCTTTGAATTTCCCTTTTCCTATCCATAAATTTATTCTTTTCATCTGTTGATCTAATTTGCCATTTTTTTATATCCAATCTATAAGCAACATGAATGAAATACTCAAGAAAGCGAATATATGAATGTAAGGGTGACAATCCAAACTCATAATTTTCTTTATGCACCACTTTTTGTAAACATGCTTCTATATCATTCATCTCTTTCGGATTTGCTTTACATATATAACATTTGGCAGATGACGTTTGGCTTAATGAGTTGCACACTTTGCCATCGACCATAGTCAGTTGCAACTTGTGCTCAACATATATTTTCTTTTCAAATTTAGAATACTCTGTGTGTTTCAGCATATCAATTTTCTGCTTGAAATAATCTCTTTCTGCAATACAAACTTCGGATGTTTCTTTTTTAAATTGAAATCGAATCGGTCTACAATACCGAGTTGACGACGGCCGAGGGTTTTTCCATATTATTTTTGCATCTTCAGGCTGTTGTCCTGTAGAGTATTGCTATTAAAACGTTGTTTATACTCATTATAACCGGAGCTACCATCAAAGCCCCATTTTCCTATCAAAACAATGTTGTTTATATTAATATCAGGTTCGTCTTTCCAGACTTCAAATTGTAAATCTAAAATACGTGAAGCTGTATGGTCAAGCAAATTTTGTAAATCTACTTCAGCTTTGGATTCACTCACGGCGATATATTTTGAATTTGGATAACTTTTTTTCTTTTCCCTCAATACCTTTTCGTAACTAGGGAATAAACTGAAGGAAACCTTAGAGTTTACAAAATTTCGAATATGCCAAGACTGTTGCTTGGTTAAATTTGTGTCAATTATTAATGCAAGAACTTCAGCGGCATTTGATTCCGAACAACCTTGATTTGGTTCTGAACATAAGCCACGTAAGGTTGCATCGGTTTCTGCCAACTTTGCTATTCTTCGTTGTTTTGTTCTTTTTGAGGAACTTGAGAAATCAGATGAAGGGCGACCACGTTTATTCGCTTTTAATACTTGTTCTTTAGGTGACACAGATACGTTTTTCGGTTTTAAAGAAACAACCTCTTTTTTAGCTAACCAATCTGAATGATTTTTCGAAACGTCTGATTTTAAGCGGTGATTCTTTTTCCAAATGTCAACAATTCTTTTACATAAATATTGTACACATTTCAGTAATTCACAAAACGCGCCTTCTTCGCACTCAAAATTAATTAATTTGATTATTTTATCATAAACTTGCTGTGATTTCGCCGAATATGAACCCTTCTTAGAGCACCAAAGCGCGAAAATTGTCATTCGTGAAAATATGCATTGACGGGATGTTTCTATTATATCGAATAGAGAAAAAAATAACTATCAATAACAACAAAAATGTCATTCTTATTAAATCAAACGAGATACACAACAAATTTTAGAATACAATAGAACACAATAAACTTGGAGGTTAAGCTAGTATATTGCAAAAACTGCACTTGAATTAAACATAATTTTTAACTATAGATGTGTGTCAATATTTACAAACCCATTTGGTCTTTGGCTTTCATTGGGAAACTAACTACAACTCTAAGTATTTTTAACAAAGAATAGCAAACATTGTTAATTAAAACACTTCTTAAAAATTAGTACTTTACAAAAACTACAACACAGTTTATTAAGTTATTATTTTTTAAAAATAATACCAATACCATTCACAATGGCCCAATTCACAATCTTGTGCAAATGGTCTTGCATCGTTGCATTTGCAAAATGGTATAGCATATTGATACCCACCACTAACAATTGTTAAGTGGTGAGTATAATATACTATACCAATTTGCAAATGCTACGATGCAAGACCATTTGCACAAGATTGTGAATTGGGCTATTAATTTCCATTTTGATTAATTTAATTTTGCACTTTAATTAAATATATTTTAACAATTTAATATTCACTTTGTTTTCAATGTCGCTTAATCAACTTTCTACTTCTATATAAAATCGCATTTTAATTGTTTGCATCTAAAAATTACCGTTAGAAATTATCAAAACAAATTCAGAAGAGAGAAATTTGATGACATTAGCGACTATTTATTTCCCTACAAACCCAATATAGAAAATTTTATTTTTTTATTTTTGTCGTATGGGCGCAACCACTGTGCGGTGGCCGGTTCGATTCTACCCAAAGACATTTGGTGTCTTTCGCAGAGAAGAAAAATATCGCTTTGAGGTTGTGGTTGTGTATAGTATAAAAAATATTGTTGATATAACAATTGTGTATGCTAATAAATAATGAAATTTGGTTCGAACATTTAACAAATCACATTGTTAATATAACAATAATTTCAACTGATATTATTTTCAAATCTAACAAAAAAAATTCCATACAACACACATACTGCGTAAGCCTTCTTTTTTTTTTTGCTTTTTTGTAGAAACGCACTTGGCAGGAAACGAACCTGCGACCTTCCGGGTAATAGCCTGGCGGTAGTCAACAAATTATTTGTTGATATATTTAATTGCAAATATTTTTTGAAAACAACGTTTTTTGAGAGCCCAATTTATTAAAAATATTTCTTTTTGTTAACACCTCAATTATTTATAACACAAAAATTTCAATTGGAAATAAACGAGTTGATTTTATTTTCTAATATCACAAATACCGTGTTTGTATTTACAAAAATCGTTGTAGGTGGCATTTTAAATAAAGTTTTAATTGTATTTACAAATAAATTAATTGCATTTACAAACGTTTTTTTTGCAAATCCAAAAAAACTGTTTATATATGTTGATGGAATACTGTGCTTGCTATATATTTAACCTTAAAAATATATAAAGAAAAATTTTTTTGTGGTGATCTCTATATGAATGGCAGGGATTAACATACACCAAAAAAATTCAGCCTTGCACTTGATATAGGATGCTATTCTTTATGTGTTTAGTTACCGTTTATATTTTCGAGGTCGGAGGTGGTCGGGAACGCCGCCTATCTTGAAAATAAGAGTGACTATTTTTTTTAGATTATCTCGTAAATCATAAGGAATATGAAAATTTTGTTAAGACTTTTATTTTAGATAACAATTGTACAATTAAAATGTTATAGCTATTAGCAAAAAATGTAACGTGCGTCACGTAGCGTGCTTCCCAAAGGGTTCACGGTTTTTGATAAAAAATGACAAAATAGTTTGGCTGCAAATAAATTATTTTAGAATTCTCTTATATTCCTTTTTCTTTTATGAATTAGGTTTTATATGTTTTACTAAACAAAATTCGCTAAAAATTACGAAAACACACTTCAACTTTCAAAGTTACTTCCACTTTTTGTAGTGTGCGTCACGAAACTTTGTGATCATTTATTTTGCAGCAAATAGCTGTTAAAAATAATGTTTTATGCCATCCGAAACTACAATTAAATTCCACTAAGCATAAGTTCAAGGTATCTCTTTTGAAAGACCAAACAATGTGTATATTTTAATCTGGAAACGTGTAGGATTGAAGCGCTCGTCACGCGGGATTTTCCCATATGGGACATTTTTGAAGCCGACAACCCAACATCTTTTTTTTTTGCCAAAATTCCTCGATATTTAGCATAACTATAGTTCTAGTAGGTATAAATATGTATGCAAATAAATTTTTTTTTTGTATGATGAAAGTGTTGCCGTTTTTGAAAAAAAAAATTATTTTTTCAATTATTGTTTCGTACTAGAAATAAATAAAACAAAAAAAAAATTTAAATATCTAAGTGATTTTTACAGGAAATCGTCTGCTCTTTTAAAAAAAAATATTTAATATAAAAAAAGTTGTTTTTCATGTGCAAAACCGGAAATGACTAATTGAAATAAAAATGTTCCTAATTTCGATCCTTTTTATTTTTAATTTTTATTTTTTACCAAAATTAGTCTAGGGTGTTCTTTTTATACTGTAAAAGTTTTATAATGGGATTTCTATAAGTTTAAAATTTATGCAAATTTCTTTACACGAACCCCACCTTTTGGTGATTGCTATAGAGAATCGGTATAAGATATCGCGTAAACTTTACGTTTAATGTACATGTTAGGTGTTTTGAGCATTTTTATGTAAAACACTACGCGAAATAATTTCATGGAACATTTTAACCATCTAGCGCTTCGTTGTATGGGCCTTTTTTGACCTTTCGTAAAAAGGGGCAAAAAACTCCCCTTTGACGGTGAGATAGCGGGCTACAAAAAGTTTTCTCATTTTTACTATAAGTCTCTTAAGACAATAAATTTCTTAACTCAACTGGAACGCCAGAAATCAACAAAAACTTAAAATATGCTTGAGGGTAAATTTCGTATTTATTCACAATTAGGATTAAATGATTTCAGCGTTCCAGTTGAGTTTAGAAATTTATTGTCTTTCAAGATTTATAATGAAATTTTTTGAGTAATTTTTTGTAGGATATTTAAGACCGCTATCTCGCCATCGAAGGGGAGTTTTTTACCCTTTTTAAGAAAGGGTCAAAAAGACCTATATAGCAAAGCTCTAGAGGGCTAAAATGTTCCATGAAATAATTTCTCGTGGAGTTTTACATAAAAGTGCTAAGCACATTTAATACATTAAAGGCAAATTTAAGGTTAATTTGGTAAAAAAAATAAAAAGAGTCGAAGTTTGAAATATTTTAATTTCAATTAGTCATTTCCGGTTTTGATCATGAATTTTTTTTATCAAGCATTTTTTTTAAGATCAGACGATTTTGTTTTATTTCTAGTTCGAAACAATAATCAAAAATAATTTTTTTTTCAAAAACGGCAACACTTTCGCAACCCATAACTCGACAAATAAGCATCATAAAAAACATTTATGCCTACTAGAACTGTAGTTATGCCAAATATCACGGAATTTCTGCAAAAATATGTTTGGTTTGTCCGCTTCAAAAATAATGCCCCATATAAAAATACCCCTGTAACCGAGTGGATGGTGTGCTAGTCTGTCCTTCCGGAGTTTGTCAGTTCGATGGTCATTAAACACTTTACTTAAAATAATATATAATTTGCTTTAAAATCGATAAGTTTTTGGGCGGCGGATACATTATTTTGATTGTCGATATCGAAAATTGTTGGAGAAACATTTGCAAAATGTTTGAGAAACATTCGAAGGCAATATCACAAACGAAAGTTTTTGTCAAGTGGCATATTGCTATCGTTTTCGTCTTTAGATTCATTTAGAATTTCCTCCCTGTTTGCTATCTTAAGTTTCCTTTCCACACCCACTGCTTTTCATCAACATTTTATGTGTCTGTCTCCACTTAAATATGAAACAATCTAAATCTTAAAAAAACAATAATGTTTTTTTTCGACGAAAAAACATTTCTTTTTATGTTGTGCCACTTTTCCAAAATCGATAAATAAATAAAAATACTTTTGAAGTATCTTGCAGGTAAATTTGTATGTGGGTATATTTATATGTAAAAGATATATTTTATTTTTTATATGGCTAACTTTAGAGCAAAAACAGCAAAAAGTTTATGTTTTATTGGCAAAAAATGAAAACGTTTATGCACCTGCCAACATTTTTATACAGAATCAATCCAAAGGATTTAAATTGTTTTCTGTTTTCGTTTATTTTGTTGTTGATTGCTCGCTTTGAAAGGAAAAATATACAAACTAAAAACAATTTTTATTTTAACCAGGGACCGAAAACAACGTTTATTTTTCATATTTGAACTAAAAGAGAAATAATGTGTACAGAACACTGCGTCTTCAAGAGCTATTAACTTGTTGGCATCTTTGTCAAACTTTTTACATAAAAATACCACAATTAAATGAGTGCTATTTTTTCAAAACAAATCTATGGCTTGTCAGACGGTGTGTAACATTTCACAGTGATACAAAATAGAGTGAAGTAGAAATATATGGGAAGTGATACTATTTTTCTGGTAGGTATTGTCAAGTACAACAGGAACCTCTTTTTAAAATTTTTCCAAAACCTCCAAAATCTTAAGTTACGGGTAAAAAACCGATTTTTGGCACCTTTATGCACTTATAAGCCAGTACCTTAGTTAAATATCAACCGAATTTAGGCTTTTCAGCGGATGTAGAAAGAAGAAGCTGAAACCTTTTGAAGCGTATATATGTTGTTCAAGTAACTTTGAGAAATCTGTGTGTATTCTGCAGAAAACCATTTTTTCCTCATTTCTCAATTTTGGAGATGTTTTTAAAGGATTTTATAACAGAGCCGTATTATTTATGAATTTATTTAAAAAGTACGTTAACTTATGAGAAAAAATAAACTTTGTTTTCAAAAATCCGTTAGAAATTGACTTTGCTATTAAACTTTTTATAAAAACGAAATTTTGACAAAACTTGCTCCACAATGTTTTTCGTGTTCTTTTTACGTGCTTTCTGATTAGTGAAGCTTCTAGCATGATGCAGGCACAGTTTAAAAGAGACAAATTGTCGCAAAATAGAAAATTGGTACAACAGTGCTCGCCAAACTTTTTTGCGTGAGAGCCACATTTGTCATTCGTACCACTCTTTATATTCGGCTAAATTAGAATTTGTCTTAAAATTGGTTGTGCAATTAAAATAAATATTAGCGAAAAAAGTAATAAATTGTGTAATATTTGTGACTTATTTGTAGATATCGGTCATTAGCGTAGTTTAAAAACGATATTAGTAAAGTGGTGGAAGTATAAAACTAATTCTTCAATCGCTCTTAGAAATTCCGTCACTGGTAAGAGCCAGAATTTGTTTGTGAATATTGCTGCATTAAAAAATGGAAAGTTCAACGTTCGGTTTGTTTTGTCTTTTCTGCGCCTATGGCTTGACATTATCAGCTATTTCATCAACCAAATAATTCATATTTATGTCAAAACAATATTTCAGGCCACTCTTTAAAACCCGCAAAAATATAAAGTACGAAAATATTGTAACTGTTACAAAACCAATATCTACGGTTGATGATGTTCCGACAACGAGCATATCTGCTGTTGAAACGAGAAAAAAGTTGGAAGAAAAAGAGTACCTTCGTACAAACGCAGAAACGAAACTTGCGACCCCAAGCTATAAGAATCGTGTTCATTATAGAAAGTACATGATACTAGCTATATACAATTGAAATAAAATAACAGTTCACTTCTGTTGCTATATCTGTGGTCACAACCCTTAATCGGCTAGGTCGAGTAAGGACAAAATTTAGCTTTTGGTGTAATGGACTCCATTCGTGGCTAAATTAACTTTTTTAAGACGACAATTATTATTATTATTTGTAGATAAGTTAAAGAAGATCAAACTGGCGACTGATAGGAAGCGAGTTTTTGATACTTTAAACAACTCTGCGGAAAATTTTTGAAAACGACTTAGGCGGTTAAGGCTTGTGACCACAGATATTTCATATTAACTAGGATACCCTTATCAATTATATTTTTAAAGAAAAATTTTATTTTAACGGTATGTGGCTATAGCAAAAAAGTTTGGCAAACACTGTTGTACCAATTTTCTACTATGCACCGATTTCTGTTTATCAAATTGTGACTGCATCAGATGCTAGAGGCTTCAATGAATTGAATCCTCATAAAAAGAACACCAAAGACATTGAGAACGCATTTTTGCAAAAATTTTATTTCAATATAACATTTAATAACTCAGTCAATTTCTAACGGATTTTAAAAAGCATATATTCGTTTTATTCATAACTAAACATACATTTGAAATAAATTCATAGCTAGTACGGTTCCTTTATAAAATATTGAGTAAAAACATCTCCGAATTTGAAAAAATTGTTGAAAATTAAAAAAAAAAATGTTTGTTGGCGAAATACTCAGATTTTTTAAAGTACTTTAAAAAAGATATACATCATTCGAAAGCTCTCAGTTTCTTCTTTCTAAATGAGATGCAAATGCATTTTTTATGGTGATAGATAAAGACGTATTGATTAATTATCTATGCGAATCATAAAATTTGTAATTGCATATTTTTGCATATTTTGGTGGTAAATTAATATTTTTGCATACTTTGGCAATAAATGCATATTTTTGGAGTTATACAAATTTTAATTTCGACAATTTGCTGTATCTTGCGAACCGTAAGAGACAAACTCATGAAATTAAAAAAACGCTAAAAATAAAAAATTCCAAAATTAAAGAAATGTCAAAACGAAAAATCGCCAAAATGAAAAAAGCGATTAAGGGAAACAAATACAAAAATTTTAAATAAATCGCTAAAACGCAAGAAATCATCAGAACTAAAAAGATCGTCAAAAAACTAAATTAACCCCCAAAAACCGAAAAAAGTCGTCAAAACGAAAAAAGCACTAATATCTAAAAAATCGCTAAAAATAACAACATCATCAAAATCGACAAAAAAAATGGAAAAAAATCACCAAAACAAAAAAAGTGCAAAAATGCCAAAACTGAAAAAGTCGCAAAAAACCGAAAAAGTGTCAAAAAAAAAACAGCGCCGAAACTAAAAAAATTACGCAATACCGAAAAAAGTTCCCAAAACAGAAAAAAGTGCCAAAACTGAAAAAGCGCCAAAACTTTAACAAATCGCGAAAACTAAAAATATCGTCAAAAAGCGAAAAAAACGTGAAAACAAAAAACCCAAAAACCAAGAAATCACCAAAACTTAAAAAAAATTGGCAAAAGAAAAACAAAAAGTCGCCAAAACGAAAAAAATCAGCAAAATTAAAAAAAGCGCCAAAACCAAAAAATCACCAAAGGAATGAAAAAAGGTAAAAAAATAAAAAAAATACATTAAACAAAAAAGATTAACGGAAAAATTACCAAAATGAAAAAAGGCAAAACCGAAAAGGGATACACAGGGTGTCCCGTAAATAATGGTCCAAACGAATTGTGTCGATAAACGAGATCATACCCTATCAGAATAACCCAACATAGGCCTGTTGTGTGTGTTACGGTTTTCGAGATATTCGCAATTTACGAGTTTTGACTTTTGGTTGTTTCCTCGAAAAATTGAGAACGTTTTTGTAAAATTGAAGCATACGACTCATTGGACATCTAATTAGGTGCAAGAATACAAAAAGAAATTTTATTTACGACAATTCCCCTGGCAACGGCTTAAAAAAATCTGAGCAAGGGGCACTCGTAAAACTGCGAATATTTCGAAAACCGTAACAGTTTTACAGACCTATGTTGGGTTATTCTGATAGGGTATGATCTTGTTTATCGACACAATTCGTTTGGACCACTATTTACGGGACACCCTGTATGTGCATTCGTACGGAAACCTTCGTGTGCGAGCCAAAGTCGCACTTTACTTAATTTATATTATTTTAGCTTTGGTACCTTGTTCGTCAGTAAATTCATATTTTTGCATTTATTAAGCTCTTAAAATCAATTTTTAGATGCATGAAAGTGTGCTCCTTCTTTTTATGGGGCACTTCCAATATAGAAAGAAAGCTGAAATTTTGTATACAGGTAGATCCTGATGAAATTTTGTACACAGGTAGGTCTTGATGGGAAAGTACTAAGAAAAATGGGAAAACGGAAATTTTTCATCTAGAGCTTATTGCATGGGGCACTTATTGTACCAAATAAAAGCTTAGAAAAAAGAATTGAGATCCGTACAAATACATAAATATGAAAATAAGGCCAAGTTCCTATCCAAAAATTTAGGCCGTAAAAAGTACTGAGATCAAAATAAGGACCAAGTTCTTGATAGGTACAATATCATCTCATTTCTAGGCAACCTGTTAGCTTGACAATATTTTTTTTCCTTTCTAATATGGGAAAAAATTATGGGAAATATGTTGCCAAGTTACAGGTTGCCTAGAAATGATATGGTATTGTACCTATCAAGAACTTGGTCCTTATTTTCATCTCAGTATATTTTACGGCCGAAATTTTTCGATAGGAGCTTGGCCTTATTTTCACATTTATGTTTTTGTGCGGATTTAGTTAATTTGGTACAGGTTGTCAATTTAAAAAAGGTAAAAGACAAACACGCGATATTTTTCAATTTCCATAAATATTTGTTACAAAGAAAAACCTTTAAATACTCTTTTATGCAGCCATTAGCACAAAGACATTACAAAAACACACCCAACCAAAATGAATTTAAAAACACGTAGACAATTACATAACAATTATATCAAATTGACTACTGTGTATTGATTTTTCTTTTAGCGATTAACACTTAATTTGAATACATTAAACATTTCTTTTCTTACGATAGTTATCTCCCTTTTAAGCATTCCTTAAATCACAGATGTATTGCAATTTTACGCAAGAATATTCACCTGCAAAGAAAGAAAAAAAAATAAAAAATAAAATAAGAAACCAAATCAGCAAGTGAATAAATAATTATAAATTACTTTTCAGTACAAAATTTTTTGTAGTTTTTGTACATAGAATAATTTTATTAATAGCTGCCAATAATTTAGAAGATGTAATAAGATTTATAGGGCCTTTTTTAAACACAAAATATTTTAAATAAATTTAATTTAAACGGATTTAAGCAGATGTCTCGCCTGGGGATTGCGAAAAAAGGAAATGTTCCTTATCTAAAATCCCACACTATTAAATTATTTATAAATTAATATAAAAGAGTATATTGTGCTTTATATTAGAATAATATTAACTTTAAATGGACATATTTGGGATTTTAAAGTGGGATTAAACAACCACTGGTGGTCAAACATACACTATCTTATTCTTTGTTTGTGTATGTGCTTCGCGGCTAAATAAATAGGCTGTGTGCCTCACACACAGTGTACGTGTGTTGATGGTAAAAAAAAACATCCTATACTCGCGAGCATTGGAAATTGAGAGAATGGCCACCACTGGATTAAACAGACCTAAACGTACGAAAATATACTTCGTGTAATCAATCAATAATTTTTGGGGGATGAGAGTAAACAAAATAAATTTTTATGAATTATGTCATCCTTGTTCTTCAAATAAATTAAATAATGTCAACGTTGTTCTTGTCACAAATAAAGGAGTGAATATATTGTAAAGTTTAAAATAGATAAATAAAATAGATAGAATTTAAATTACAAATAAAACCAAAGAATTTTAATTATTCTGGCCTAAGTTGGTTTTTAATTGAATTTTTCAATTAAATTATACATATCTTAATACAATTAGGTAAACAAATCAGTGGTTCTTAGTTATTCACAAATAAGTATCGAAAAATATTTCGGCCTAAACCCTATCGGCGGAGGCCATCATATTACTCAAACGTAATAGACTTTTTCCTAAAAATATTGGATATCCGCATTTTCTTTCTTCACATTTTTTTAAACTAAAAATTCATAAGAAAATAATCGTTTAATATATCGTTAAAATTTTTTAAATATTCTATGTTTTTTTAATAAGTAGCAAAGAAATAAAAAAAAATTAATTTTAGTACAGTTTTCATGAAAAGCTTTACTATTTTTAGAAAATCTGCTCATCTGGTCATATTTTAGAGCGGGCGGGTAACAATGTATCTAATATAATTAGTAGAGAAATCTTAAAAACTCGATTAATTCCAACGCTGGATGTAGCTTTGCTGCTTTAATCGATTTATAATTTCAAATTCAGTCATATTTGAAGTCTATTCTCTTGAAATATTGCGAAAAAAATGTTAGCTTTCAAACTTTTTTGAGCAAAACTTCGAACAATTAAGCTCTATTATTATAAAAATTTTGCAATTTTTCACTCTAATTTCAAAGTCTTCACTTTGATTCCTTTTAACGACTACATTAATTGAGATAAATAAAAAATTGACGAAATAGAGAACAAAGTCGAGGCTAAAAACCAACGCGTGTTTCAACAGGATGATTCAAATTTAAACATTCTTAAAGCTTAGGTCCTCTTCTATGATTTTTACCTACATCGTTTTGTAATCGGATCGCAAGTTTCAAAGATACAGATTTATTACCCTTTTATTTATTACCTAATTGGAACCACTGTGCATCTCGGGCCCGCTACTTTCGGCAATATGCCTTCGGGCGGCCACTTTCGGCCTTATGCCATTTCGGTCAGCCATCTTCGGCCGACAATGTTCGGCCGGCCATGCTCGGTCGCTATGTCTGACGCCCCCTCATATTTATCGCCCTTCTACACACTCCGGCTAGTCACCGGACCCGCCGCCATGAGCCCCACCAAAAAATAAAAGCTATAATTTAAAAAAAGTAAAAATAAAATATTCACCTAGCTTAATGACACAAAGTTAACGAAGATAGTAATTTTAACCTCTAGATGGAAAAAGAAGATAATTCGTCAACAAAAAAACAACAAACGCTTGGAAGATACTTAGGCGCTACTTCTCAAGAATTTAGCCGAAACACCTAGTGTTTATCCGAGACACCTTCATTTAGCAAGGACACCAACCATTACTGCACGTCTCCACGCGCAATAATTATTTCCGAACATAAGAAATAACGTCGGCAGAATAACAGCACAAATATGTTCATGTACAGACTTACGTTCTAAGCTATAGAACACGTATTGTGGTGTTGGACATAAATGTAAAAAATTCACTGTGAATGATTCGAAGTTTTTTGTCTTTATTTTAATTTATTTAATTTTGTTTAAAACTATTTTATTTAAATTTGCTTAATAAAATTAAAAAAAAACATTGTATTTTGACCACAGTTTGAAGTTCCTTTTGTTTAATTCACGCAAACAACAAATATCGATCAAATTTGACAGCTTGAACATAAGTTTGAACAATTATGTCGCAATTTATTTGCAAATAAATGTTTCTGCGGTCCACACGTGAACATGTGGTGTTGGAAATAGAATTTGACAGATGAGAACATAATTATTTCCAAGTTTATTGCTCGTGGAGACCCCCACTTAGCCAAGAACAATCCAGGTTGAAGACTCCTAAAAACTTGAACAAAAATCTCCCGTAAATCCCGAAGTTCGTCGGATTCCTAAACACTAGGGCCGAAAAAACTCCCAAAGATCCCAGAAGTTAAACTGATTCCAAAAAACTAGGAAAAAAATCTCCCAAAAATCCCAGAACTTCCCCGGAAAACAAAGGCAGAACCGAAAACCGCGAAAACATAAAAGCGAATTTAACATTCGCGCCGGCCTGTTGCCTTCGTTTTGAATAATCGTTACACAGAAAAAACTTTAATTCGTAATCTATTACTGAATTCATAAATTCAAATATATTTTTTTACTGAAATAGGACCTACCAAAGACTTCGTAAAACTAAAAACTAAAATTCGTAAATGAGTGATTCCACGTAAAACGGTCATGTCCAAGGAAACAATAATGTTCTCATTTTTAAAAAAATCTCTCAATTGATGTTTTTTTAGAAAATGACAATTATAGAAAAAATAAAAAAATACATTATTTAATATTTTTAATAAATTTTAGGGCATTTTTAAATGATCACGCAAGAAACATTTTGCTCTCCCTCTTTGTATTTATTTCAGATTTTCTTTTATTCCCTTTCTCATTATTAATAAAAACCGTTATCTCTAAAAAAAGAAAATAATTTTTTTTGCTTTTTATTGAATTTAAAAAAACATCCAGCTAATGTATTCTTCTGTTTATAATAGAACGGATAGCAAATTATTTAATGTCTTATTATTTTCTTATGAGTTTATCTTTACATTATTTATATTAATTAAATCAATAAAAAGTTGTATTTCTTAGAATTTTTTAAATTTTCGTGATATGTCACACCCGTCGGTCACACCCGTCTCATTTTGAAAATATTTTTTTTTAAAGAAAAATAATTTTTTTGTCAAACACTAAATACACAATACAATTAAAAACACTTTAAACAGATATCTATACCAAAATTGTTGTGTACTTTATAGTCAAAAGCTTACTGAACTTACACTGAAAGTCATAATTCTTTAAAACTAAGATTTGTAAGGTCACACCCGTCGCAGCTTTCTGACGACCATTCTGAACAGAAATCGTATTCTATCGGCGTCTACCCGTTATTCAACGACTTTAAGCTCAATGTCCTTGCGAGCCGCAACGTGTTTTTGAGCAAAAAATTTTATATTCTTGATTTATAATAAAAAATGGCTAAATGGAATTACTCAAATATTTAATTAGAAAACAAAACAATTTTTTTTTATTAAAATATTATGCTGGAATATTTGAAAATCAAATTCAAACACATGCACAGAAAAAAGTTTGAAAATAAATAGTATGAAAAAAGTTCATAATCTATTATTCATATATTTTATTAATTTATAAATAAAAAACAGGAATTATTTCATACGCACACAGAAAAAAATATTACTTATATCTAAGGAATTTTTTCATAAATGCTATGAATCTAACATGATAATTTTTTTTTCCAAATTATTTTCATTCCTGCTAGGAACTTTTACATAAATTAATTCATAAATTATTTAAAAATTCCGAAATGCTTTTCTATTTATATAAAGTAAAAATACAATTAGTAAAAAAATAGTCTGTTTGGCGGAAAGCAAAAAGTTGTGCCTAGTACTACAGGCTATTACAAGTTCAATACTTGAATTTTCTTAAAATATTTTTATTAAGAAATATGAATTAATTTAGGTAAAAATTCCTAACGTGGTTTGGAAAAAGATTTTCATGTTAGATTCATAGCATTTATGAAAAAATTCCTTGGATATAAGTAATTTTTTTTCTGTGTAAAAAACAAATATTTTTCGATACTAATTTATGAATAATTAAGAAGCCGCTAATTTGCTCGGCTAATTGTATTAAGACAATTTAAAGGTAATTTTATCATATATCATAATTTGTTCCTTAGAAATATTGATCATGTCAAATTCTTTCTGGGTATAATGTTATGAACTTTAGCCCATATAATCAATTCGGATTAAAAAGCAAAATTAGATCGAAATAATCACATTACAATACATATTCAGTTAATTTTGTTAGAGTTCAACCTTCGACGAAATTTGTATTTTCAATTACTAAAAATTAAGATTTTTAACTAATCAGAGTTTCTAAAAAAATGTGGGAACCTATTTATTCCTTATTTGAAGATCAAGGTGAAGTAAGGAATAAATATTTACAAATTGTAAGGTCGAAGAAATTAATTAAAATAATTTTGAAAAATTTAATTTTTGATGACATAAGTAATGGATTCAACTTCGAAATTAATTGAGACTAATGTTAGTTTTCAATAAATTTGTTATTGAAAGTTTTTAAGGAATTAGTTTTGTGTGCCATTCATTTAAAATGTCTAATGTACATATAAACTAGGGATGTAACGATACGCCGTTTTGCCGATCCGATACCGATACCGATATTTAAAAATAAATATCGCCGATACCGATTCCGATACCGATACGAATATTGAAATTGAGTTCAAGTTTAGATTAACAAAACTCAAGTGCAATTTTTTATTATACAAAATTACAGTATAAGAGAGAATATTTAAAATTGATAAAACATTGGAAGTAATTTGTAAGGAGCTACATTTTCTTTGCTTCCAACAAATCTATATTAAAAATATGCAGATAATTAGTAGAAAAGCAAGAAAAATTGTTTAATTCCTTTATAATTTAAAAAAATACTCGCCATGCTTTTTAAAAAATCGATTTTTTTAAATGACATTTATCAACTAATATTCATCTAAATAACTTAATAGCTTAATTATTAAAAGACTTCTAAGTTTATATTTATTCACTTAAATTTACATGAAAATACAGTTCTGAGTTTAAATTCGCATAAAAAAATTGTGAAAATGGGTACTTTTTTATCCTTTTTCCTCAAGGAAAAATCATTATAGAATACCGAAAAAGAAATTTGTCCTAGCATCGCTTCCAATTCGGTGATTGGTAATCGAAAAACAGAACTTGTTGCAAGGGCAAGGATATGTAAAACTAATTAGAAATTATCCAAATTTGCAATACTTCCAGATCGCGAATTCTACATTTTCATGACTTTGTTGGAGTATCTCTTTTTTGCTGGAATAAGATTTAAAAAACAACGGTTTGAATTTGAATTCATGGTAAAATTAACAAAAAACAAATAATTTTTTTACAAAATAACAGCATAAAATATTATTAATTTTTAAAATTGATATTAATAAGATTTAAAAAATAACGAAGTGAATTTAATTCATGGTAAAATCGAACAAAAATAAATTATTTGTTAAAAAAAACTCTGAAAAAATGTTTAAAAGTATCGTCGTATCGGCAGTAAAATATCGCCGATACCGATGTATCGGAAAATCTGAAGTATCGCCGATATATCGGTATCGGTATTCGTTACATCCCTAATATAAACAGCTTCTTTTGTTACATTATTTCCTTTGGGCAATTTGTCAACATCCTCTCAATTTTCACTCACAATATCTTTTAGTTCATTAAATGCAATTTCTTAACAATTGTTTTCAATGAAAAACAAATTGCTAGTGTTCTTTTAATATTCACAATAATCCGTCAATTAATTTTCTCTTCTATTATTCTAACAATTTCTTTTTAAAGACTTTTTCCTCTTTACACTAAAACTTTCTTTATAATGTCTTAGTCAATTTGCTACTTAAGGCGCCAACAGTTGTTTAAATAAAAAAATTCAAGAAACAAATAAATACGAAAGAATAGGATCTTAAAACAGGGTATGGAGGGAAAGCATAACAAGAGACTAAAGAGAGAAAAATAAAGTTCAATAAAAAATTATTTGTCTAATATTTTTGTAATGTTAAAATTAGAAAAGTTGCCTTAAATGTTCAAGACATTAACGATTACAAAATAACAAACACCCCCAAGAAATATTTCGCTTAGCACGAAAAACATTATAAGTGAGTAATAAATTTTGTACATTATAGCATAAAAAAAGAAGTTAGCCAATATACATTATAGAAAAAAGACCGAACATTCGGCAAGAAGTTAGTAGTGCGAAGGCTCAAACTTGTATAAAAAATATATTTAAAAAATAAAAAGAAACAAGTCTCGTAGTGCGGAACTAACTTTAAACCATTAAAGATCCTAAATAGTCATTCCAAATGTAAAATGATAAAAGAAACCTAAAGATTATTTTCAAATACCTGCTCAATGATACCCATTTCTATATAGTTCGCCGACTTTTTATTTGTTCTTTTGCACAAAATGGCGTCTATTAGCCGCCATATTGAATTTTCACTGTGTTCATATCTTTAGTGACACTCGCAATATTAAGACAAATCGACTGACGTAAAAATTATCAAGGTCGGTCCACGCGTTTGGTCTCTATTGTGTCGCAAAGGATCACGCACACAGCAATGCATTAGGGTGATCGTTAAAAATTAAAGTTTTCCGGACACAAATTTAAATTTATAAATCAATTAAACACATTTATTAATTTATTTAACACAGAAATTTTATAAAAAACATCGATTTTCATTTATTTTAATAAACACTCACACATGCACACTATTTTATTTTCATATACATGTGTTTTTTGACAGTTCATCTCATAAGATTGTTGCTATAAGAATTCTTATAACAACGCCCTCATAAAAATTCTTATAACATTGAGATAACACTAATTTGAAGTCTACACGTAACATAATTCTCTCTGCGATTGAATTTGACAATCTCATCTTACATATTACGTTACGTGTAGACCTCAAGTAACAAAAATAACACCTGCCGCAAGCCGCTCTCAGTTTATTATTTTTTTTATGAGGAAAAATAACTTTTGTAGGGCTTAAATTTTAGTTTATTATAGATAATATCTCCATAAGTCTATGTCCATACGAGTCAACTTTTGCTGCGCAACTTTTGAGTATATGGGAGAGAGAGAGAGAGGTGAGAAGATTGGGAAGGGGTACACTGCTTCATGCACATGCAACTCTCTTTTGTTTTCATCTTCGTAATATTAAGCAACAACAAAAACTATGTAAAAAAAACTACGCAACAAGAATTTCATTATATGGACACGAATGCAACTTCAAAAGAAAATTTAAGAAAGTTGCAAAAGCAAAAGTTGGCTCGTATAGACATAGACTAATGAACCTTATGAAAAAATTAATTAAGACCTTTTTTGTAGAGAATTTAATTTCCTTTAAATTCGTCTACTTTAAGAGATATTTCGAAAAAAAATACGAATTTATCGAAAATAAACTTAGATTGGTTTCTGTGTGGTTTCTGTGTGGTACGTGCTCTTGTTTACAAAAAGAAAATAGATTCATAAATTATGACTTTGACTCGCTCACGAAGGGATGCGGATTCCATAAACATACCCAGTAAAAATTTTTCATGTTTTTTTAAGCACTGAAGAAATAAAGCGCTTTATAATTCGCTTTAAAATATGAGCTTGTTCAGAAGCCGATTTCATAGCGTCACAACAAGGCAACCCAGTAAAAAAGTTGCTTCCAATAAAGCATGTTTCTACTATTATGGAATAAAAGCAGCGTTGACAAACCTGCTGATATCGCTGCTGAGGAAGCGAGGAAAGTATTTGCTTTTTACTTATACAAAAGCTTCGTACACAAGCTATGCAAAAAGCTGATTTTATACTGCTGATCCAAAGCAGGTTTACAAGCGAGAATGAAGAGTACGTTTATTTGAGTTTCTAGTTGAAATTAAAATAACAAACATTGAGTAAAAATATGAAATTAATAAAAATAAATAAACTAACGAAATAAGAAAAATTCAAAATGGCGTTAACGACGCCAATCCACATCGAACCATTTTTTTCATATATTTTCAGTTCTAGTGCTGAAAATGTTGATGATTTTGAGCGCTTCAAAAGCACTTTTGTGAGCAAAAATATAGTACTCCAATCCGGGAACTCGCCATACAAAAATCAGCAGCGATATCAGCAGGTTGGTCGGCGCTACTTTTATTCCATAATAGTACCAACCTGCTTTATTGGAAGCAAGTTTTTTACTGGGTATGTATAACCCCTCTTCCGTTTTAACGGGTTTTCTTTGTTTTTTTGTGACTTTTACATTTTAGCATGTTTTTTGTTGTAAGGGATTTTTTTGACGAATGTTTTCGTTTTTTGGAATTTTTTTTAGCTTTGGCGATTTTTATGTTGTAGCTATATTTTTATTTTTGTTTTTTATTATTGGGGTTTTTGTTTTCGTTTTTTGCGATTTTTTAGTTTTGGTGATTTTTTCATTTTGTCGATTTTTTTATTTTGGAGTATTTTAGTGTTAGCATATTTTGTTTGTTTTTTTTCATTTTGGTGCTTTTTTGTTTTGGGACTTTTTTCAATTTAGCAATTTTTTATAGTTTTCTAACATTTTTATTATTGGTTTTTTTATCAGTTCGGTGTTTTTTTGTGGCGTTCTTTTCGTTTTTGCGATTTTTTTCATAGTTTTGGCGATTTTTTTCGTTTAAGCTTTTTTCCATTTTGGCAATTTTTTTAGTTTTGGCGTTTTTTATTTGTTTTTGAGATTTTTTCGTGCCCCATACAAATACTATATGCTGCACTTATTGTACCAAATAAAAGCTTAGAAAAAAGAACTGGGATCCGCACTAAAATATAAATGTGAAAATAAGGCCAAGTTCCTATCCAAAAATTTCGCCCGTAAAAAGTACTGAGATGAAAATAAGGACCAAGTTCTTGATAGGTACAATACCATCTCATTTCTAAGCAACCTGTTCTTTAAAATCGGAGGATAAAAATCCATACCGTATCAAAAATTTTCGTTTTTACCTAATTGTGAATTGAACAAATATGTTTCTCAAATTTTAAATGTTCAAATATTTCATTGTTTACTCAACTTACAAAAAATGTTCTATTAAGTACAACGAAAATACATCAGTACACCAGCTAATACTGATAAATGTGCATACATGCATTAATATATTAAAATTTCATGTCTTTTGTATACATAAAAGGGAGAAACATTAAATTGATCAAGTAAAGCCATTGGATTCATTCCCCCCTCAAACGCGACATGCATTTGCATTAGCATCAAAACCAATCACTAAAGAGCAACCGTAATCCACTAGCTTAATAAAGCTTCAATAACATGCTTGATATTGTATTTTAATTTCATAGAATGTGTATCTTAAGGCGTCATTCTGTTATTTACAAAGCAGCCAAATGTAAGGAAAAGGAAGCAATATTTACAAATATGTAAATATATTAAGGCTTTCTAGATTAATCAAAATTTTACAGTCTTAAGAAATTCGTAAACATGAATTCGTCCTTATCAGTTTTTAGAAGTACATAATTACGTTTCATAAAAAACTTATTTTGTTCGTAACACATCTGTCTTAAGAACAATATTTAAAAATTTAAGTATTTGCAGTACTCAATATTTTATGAGTTTAATTTCCATAAAAAAACATGACTAAAAAACCACCGATTTGTTTACTTAATTGTTTTAAGATAGTCTGAAGGTAATTTTACCATGCATCTTCTGTTGGCGTTTTTGTTGGTACCGAAATCAGATATAAGGCTGTGTTCTGTATTCCATGCGGAATTAAAATGTGCGGAACTAGCAAAGCATTCATTGTTGATGCAAATTATTATTTATAATAACAATGCTTTGATAATTCCGCACATTTTATTCCGCATGGAATACAGAACATACTGTATAATGTTTTTGAATTAAAGCGAAATATACTGGTGTACCTAGTGGAAATATTAGATATGCGCTTAAAAAATCTATGTGCAATATAGGAAAAAGGACACAGTATTTTTTAGCGCACCAAACTGATTAGAAAAAGTTTAGTTTTTGGTCAAAGCGAAATTTCACTGTAAGTCTGTGTAATTTTTCGTTTAAAATTAATTGTTCAATTCACAAGCTCGTATTAACGTCGTATGTGTTGTGTAATCGTCTAATTATACAATATTGTATTTTTGTTGTTGGTAATTTTCATACAAAAGTGCGTTATAATTATACGATTGAATTTTATATGTTCTTCAAATAGTTGTATTGAGGCCAGGTCTGGGAATATTCTATTTGTTAGATTAATTTATAAAAATATTTTATATATATGATAAGTAACATCAGAAAATACATTCTTCTTAATGATAAATATATAATTGATTCATTTCAATTTAATTTTCAAACTATTTTAATCAAAATTGCTTGTCGCGAAAAAAGTTATTCTATTTCAACAAATTAAAATTCCCATGCCTGGCCTCGAGAGATCAGGTGACTTCGAATTGCTTACCATATTTGAACTGCAAACTATGTTAATGTATCGGCTTTTTTGATAGTCCAAATATAAATTCTGCACGGCGAATTTATATTTGGAATGTCAAAAAGCTGATATATTAACTAGGGATGTAATGAATACCGATACCGATACCGATATATCGGCGATACTTCAGATTTTCCGATATATCGGTATCGGCGATATTTTACTGTCGATACGACGATACTTTTAAAATTTTTTCAGAGTTTTTTTTTAACAAATAATTTATTTTTGTTCAATTTTACCATGAATTGAATTCACTTCGTTATTTTTTAACTGCCTATTTCACAATGTCGACAGAGTTCTTTCTTTCTTATAAATACATTTAAAACAAAAACAAATTTAAAAATGTTGTTTTTATTTCAAATGTAATTGTAAGAAAGAAAGAATTCTTTCGACATTGAGACATAGGCAGTAAATCTTATTAATATCAATTTTAAAAATTAATAATATTTTATGCTGTTATTTTGTAAAAAAAATTATTTATTTTTTTGTTAATTTTACCATGAATTCAAATTCAAGTCGTTGTTTTTTAAATCTTATTCCAGCAAAAAAAGACACTCCAAAGTCATGAAAATGTAGAATTCGCGATCCGGAAGTATTGCAAATTTGGATAATTTCTAATTAGTTTTACATATCCTTGCCATTGCAAGAAGTTCTGTTTTTCGATTACCAATCACCGAATTGGAAGCGATGCTAGGACAAATTTCTTTTTCGGTGTTCTATAATGGTTTTTCCTCAAGGAAAAAGGATAAAAAATTACCCATTTTCACAATTTTTTTTATGCGAATTTACACTCAAAACTTTATTTTCATGTAAATTTAAGTGAATAAATATAAACTTTAAGAAGACTTTTAATAATTAAGCTATTAAGTTATTTAGAAGAATATTAGTTGATAAATGTTCTTTAAAAAATCGATTTTTTAAAAAGCATAGCGAGTATTTTTTAAAATTACAAAGGAATTAAAAATTTTTTCTTGCTTTTCTACTAATTATCTGCATATTTTTAATATAGATTTTTTTGAAGCAAAGAAAATGTAGCTCCTTAAAAATTACTTCCAATTTTTTATACTGGGTTAAACTCAATTTTAAATATTCTCTCTTACAATGTAATTTTGTATAATAAAAAAATTGCACTTGAGTTTTGTTGATCTAAACTTGAACTCAATTTCATCAATATTCGTATCGGTATCGGAATCGGTATCGGCGATATTTATTTTTAAATATCGGTATCGGTATCGGATCGGCAAACGGCGTATCGTTACCTCCCTAATATTAACACTGTTGATAGTTCAAATATAGAAAGATTTTCTTAGTCACCTGATCTCTCGAGGCCACCTGGTATTAATTCGCCTTGTCTTGGTATTAATTAAATTGACATATAAGATACGACAAAATAACGATACAACAAATTTGTCTGTTCACAAGTACATAAACAAGTGTCGTCTTTTTTTAAACGATAAGACATACGACTGAGCTTGTGAATTGAGCAAATATGAAACAATCGTAATTTTAAATAAAGTCTGCACTTTAGCAGCAATTTAATATGATTCCCATTCATAGAGGAGGACCTAAGCTTAAGTGCCGAAATTTGCAGTGTCTGTCTGTCTGTGTGTCACAGGCTGTTTTGTCGGGAACCGTAAGAGCTGCGGACCTGAAATTTTCATAGAATATGTAAAACTTTAACCGCTACAACAACAAATATATGACAGTTAAAAATTAAAGGGTGTTCTAAAGCGAGCAACGAAACATGTTGAAATACTTATATAATATACAGGCAGTTATATATAGACACTTTACATTTTCAAAGTTAATGATGAAACAGAAGTAAGTCTGCAACTTCAGGCAAAAACTCTGCCTAATAGACAGGCTCAAAACTAAATCGACGGCAGTAGCTTAAAAATTCTCTCATATTATTGTTTATTTTCTTTTGTTCTTATAATTCGTATGAAAAATGTATGAAATTTTATTAAAACACGGCAGCATTCTTGAGAGAATGAGTGGCTAAAAACGTTCTCAAAATAATATCTCATGACTGCTTTTTACCGCGTATGATTTCTGTCAATTTGTATGGAAAAACTCGTCATCATTTAGTGTTAATTAGTGTAGTCTGTAAAATAGACTACACCAATTAACGCTAATATTTAAAACAATAACAATTAAAGGGTGTTCTATCAGTTAATGTAATTTTGGCTATGTAATTTCGACAATTTGCTGTATCTTGGAAATCGAAAGAGGCAAACTCTTGAAATTTTAAGAAACGCTTAAACTAAAAAATTCCAAAATTAAAAAAAAAATGTCAAAATGAACAATCGTCATAATGAAAAATGCGCTTAGAGAAAAAAAAGGACCAACTTAAAAAAAAATCGCTAGAACGGAAGAAATCACCAAAACTAAAAAAATCGCCAAAAAAACTAAAGAAGCCCCAAAAACCGAAAAAGTCATCAAGAGGAAAAAAAACCTAAAAAAAATCGGTAAAACTAAATGTATCATCAAAAAAAGAAAAAATCTCAAAAAATGGAAAAAAATCACCAAAACGAAAAAAGCTCAAAAAACTCCAAAACTAAAAAAAAATTGACAACAAACGAAAAAATCACAAAAACGAATAAGTGTCAAAACAAACAAAAAATCGCTAAAACTAAAAAAAAGTCACCAAAAAAAACCGAAAAAATCCTCAAAACCGAAAAAAGCGCCAAAACTTAAAAAAGGGCCGATCGCTCAAACTAAAATACCGTCAAAAAGCGAAAAAAGCGATAAAAAACGACAAAACCATAAAATTGCCAAAAGTAAAAAAATCGTCAGAAAACAAAAAAAAAAAAAAAAAGAAATTGCCAAAGACGAAAACCCGTAAAAAAACAATAACAAAATCACCAAAATGAAAAAAGCACCAAAACAAAAATTGTCTAAACAACGAAAAAGCTTGAAAAATAAAAAAAGCTAAAATTAAACAAAAAAGAAAAAAGGAAAAAATTTAAAACATGTGTATTCGTACGCATTATATTGTTACAGAGTTACTAAAGTATTGATCTAAATAAATCAGAAAACTTTTTCTAGTTCTTTTTTTTTTAATAAATTTTAAGCAATCGCGAAATGAAACATTAAATTCTCAGTAAAAAATTTTAGGCCCTAATTGTGTAAATCAGATCACTGAAGTGAAATTTACATTAAATCAAAAACAAGTTTGAAAAAATTTTAAGAATTTATTTTTGTTTTTCACACAAATTCTTCATCAAACAAACGCATAGAAATTTAAGCGTTGCTTTGCCTTTCAAAATTTTTAAAATTTTTATAAAAAATATAACTAATTTATTAAATATTTGAAATTTTGTTTTGGCTCCCTACATACATTTCACTTTGGTGACGTGAGTTATACAATTAGGGCCTTAATGTTTTTTGAAGCACTAAGGGAAAAATTTCAAAATAAAGCACATAATTGTAAGACGTTTTAATATAGGAGCTTATTTCGGAGCACTGAACGTATGGGTGAGTTCCAAAACTGAACAAAGTCATGCATTTCTAAACGCAACCATTTAAACATTGACAATGTCATACGTCCCTAAATGTATAATAAAAGTTTTCGATACGCCAACAAAAGCAAATTGTGTATCACTAATTTTGTTGCTGCTTTTTCCGATACATACCCATCACAATGAAAGACTATAGCAACACAAATTTAAATGGGCTGTTCTCAGCAATAACAGCGAATGAGTACAACAACAATAACTTCAACGAACAGTTTTAGTGCGGAAAAATATTGCTTCAAAAAGCGCTTTTTGTATAAAAAATGTAGTATATACACTCTTAAAGTTCAACTAGCCATACAAAAATCAGCACCAATATCAGCAGGTTTATAAGCGCTAATTTTACTTTATAATAGTAAAAACATGCGTTTTTGTAAAGCAGTTATTTTTAATGGGTTAAATCTTAGCAATTTTTTTATTCGATTAAAATCACTTAAAGTAACCTCTATGACATTAAATTTACTGCCAGGTCCACTATGTCGACACGTTTCTTTCTTTCGTACAATTGCATTTGAAGCAAAAATAAAGTATTAGAGTTTGTTTTTGTTTTAAATATAATTGTGCGAAAAAAATCATGTCCACATAATTGGCCTGGCAGTTAGTGTATTATTCAAAGATAGTTTTCTTTTCCTTTTTTAGATTCTGCTCAAACAATTTTACATTTTGCTTGTCAACGCATAAGTTTTTTTTTTATAAGCAATTTGGTGCATTAATATGGAAAAGTGTAACTAAGCATGTAATGGAGCGAAAGAATGTTAGAATTTATAAAAAAAAATCCTTAGAATTCATGTTCCCTGTAAAATCTTTCTATGAACACATTTATTTTGTACATATATAAAATATTTAGTACACGCGGACAGACTAAAAGCTAAGACTGACGACGTTCTTTCTTCGACAAAATTTGCTGTTGGAGTGAAGCTGTCGTAGGTACTTTTGTACCTTAAATTAAAAAAAAACACGTCGTCTACAACAGGAATAAAATGCTGAGAAACTTTAATGCACTTTTCTTTTCATTGTAATTCCGAGACGTGACATTGACAGAGAGGATGAATAATAAATAGATGAATACAGCATACTAAAATAAGGTTGTAAATTTTATAATACAAATGCACTTTTGCTGTTAACGTATTAAGGACATGTTATAAAAAATGATTTTAATGGGGATAATATTGATGTATTTTTAATGCCAGTCAAGAATAATAGTTTAAATTCGCTAGATTAAAAGAAAATTCAGCTGATCCGTTTCTCTTATGAAACTTGTGTGTAAATAGGTACTATTCATAAACGTATCGTTGCGTTGCGGACGAACCTGATATAATTTGATTTTCTGTCGGTTTTTACGTATCAGCTGTTACTTGTTTTTATTTTCCCTTATAAACAATGTTGCCAACCATGAGTTTGAAAACTGTATTTTTTTGTTTATTGTTTTTAGCACTTTTAAGTGATTCAGTCTTAAATTTTTGGAAGAAATGCACATATCGTCACCTTGAATGCAAACGGACGTAAGTGCACAAATATCCGATATTGAGTTTTTGGTTGCTTATAATTCGTTTTTAGTAAACTACATGTTCTCGAAAAATTTTAGACTCCTACGATCAAAAACTGCGACTTTATTAAAGATTCTAACGGACATAACTACTTTATTTTTTTTAATGCAAAAAGGCGTATAAAAACTTACAGACACATGTATTCTGTGAGCTTGTACGCAACGGTAGGAGAGCTTTGAATTTGTTGTTCTTCGTGTTTTTCCTTTTCATTTACAAAATTCTAATAATGTTAAGATTTTAGTTTTTTTGCTTCTCTGCCTTGATGCATACCGCAGAATTGAAGCATTTACAAATATAATCTTCGGCATTTTTCTCAAAAAATTTTCAAAACTAATATTTTTTATTTTCAATATTTCAAAAGAATAGACTTCAAAAATGACAGCAGTTGAATTTTTAAAACGAAATTAGTCGCTTAAGAAATATAAATAGCAATAGTCGTTTTCGAACGTTTTATTCGAGAAACGTTTGCCAGTTGTTCGATAGCGATATTATTTTCGTCTGCCGTGGTCAAGCGGATACAGAAAAATCAAATAGTGTTTTATTATACATCTCTCTCCTCCATGCAATAAGTGAGAAATGTAGAAAAGAGTATCCCACCTGACCTGAGATTCGATATAAACGAATGTTCGCTAAAGCGAAGAAATTTCGAAACAACACTCGTCGATATTTCTTCGCGAATCTAAAAAAAAAATCGAATGTTCGCTAAAGCGAACTTCTCTTGATAATTTTTCGAATGTGTGACGATAGCCTAGTGGATGTGCGTTAGTCTGTTAGCCAAGAGGTACGTACCGTGTTCGAATATGTCTGACTGCATCGTAACTTAAAGAATTAATATAACACATACGTACATATGTCCAATAATTGAACAGAAAACAATTTGGCGCGATAGCCTAGTGGATGTGTGATAGTCTCTTAGCCTGGAAGTACCGTGTTCAATTCTGATTGGGTGCAGCGTAAGTTAAAAAATTAAAAAATAAATAAAATAAATTAAATAAACAATAAAGATAATAATCTTAAAAAATTGCTTTTGCTCTTGGCTTTTTGCGATATCAAAATTTGTTCGATATTGACTCACTTTTGATATTGCTAACGAACCTTCGAATTCGAATGTTTTTTGAAACAAAACTGAGCGACAGTTAAACTTTTTTCGATTCATTTTTGAGTGTCATGTTCAAGATATATTCGAAATCGATATCATTAACGAAAGTCTTGGTCAAGTGGGATGGCTTAAATGTGTTTAAAGTTTATAGATGTGTTAGTGTCTATTTCACTAATTTATTTAAATATCAATTCATATTTAAAAGTAATTTTTCCATACAAAAATTAATGAAAATCAACATTTAAATATGTGTTGATATTTAAATAGCATTGGTGAAATAGGCTCTTAGTGTTTATTTGAAACAATTCGTGCGGCAATTCTTTAGAATCTACTTTGTTGAACGCTACAACGCTACTGCGTTAGATTTTGTTTACTTTTAAGTTTGTGTTGAATAGATGTAAAAAGCCGACTGACTTCGTAATTGAAACAATATGAGCACTGAGAGATCTCTGCCTTCTTTTTGAGCATCCTCGGAAGCGCTTCAAAACATGGCATGTGGAAGGCATGATATTATGTACTGCCTCCAGGAACATAACATTTTATTGCTGGATTATTACTTTATCACATTCGGAGTCTTGGTAGACTAGTAGGTAGCGTGCTGGCCTATCAGTGTGGAGGTTGTGTGTTCGATTCCCACCTAAGGCGACTGAAGATCTTTGTTACTATTGTCATTTAAAATTAGGTTATAATATAATTTGTAATTGTATTTTGTAACTTTTAATAAATAAAATACTTTATAAATTTCTGAAAAATCAAACAGAATAAATATACCCAGAGTGCTGCTTACACAAATTTAGTTTATGCTGACTTAAGCACTTATCCCTTATTGCCGATGAAATAAAAAAAAACAATTCAACGGTCAATAGAGTTAGTTGGCTATCCTCTTTTTTTACTGTTATGGTGACACTAACACTTTGTCCCAAGTGTCATAAATGGTTACCAGTTGTTTTTTTTTTCATAGAAATTGATGTCAAGAATTTAGTTTATATTCAGAATTGATAAAACTTAAAAGCATAATCAAAATATAAAATTCAAACACGTTTTGCAGTTAGTAATAAATTAAGTTTCCATTCAAGTGTAGTTTAAGTGGTGTCATAAAAAAATATATAAAATAGAAAAATTAGGGCAAATTCTGTTGTTGTGGACGGAGTAACATGTGGTCAGAATGAATGAAGTTTGTTTCACGATGTTTTCGGTTAACATTTCCTTTTTAATAGAAAAAGAACAAACTGCTGTGCACAACATAATCTTAAGGTTAATTTCATTCATAAAAAATTTCAACTTTTTGCTATAACCAGGGTACTGCCAACCTCCATATAAAAATAAAACAAACTAAATTTTTTAAGCATGGTATTTGTTTGACAGATATAGAATGCAAACGAAAGTGGAGTTACCTTGTTTCATCTACCTTGACCATAACCTTAAAAATAGATATTTCCTAAGCTAATTTTGAACACGAATAAGTGAATATTCGTTAAGAAGTATTTTCGAGATATTCGCGAAAAAATTGTTTTTCTACAGTTTTTTAAGCTACATATTTCCAAAAATCGTGATAACCGTTCTTCTGAATTACACAAATATTGGATTGTTGCATAGACATGTCCTTCCTTTTTCATTCAATATATAGACTGTTGTTGGCCTGAAGACCTGAAAAAATTTGATTTTTTACGTTTTTTCAAAATTTACTATTTTGTGTCGCTCTATTAGGGCAAAACAAAACTTCTAGCATTTTTTATATGCAGATTTTAAAACAATTTTGTTTCAAACGTAATAAGCTTAAAATTTTTAACATCAGAGAAAAAATTAAAGAGTTACAATATATCTAGTGAAAACATCCGAATTTAAATTTTCATTAACTGATCCTCAGATTGGTCCTAAACTTTTTACCATAAGTACCCCAGCAAAACTTTGCTTACTGGTAGGCAAACAAGTATATGAGGATTTAAGTCGTAACTACTTACAATTTGACTCGATAACTATTTATTTTTGTTTGAGAAGTCCAAAAAATAAAGGGTAACCCTTACAAATATATTTACATTGTCACAACAATTAACTAGTTACTATTTGTCTTACTTGAAGCTAAAAAATAAGTTGTCAACTAAACAAATTAAAATTAAAAACAAAATGTTTACACATTATTTTATTATTCTTTATTTTTTTTATTTTATCTATATTTTTAATTTTTTTAATTTATTTTGACACAGCTGGGATACGAACCTGTGCTCGTTCAGATTTGAAGA
The DNA here is from genome assembly GCA_956483635.1 of Panzeria rudis. Lineage (NCBI taxonomy): Eukaryota > Metazoa > Arthropoda > Insecta > Diptera > Tachinidae > Panzeria > Panzeria rudis. The sequence goes on along the minus strand of OY101448.1, from coordinate 151,828,378 downwards.
CAAGTACTTTATCCACTCAGCTATTCTCGACTTATAAGTTTAAGCGACAAAAACTAGTTTTCATATACAAACACATGTTGACTTAAAAAGTGGTTGTCTACTATTTTTAACCGACTTCAAAAAAGGAGAAAGGTTATCAATTCGTCATGTATATATTTTTTTATTTTTATGTATGTTCCCTCAAAACTCCGCCATTTATGAACCGCTTTCGGATTTTTTTTCTCTATTCAAAAGAATGTACTTCCAGATTGGTCCCGTAGAAAAGTGGGCGGGGTCACGCCCAGACAAAGTAAATACACATTAGTTTTCAACTAACTCTACTCAACCGATTCTGATGAAACTTTGCACACACATTAAGCTTCTGTTTAAATACTACATCAGGATAAAAAAAGTGGGCAGCGCCACGCCCATGAAAATTAAATAAGCATTTTAACTACTTCTACTTAGCCGATTCTTATGAAACTTTTCATAGACGTGTAGTTATCGTTAGTATACAACTATGTGGTTAGAAAAATGGGCAGTGCCACGCCCATGAAAAGTAAATAATCATTTTAACTACTTCTACTTATCCGATTCTTATGAGACTTCGCACACACAATTAGTTCTCGTAAAAGTACATGCTGATAAAATATTGGGTCGCGGTTCCACTCCTATTTTGTAGTCGGTTTTTTTTGCAAGAATTATATTAACACATATCAACAAATTGTAGCTACTTTTAGATAATGATAAAAATACATAGTAATTTTATTAAGAACTAGGTAGTATTTCAAATTTGAAGCATAGTAATGAGAACAATAAGTACCCCTCATTACTTTGTAACCCATTAATAAGGTGCTACCGATTACAAAAATAACGAAAGTTTTTGCTGGGATGTAACACTCAATATACAAAAACGTTAAAAAATCTAAATATATAATTTTATTTCAGGATCCACTGAATGAGGCCAAAACTATAATATGAATGAATCTTACCCTCTCATATTTCTATTATTTATATTGGTAAATAGTCCCATATCCCAATCACACATATACATACACACTCTAAAATATTACTTCAAATTTACGATGATATATTGTCTAAATTTCTGTTGAAAATTTCTCCTTGTCTAAAACTACATCGATTTTGTAGTTATTTTATTAAAGAAAAAACCTTTCAAATTAAACATATTTGGTCCAAGTGGAAGATATGTAACATAAAGTACAATACGGCTATGGCTGAATGGTTGATACGTTAGACTATCAGTCAGGAGGTCGCGGTTCAAACCTGTACGCGGCCAATTGCTCTTTTTAGTAAAAACATTTTGTTGAAAAATAATGCGTGTGTAATTTTAGGTCGATAATAATCTGTAAAGTGTTGCCGACTATTATCGACCTAATTTTCAACAAAAGTGTTTTAGAGTGCATATATTGGGTGAAAGAGGAAAAACACGTCAAAGACACACAGAAAAAGGGAATGTAAAATCAACATGACACAATTGTGATTTGAAATCATATTAAATTTACAAGAAATAATTTGTCCTTTATGTGTGTTAGTGTTTATTTTCTTTGTTCATTACTACAGTTCACTGTTGTGCTTAGTTGTGTGACTTGTTGTTGTTTATTCTTAAATGTGTCGGATATGTGGACGACAAAACACAAATTACCAGCGAAAACTTACTGCTGCCTGCTTAAAATTACCATTGTTTCATATTAATTTTAAATGAAAAATTACTAATCTAACCTTAAATATCTTTGATTTAAAAATTTTCACTGTTAAAACAGCTTTCTTATAAACATTACATTTCATATTAAAACAACGTGACTATAACTTCAATTTCAAATAAGTTTTATATTAAATAATCATTTAGCTCATGTTGAATTAAAATTAAATTCATTTTACATGCCATGATGGGTATTGCTAAAGTATATTTTGAAGCTGCTGTGTCTGCAGTGGTTAGCGCGTGGACTATCATGCAAAAGGCATGGGGCAGCCAACTAGAATACAAAGTTTTCTGCTGTTTATGCTAATAACCATCACGCAAGTACAATAATTAATAAAATATCTACATTTAGGTGATGCTGTTTCAGCTTAATATAACTATAATTCAACATGATTCTAAGTGTTGTTTCAATATCAAATTAACGTTGCTTCATCTTCAAATAACTTTGATTCAACATGATTGTTCGTGTTGTTCCAATATCAAATTCACGTTGCTTCAACTTGAATTAATTTTTATTTAATATGATTTTTCGTATTATTTCAGTATCAACTTCATTTAGCTGTACTGCAATATTATATCAATATTAAACCTTTTTTATCATTGTGTTAGTAAAAAAACTCACACGTATGGTTTGACGAAAAACTCTAAATGGGTTTGATTTTTCGTCAAACTCACCTCAACCAATACATACATGAGTTTGATCAAACAGTTTGATAAGTCGCCATGGCCCTTTATACCATTGCACTGAATGCTTTGCTATATATAAAAGCTCGTTGAAGTTCTTATTGTTTCACACATTGGTTATCATTTGTACACATACGTACTATTCGTGGGTATACAATGTATACTATACATACAAATGATAGCGAATGTGTGTAATAAAAAATCATGTGTTGATACTAATAATTACATATTTAATTATATCAATTAAATTATTTAATTAAAAGTTAAATTTTTTTTAATTAATGATTTAATTAGAAAAAAACTTGTAATTTTTTTTTCTGTGTACGAACGAGCACTGACGAGGGGTTTTTGCATGGCAGCGACTTCCGAAAACACCACGTTGTCAAGTTCTGATTTAGATGTTTTACTTCTGTACTAGATGATAGAAAATTTGAAATTTTATACGCGCACAAATGTCTTAAAAAAATGCCAAAAGAATTGTAAACATTTCGAAACAAAAAAACAAAAATTTCGTTCTTCCTCCAAAAAAATCATTTAAAAATAACTTAATAGCGTAAATACGAGTAGCAAGAAAATTACAGTCTAAAAATAAATATGTATTTAGCACTTGAAGCATATTTTGTTTATAATGACACTTTATATTGTTCAATAACAATAATAATAGTGCAAAAATTTAAGAAAAATGTTTTTGTAACAAGTTCAACGAATACATATAGTTTACAATATTCTATAGAATACACAAGACGATACCATCATCAATATGTATTGTGTACTTTCTATCTATTGAATACAATATTCTAAAGGATTTTGCTGAAAACACTTCGAATATCTTTGAGTTTTTTTTAACTTTTTAAGTTTTCGTTGTTGCTATTGCAATCAGGGTATAACTAAGATACCAGAGAAACGAGATAACGAGAATAATGATGATATAATACTCGCAACACTTGAGAAATCGAACTTTTTCTTTAAAAGTGGGAGCAAGAACACTTGAAAGTGTAATTGTTTTCGGCAAGGATACTATTTTTCTGTATGATATGAAAATACATGGTGGGCCAAAAGAAATCACCCTATTGGAAGATGCTCATTTTTGCAAATGGCGGCCAATGTCAAATCTGTTTTGACATTTGTGAACTAGACAGATGTAGAATACAAGTGAACAAGCCATGGAGCGATACACTCCCCAAGAACGCGGAACGAAGTTTTTCATTTAGAAAAAAATTAGAGCCAAACAACATCGAATGACTTCTTTTGGCCCACCTTGTATATACAAACGTAAGGAGACTTTAAAACATATAACCGTTATTGAATTTATATAGTGAAATGTCATCTACAATTAGACTTTTCAGATGGAAAACTAGCGGGCCCAGAACTCGTAAATGACCTAAAATCAACGACTCTTTCTTTCTAATTTAGATTTTTTCACTAAAATTTTCCACAAAAAAATAAAACTTATATCCCCAAAAAGTAAACTATTATTTATCTCTTTGTACAATTGAATGATATAAAAGTTTCAGTTTTTATTTGTAATTCAATATGAAATCTGCTTCAATGATTCCAATAATTTCAATATCATTGCCACAAAGCAATGAAAACAAACATTATATTATTAAATGTAAAAACGTTTCATATAGCAAGAAAAATCTGAAAGGCCTTTAGTTAGCAGGGCTACTAACTTCTTCTATTGTATAAGAAGCGCAAAAAAATAAGCAGTATTCATAATTAATTATTATTCAACTTACTTGCAGCAAAAAAAAAAATACTTGATTAAAAAGTGCTAAAAATAATAATTCAAACTTATTTTAATTTCTATAAAATTGTACACCTTCTTCAACCATAATTATCAGAACTACATATCGCTCATTTGCTGCAACAACGCCATAACTCAAGGAAACTAGTTTCACAGAAAACGAGTTTAAAATTTTCAATTTATCCACAACTTATTGGGAAAAGAAAATTCCATTCTGCTCTCATATGAAATTTTTACACAATATGAAGAAGTAGATATTAAGGAGTGTCGCACGCCCACCAAAGTTTGAGCAAATGGTCTTTTTCTACTTTTATATCTCATAACGTAATTAATATGTGACCGTCCACAGGAAGTGGGACCAAATCTTCACTTGGCTTAATTTCAGGAGAGCCGATTTACTAGAAAAGGCCAAAAAATCGATTTTTTTATTTTATTTTAATTGATTCCGATTCTCTGGTTCTCCGTCTGTCTAGACGGAATAGTCGATATATTAGAATCGATATATTTTATACCGAAACATTGAAAAAACAAGACAAGAGTCTGTCCAGAGAAAAGGAACCAAATCTTCACCTTTATTCCTCCCCATGTGACGCATAACTCTGTCATTTGTGAACCGATTCGCAAAGTTCTTTTTTTGTTCGAAAGGGTTTGCCTGCAGTGTGGTCCCATAATTTTTTTCGAAAATCGGAGGGGGAAATTTATCCCCCTCCCCCTATACGCAACTCAAAGTTCTTTTTTGTTCGAAAGGGTTTGCCTGCAGTGTGGTCCTATAATTTTTTTTTCGAAAATCGGACGGGGGAAATTTGCTCCCCTCATGCATAACTCTGTCATTTGTAAAGCGATTCTAAAACTTTTTTTTTTGTTCGAAAGGGTTTGCCTACAGTTTGGTCCCATAATTTTTTTCGAAAATCGGACGGGGGAAATTTATCCCCCTCCCCCTATGCGCAACTCAAAGTTCTTTTTTGTTCGAAAAGGTTTGCCTGCAGTGTGGTCCTATAATTTTTTTTCGAAAATCGGACGGGGGAAATTTGCTCCCCTCATGCATAACTCGGTCATTTGTAAAGCGATTTTAAAACTTCTTTTTTTGTTCGAAAGGGTTTGCCTACAGTTTGGTCCCATAATTTTTTTCGAAAATCGGAGGGCGAAATTTATCCTCCTCCCATTTGCGAACCGATTTAAAAATTTTTTTTGTTTGAATGGGTTTGCCTGCAGTTTGGTCCCATATATTTTTTTTAAATTGGAGGGGGAAATTTGCTAGCCCCCCTCCCCCTCCCAATGCATAACTCTGTCATTTGTCAACCCATTTTCAAATTTCTTTTTTGTTTGTAAGGTTTAGCTTGCAGTTTGGTTCTACTATTTTTTTCAAAAATCGGTTAGGAAATTTGCTTCCACTAACGATATGGCGACAATCTGTGAATTGAGCTTACTAAAATTAGTAGGATTTTCGCAACAGTGTTCTTGCTACTGTCGCTGGTAGTGTAGGTAAAGGGCGCTGATGAGTAGACTGTGGTAGTCTCGAAACAGCTGTCAGTTCAACCTTCCGTACATCCAAATTTTTCTTTGAATGTTCAATATTTACATGCTTTAGAATTTCTTTCTTAAATAGAAAAATAATTTGATCGAAAGATTAAATTGAAAATTAATTAACTTAAGCCATACTAATTAAATAATTTTGGATATAAAACCATACAGTTCGACTAAAAATTCATATGTAGCTCAATTATTAAAAAATTTTGTTTCAAAAAATTCATAATAAATAAAACTACACTTACGATCCCATTTTTATTTTTTGTCTAGTATCATGTAGCTTACTATATTCCAAATAAAATGAGCCCTTTTTCGTTAAAATCGGTGTACAACTTTTGATTTTATTTAAAATTTAGTAGAAAGCTTTTTAAACTTTTTTTATGAAATTTTTAGTTTTTAGGCTCAAACTTTTACGTTGTCACTGAAACTATTAAACATATTTAGAAACAATATTCGCTTAAATATAATATTGTTATCGAACTTTGGTTTTTCTTTTTTACTGAATAGGGCGAACACTGCCTTTAATTTTGACATAACGCTATATCTCGAAAACTACAGCTGATTAAAAAACATGGAGTGTAGATTCGCATTCAGCGTCCCAAATAATTAAAAAAACAGCTTTCAGTTCTAGGGAACGAAAAAGTTTACCGAAATTTGTAAATTAGTATCATTTGGAAATGTTAATTGTTATGGGCTTTTTTCGATACATTTTCGAGATATGTGCAAAAATATTGAGAACTGTTCGTCTGAAGTACTGTTGATCGGACTAAAATTTAATGAGTTACAGGCTTTAAGAATTGAAAATATGTGATTTTTTTACGTTCGCTCAAAATTCACAATTTAAATTAAAAAATAGCAAAAAACAAAGTATAAATTTTTATAATTTTTTCTTACACAGAAAAAATTATCATAGGTTTTTATTTTAACACACATGTGTTTGAATTTGTTTTTAAATTTTATTACAGTATTTATCGCTTATATGCACGTCGGTTATTTGCATTTAACGTTTATATGCATCGTAACATGAGCAATTTTCTATTGTAATTAAAAAAAAAACGTAAATATTTTTTGTATTTGCATTTCGCTTATATGCATTTCTCGCTTTTATGCACCGTAACGAAATGTAGATCTTTTAAAAATGTATTAAAAAAAGACTCATATATGCATGGTACATGTTAAATACCTTTTCTAAAACTTAAAATTTGTGCACCAATTTTTCAACAGCAAACAAAAAGTTCTTTCCCAATTTAATGATAAGTACGTGACTAATACCAAAAATTTTCGAATCGGTTGTCGCATGCATGTCAACGGATCTGAATAAGACTTTGTAGGCCAATATTTAACGTACATGTGTGCTATGTGTCGTTTTTACTTTTTTTCAATTTCTTAGCAGCTTTCGAATTATCGTGGGTCACAGTTCTGTTTTTTAGAAACATTTAATAAAATACCTTATATTGAAATAAATATGGCTCTCCAGCCGATAATGCGATTTGAGCAAATAACATACATATATATGAAAAGCTTAAGTCGTAAGTTTTTAATCGAGAAAAATCACAATTCCATTCAACAGTACAATTTCAATTCGTGCTGGTGTGTCTGTGTGTTGTGTGGAAATTCTGATTTTTATCAATTCACTTAGTTGTGAATAAATTCGACATTAGTCCATTGATCTTCATGATTTATGCCTTATTTTATTCGTAACACATCTGTTCTTAAGAATATTATTTAAAAGTTTAAGTTGTTGCAGTGTTAAATCTGATTAAAGTTTTTGGAAAAAGTTTTATTTTTCTAATTTTTCATAAAAACCAATATTTTTCGATACTAATTTGAGAATACTACTGATTTCTTTACGTAACTGTACTAAGATAGTTTGTAGGCAATTTTATCATGCATCTGTTGCTGTTTTGTTATTCGAAAGCGCACATACTGTTCTCGAGTTAAGGTAAAATATACTGGTGTACCCAGTAGAAATATTACATATGTCCGTAAAAAAAATCTGTAAGTAATAGGAAAAATCTGAAGACATGCAATTTTTTAGCGCTTCAAACTGCTTAGAAAAGTACCGATTTGTAAGTCTGTCTAAATTTTAAATGAATTTTTCTTCGAAAATAATATGAGAACCTCTTAGTAAAGTATGCTTGTTTTTTTTAACCCATGGAGTTCCCCCTCCAAATGTTGGATATGTTATGCATAATACTATGCCCTACCAACAGACAAATTTATTTTCTTTTTGCATCTTTGCAATACTTTTGTATTAGCTTTGAAGCCTTACGACTTAAGCTTTTCATACATATTTGATTTCTTCATAATAATTTTTTTTATTAAATTTTACTAGAAAATCGAAATTTTACCCACGATAATTCGAAAACTGCAGTGAAATTGGAAAAACTAAAAACGAAACATAACAGACAGGTACGTGAAATATTGGTCTACAAGTCTTATTCAGATCGGTCTTATTCAGATAACAAACTGAAATTCTTGTCGGAAACATTTTCAGGCTATTTGCCGTTTGGTAGTACCCATTTTTGTCTAATACAGGGATGTCATATGACAGAAGTAAATGCAAAATTTCGAACCTTAAGTTTGGCCGAACTGCGTACGAGGCTTTGAAAATAAAATTTTGGATTTCGTTTACCAATTGTAGTTTTTTTTATATGTACATGCACCACTGAAGCATATAAACGATTTTTTTATAAGCACTGCCGATGCATATAAGCGAGTTTTTATAAATGCATTTCTCGCTTATAAGCACCAAAAGTCGTGCAAAATTTGAAATGCATATAACCGATAAATACTGTATTTTTTTCTTTGGTTTTTAAATATGCCAATACAAAATATTGATAGAAAAAAAATCCGATTTTTTTCTTATTAAATATTTACGAATTTTAGTGTTTAATTTTACGAATTTTGTGATAGGTCCCATTTCCGTAAAATAAATGTTTGAATTTATGAATTTAGTAATAGAATACGAATTATAGTTTTTTCTGTGTAAAGCTAATTTTGTTCCAAACGTTTAAAGCATAAATAAGTTTCAACATATTTAGTGAAAACATTTGAATTTGAATTTGTATTCGGTGATCCTCAGATCAGGAGCCCGTTTCGCACAACTACAAGTTGGAAATCTACAAGTAAAATACACACAAAACAACAATAAAATTTGTAAAGCTGTTGTTGTTTTGTGTCTATTTGTAACTTGTAGTTTTGAGAAACGGGCCCCATTACGAGTTTTTACTTATAAGTCCATTAATTAATTTTACACGTTTAAGAGAGATGTAGTATACCTGTCACACATTAAAATTTACAAAATTACAAGTGTTTTTAGATTTCAACAATTAACATATTTTTAAAATACGGTTTGCAATCAAGGGGAAAATGTTTGTTAGAAAGTCATTTAGTTATGTCCATGAAAATAAAAGCCTTCTACTAGACCTTTAATAAAAATCCTTCTTACCCACATTTAATTCAAGGTCTTTTTACATACTATCTTTGCTGAAAGCCTTTAAATACAACCTCTTCCGTCCTGTTAAATTTCCTGAAAGAGAAAGCAAGTGTAAAAAAACTTCTTTGTACAAAATATATATGTATATAATCGGGCTTTGAAACCTTAAGCGTAAAAAATAGGGCCTTATAAAAGGCCTCTTTACTTACATTTTCTACCTCTGAGAGTTTTCGTTAAGCATACACGAACGCATATTCAAATATTTATGAATTTTTGAAACAGCAAGCAATTTTCACCGCAAAAGCAAGAAGAAAATCAAATATCATAAATTTGTTTGATTTGATGTTTTTATCATGAACATTTTTTGAAACACAACTGAATGATCATCTCGTGGTTGGTTTGTTGCCTAGAAGGCATTACGTGTAACATGATTTTATAAATAAAATTATTGTATTGAAAGTTTGTAACAATGTATCAATATAAATATTATATCCACTATTAAATATTTTTCTGTAATTTAAAAATTGAATTATAAATTGGTTTGTTTGATTTTTTTCTCGAATAATAACACTGTACAGCAAAAAGGAAAAAATAACATGATTTTTTAAAAAGTTCTTTTTTGGGAATTATTAAATTACATTAATTTACATTTTTTAACGTGCTTTTCCCAAATTAATATTTTACTTTTTAAGTAAAATATTAAATTTTTATTAAAATACATTGAAATTGAAATGCGCATTGGAACTAGCTAATTACCCCTCCATAATCAATTTCAATGTATTTTAATAAAAATTTTATATTTTACTTAAAAAGTAAAATACCAAATTGGGTTAAAAGCACGTTAAAAAATTAAAATTAATGTAACATGATTTTTTGTTGCCATAAAATTTTACTAATTGTACTCTATAACCTCTAGACTCAACTTAACGTCAGAAATCATTCGGAAGTTAATTTCGGCATAGGAAATCTTTTAAGCCCTACGTTTAAGGTGTAATATGTGTTCAGCACTTTTATGTAAAAGACCACGAGGAACATTTTTGGATAACCGCTGAAGGGGAGTTTTTGTCCCTTTTTTAAGAAAAGGACAAAAACAGAAAAAACCAAATTTTATTTTCTGTAAAGGAATTCAATGCAATAGTAAATATTTTGTCTAGGAACGGACCCACAAACAAATTTGTAAATATAGACAAAAATATCTCAACAATTTCATTGCAAAAAAACGTGTTTTTTCAGTGAACAAACTGTTTAAATCTATAAAACAATTTGTCTAAAAATATCTACAAATTGTAAATAAAACAATTTACTAAATCAAACAAAAAGATTTACTGGATTTTCTGAAAAATATCAAACAATATTTTTGTCTGAATTTACAAAACAATAAGTCTAGAAATACTAACAAATATTAAACAAAAATATTTAACTTAATCAAAGAAAAACATTTACTGAATTTTTTGTAATATATCAAACAATATTTCTGTCTGGTTCATCATCATCATCATCATCTATTACGCATTTATGAAATTTCACTTTGTTAAATGTGTTCAAGTCTGAATTTTTATCTAAAGACTCTAAAAAAATTTATGAGAATTAATGCAACGACATTAACAAATTGATTCACTCAAAAATCTTCAGTAAACAAACTTGGTACAAGCGCATTCCTTTTGCTATCATTGTTGTTGTTGTTGTTATTTGTGTGTATGTCGGTGTTGTTTTTTACGACACAGTTTTTCTTGTTGTTTTTGGTGTCTGCGTGGTAAATAAGAGTCAAACAAACAATTCAATGATTATGTAAAGAACATTTACTGAAATTGAAATTAATTTTTGGAGAAACTTTTGTTTGACCATTTTTTTGGTAATTATTTTTTCTGTGCAAAATAAAATATTAATAAATCTAACAAACTTCATAATTTAGAATTAAGCCAGCCCATAAACTTAATCGAGCTTACTAAAATTAGTAGGATTTTCGCTACAGTGTTGTTGCCACTGTCAGTGATAGTGTAGGTAAAGGACTCTGATGAGTAGGCTTGGTAGTCACGAAACAGCTGTCAGTTCAACCTTCCGTACATCCAAATTTTTCTTTGAATGTTCAATATTTACATGCTTTAGAATTTCTTTCTTAAATAAAAAATAATTTGATCGAAAGATTAAATTAAAAATGAACTTAAGCCAAACTAATTAAATAACTTTGAATATTTTTTTTGTTGTAATTTTTTGGTCTTGAACTTAGATTCTCACAAGTTTACTCATGTTTATAAACCGTACGCCTTTACCACCTTAGCGAAGTCATCTTGTTAGATAACGATAGCACAAAGTATACATAGACATGTGGTGACATGTTTGACTTAAATACAGTAATTTTTGTAAAATAACTATTTTCGTTGTTATTATTTTAAATTGGTAATTTTAACCATAAAAGTTGGTAGTTTTAACCACAATAATTTTTAAAAATTAAATTAGTAATATTAACCATCAAAAATCATATTAATTTTTACATGTCGTTTTTCCCAAATTTTATCTTACGATTCAGTAAAATGTATTATTTCGGTCTTGAGCTTAGGTTCGTTCTCATGTCTATGAACCGCACGCGTTTACCATCTCAGCTAAGTCATCTTGTTGAATGGTGATAGCACAAAGTAACCATTGACATGAAATGACTTACAACTTTAAAAAGTTATTTTAACCAATGGAAATTGTTATTTCATAAAAATTGCAACAAAAATTTACATTAACCGTTGGTTAACTATTTAAATTGGTTAAATTTGCCTATAAATTTTATTTTTAGTATACAACGGAGAGTTATAGGGTTAAAATGTTCCACAAAAGTGTTCCTCGTGGTGATTTACATAAGAGTGATAACCACATCTTGTACTTTAAACGTAAGGTTTACAAGATTTCCTATACCGAGTCAGTAGCAATGTGTGCAAAAGGTAGGTATATTTAACTCCCCCCAAGATGAGTCCCAGATAGCACCGATAAACGTATATATATATATATATATATATATATATATATATATATATATATATATATATATATATATATATATATATATATATATATATATATATATATATATATATATATATATATATATATATATATATATATATATATATATATATATATATATATATATATATATATATATTTGTGGGGCCCTGGACCAATACCAGACGTTACAGCCTTTTTATTTTGAGTTTGTTGAACAGTGTAACTATAGATCGTTTATGTGGAGATATCTGCGGCGCCCAGTCCTTAATTAACTTCGATCCACCTATTGCACATTCATCGATTAAGAGATGTTGGATATATTCCAGCACACTTTCACTAACCACCTTCGGTTATACGGCCTCGTTCGAGGAAAGCTCTCCGCATAAATAACGAAAGTCAGACCATCAATTCTTGTCATCAACATCAAGAGGAAATTGTTTTTTTTTAATTTTATTAAATCTGAGAAAAGCGTAGCTAAAATGCGTTGCCGTATAGCGAAGTAATTGTTTCATTTCAAAATGGATGACTTATTTTTTATTTATTTTTATTTGTTTCTTTCCTTACCGCTCGTTTGTCATGGAGCAAAGCAGACAACCAACCATCTTTAAGAATAATATGTTGTATGTAGTTGGCCGTCCGTATATTTTATGAATTTGACACTCTGACAAATAAGCACGCACTTGAATTAAATGGTCCTTTACATTGACAAATGTTTTACAATAAATCAAGTTTCATCAACAAAAATCTATGGCTCCTAAACCGAGAAACTTCTTCTCTATTCTTCCCAACACATAATTTTGATTAATTTGTTAAATGTCTTTCAAAACTTTAATAAATACGTTCGGCTGAATGTATTGCATGGCGTCACCCAAACTAAACAAACTAATAGCTGATGAACTTATACAGTTTCAAAATAATAACACAAAAGAATCAACCATAAATTATTAATGTGAAAAGAAACCTCAAATAGCGAAATCACAAAGCATAAAAAAATCATGATATTTTCCATGCACAAAACAAAGACCCTTAACAGAGGCAGAAAATAAACGAGTATTTGTGTTGGTTCTATTGCTATTTAACACTCCTTTAACAAGATTTTTAGCTGATACACAACTAAAATCGAAAGAAAAGCTAAACAAAATTTACCAACTAAAAAAATTTCTTTAAACTCAAAGATTTCCCCAACAAATGTGAACGTTTAAAGCCTGTAAATTTTCTTTATGCAGCTTCTTTTGTCTGGCCGCTCCTGTTTTGAGTAATAAAACACCAACAAACATAAATAAAACTGTGGAAAAGAATTAATTGTGGGTAAAGAATACAAATAAAATATATATAAAAAAATAAACAAATGGTGAAAACTACTCCAAGGTGGGTACATTTTCTTTTATACTCCAACAACCAGATGCATACATGTAGTAAAAGCTATAGAGATCCTTGCATACATAGAGTCGAAATTTATTTGTCAAAATCTTAAGTCATGAGAATGAGTTATTCCACCTCAAATCAACTAAGAAATAAGATAAAACGGACCTCCTCCGCTTCGATTTTGATGAAACTCTGTATGGACTGTTTTAAATATAACTAAAACACAGATACAAAAATGTTAGGTTCCTCGGTCGCCTAGTTAAGTAGATATAAAAAATATATCTAAAAAAAGTTGAGTTTAGTTGCATAATTACACAAATCTAAAAAATGTTGGAGTCACAGATCTCAAAAATATACCGTTTGAAAGGTAATAAGACCCTCTTCACAACATTAGAGGTGCGGATCCAGCTTGAGCTTTCGGGGGGCGGGAACTTCTAACTGAAATGTACTATTTTGCAAAACTTTCTTTTGAAAGTCAATAGAAATTGGATATATTTTATTCGTTGGGGGGGGGAGGGATATATTCCGTTCCCCCCGTGTATCCGCGCCAGCGATTAGACATTTTATCGTCTCGCAGTAAAACTTAAAAATAAATTTTACAATCGCTATATCTAAAAAAGTCCAATTTTGCAAATTTTAAAAATAGACCTCTTAGTTCTAAAGTGGTAAAATTATTATGTATATTCCAAATTATAGTTAAAAATCAGACAAATTAACTGAATTTTCAATATTAAAGTCCCTACATCTTAAAAAAGGCCAACTTAAAAATTTTCCAAAAATTATATGGGTTGGCTTATTGTCATGTCTACATAGACTACTAAGGCCCAAATTGGTGAAATTGTTATTACCGAAATTAAACACACAAATAAGAAAAATTAATAAAGTATTTAACATTAAAATCGCTATAGTTTAAAAAGGTGAATTTTCAAAATTTCAAAAATATATATATTTTGGTTCACTTTCAGGTCTACCGAACCTACTTAAGCCCAAAGTGGTAAACTTATTATATATAAGATCATAGACAAATTTGTAAAAAAAAAAAATTACAGTAGTTTGCAATAAAAATTAGACTTAAAACCAAAGTGTTTTCCGTTCGGAATGGTTTTAATTCCGTACTTGTATTCCGATCGTTTTTGTTCTGCAGTCTTCAGACTCCGTTAATTTTATATTTCGATTCTACAGTAATAAATTTCTTATACCTTGAGGCGTTTGTTTACTTTTGTTTTTACAAGCAAGGCTCATATTAAGCTTTTTATTAACATGAAATCCTTATGACCAAATATTTACTTGACGCTCCTAAAAGTATGCACGTTTCTTAGTGTTTACTGCAAATGAAGTTAGCAGAACAATTCTGTGTCAATTCCATTTTGAAATTTAAAAGTGGTTTGGTTACAAAGAAACTTTTCTTTTTACATCATTTTCCTAGATGCCTTTAGCGTTTAACAATTAAGTTATGAGTTTAGGGATATAAACCCATACAGTTCGACTAAACTCATAACTTAATTGTTAAACTCTATAGGCACCTAGCAAAATAATGTACATGTTCAATAATAAAACTGAACAAACAAACATTCACAGACACTAGAACTTGTAATTATCAATGATAATTCATACTAGAACAGAGAAATAATAAAAAGAAGCTTAACACAAGACAAAGAAAACACTGAATATCAATAACTACACTCTAAAACATTACTTCAAATTTACGATCATATATTGTCTAAATTTGTGTTGAAAGTTTCTCCTTGTCTAAAATTACATCGATATTGTAGTTATTTTAATAAAGAAAAAACCTTTCAAATTAAAGATATTTAGTCCAAGAAGAAAAAATGTAACATAAAGTATAATGCGGCTATGGCTGAATGGTAGATACGTCAGTCAGGAGGTCGCGGTTCAAATCTGCACGCAGCCACTTGCTTTTTTTTAGTAAAAACATTTTGTTCAAAAATAATGCGTGTGTAATTTTAGGTCGATAATAATCTGTAAAGTGTTGCCGACTATTATCGACCTAATTTTCAACAAAAGTTTTTTAGAGTGTATCAAATGAAATACAGCTCTAAAAGTGACAGTATGAATTGATTAAAAGTAGATGATATTCAACTCTTGACTGCAAGCACCCGACTTTGGTCGAGTGGTCTAAGCCGTAAAGAACTCTGATGAGATTAACGAGAGCTATCGAAACGTCAGTTCAACCATCCGCGCAGTCAAAGATTTCTTTGTCTACATGCTTCACATTTATCTCTAAATGAAAATATAATTTAATTGAAAAAAACTAAATTAACACCGAACTCAAGCCAAAATAATGAAAATTTCTTTGGATATAGATAAATTTTTTGGTTTTGATGACGTCATATCTCCGCAATCGAATGAGATAATTTGATATCCGTTACTTTAATATAAAAAAAAAAAATTAAAAAAAAACATCAAAATCGACGATGGTCAGTCAGGTCCACCCGTTTGTTCATTTGAGGTGAAATAACTTGAATATCTTAGGACAAAGCAGGTAAGAGAGGCATGTTCAGTTACTCCGCATATTATATATGTGAGACGACTACGTGCAGTGAAATAGACTCAAATTTCCCTCAGAGGGTATATGGATAGATATTGTTTATTGGTCATATGTTTATCGACCAAGTATTAATCGATTGGATCATATGAAATCTCAAGTTATCTGGCATTTTGGGAAAATCCATGTCAACTCGAACGCGAACATATAAATAGACGGACATTGCTAAATCAATTAAATATTGTCTAAATTACAAAGGAAATGCCAAACTTATAGATGTCTTCTACCTGTGATGAGAACTATAAATATATATTCTTTGTTATTTCTAACTCTTGCGTGTTTAATTTAATTTTTAGCATTACCTATTACGAGGTTTCGTCTCTATGTATAATTACTCTGTGCTGCGATCCATTTGAATCTATAAAAATTTTTTGAAGTGATACTGTTAGTGAAACTTCACTGAACCGTGAAGTGTATGGATACAAAAGAAAAATAATTGTAAATGCAAGCAGAAAGATACACATGCGAGTAAAATGTTTAATAAATAAATAATTCTTGTGTACCAGTGACCAACCGAAGTTGTTGGTTTTACAAGCAGCTCTTAATTAAAACGTAAAATGTTTTTTTATCTGTGATAAAATTTAAAATAAATTTATTTGTAAAAGAAAAATATTAGTACAAATTATTTTTAACACATGCTAATTTTGTAAGATTAAGGGCCATTATTACAACTTGGCTTTAGTTTAAGTAAGCATTTTATGGGATAGATAAACAGTTTTTTATTATTACATCTTTACTTTAAGGTAAAAGTGAACGATAAGTTATTGGCAAGTTCATTGTACTTATAACTTTTACCGGCAAAATTAGCAATTTGAAGTTCCCCATTTTCATAGGCTGCCATACTTTCTATTTTTATCAAATAAATACAAATGTACAGGCGCGGATCCAGCTTGAGCTATTGGAGGGGGAGCTTCTAAGTAAAACATACTATTTTTCAACAAACTTCTTTTAGAAACTCTATAGAAATTTACTATTTTGGGGGAGAAGGGGATATTTCACCACACCCTTGTATCCGCGCCCGCATATGTATGATATTGCCACTCGACTGTTTAACCATTCACAATAGTCGGTATATGCTCTGGTATAGCCATACTTTAAAAAAGATAACTGTTATTTTGCAGGGAAGTTGTAAGAATGAAATATTGTTAAAAGTTAGTTTATTGCACATTTTCGCTAAAGGTGTTCTAAGAATTCGAATTCGACATTAAAAATCAAACATTAAATTATGAATTTCTGATATGAAAGACGTTGTTATAAATAATCCAAGGGACTATATATAATAACACTGTAAAACAAAAACAAAATTTTCTAAAAATAACAAGTTTCTGACGACTGATTCTGGTAGAAGACACCAAAAACATATACACGTGTATCGGCAGTCTTGCAAGTTTACACTTAAGATTAATTTCAGTTGAGAATCAGTCGTTAGAACCATACTATTTTTTTTGTGTTGCACAGTGTTATATGCAAACGCTAAAGCCACAAAATTATCTCTTAAATAAAGTCAAACTCATAGATACTCGTATTGCAAACCCACTTTTTAAATTTATACAAAATATCTTATAAATATTTTCTCTTTAGCATCATTTCATATTTTACTAAAAATTTCATAAACTTTAAACAAATTTTTTTTGTGTCTGCATTTTACAAGTAGGAATGAGTGTTTTACTATAAAACACAAAATTGTGAATGTGCAATATAAATAAGAGTAAAAACTTTGCTGTTGATGTTTTAAGTTTCCAATAATTCATAATAAAAATGCATGCAACATAACAGAGTCAGTCCTTAAGAAGGCAACAAACAGTGTTTGCACATTTAATTTACAATTTGTATTTAGAGATACAAGTCTCTTTTAACCAACATTCTAAAAAAAATTCAAATATTTATTTTACATATATTTGTTTTGTTCGTAATATAAAAAAATTATTTAAGCTGAATAGAAGCATTTCAACACTTTGTGGCAAATATGTATGTATGCATGTGTTGTGTTAGTCTTTTCATATTTTTCAGTTTAGTTTTTGTTAACATTCACATATGAATGATTTAACTTCCGGTTCTTTTTGTCTGCTACTTCTCTGTGTATTGTTGCTCGTGTTGGAACTCATAAGCTATAAATGAAGACACGAGTGAATAAATTCTACCACGCATTCAATTGTAATTTAAAATGTATTTTATTGTATAGAAAATGGTAACACACGTGCATTTATATTTGTAAACGAATGCACGAGTATGTGTGTTTAAATGCGCTTCCGTTAAATTCTTTCATTATTAATTGCGAATGCACTGAATCATTTTTATAGTTTAATGTGTTCTTGGTTTTATAATTTTTATTACATATTTTGAAATTTGTATAGCGTGACAGACAACAAGTAAATTAAACTCCCCCAAAATGAATCACACATGTGAACTTTCAAAACGCCGATACATGTATACATTATATTTTTTTGATGTCCTCTACCAGAATCAGTCGATAGTACTTTGTAATTTGAAAAAAAATTAAGTAAAGTGCGACTTTAACCCGCACACGAAGGGTTCCGTACGAACACACATACATACATACATACATCACTTTTCGATTTTTCCCATTTTTTTCATTTCGGCAATTTTTCGTTTTGCTTTTTCGTTCAATTTAATTTTTTTTTATTTTTTAGGTTTTTTTTGTTGATTTAGCGATTCTTTTCTGGTTTTGGCGCTATTTTCATTTTGGTGATTTTTTTTTGACAATTTTTCAATTTTTGGAAATTTTTTTTTTGTTTTTTGCCGATTTTTTAGTTTTGGCAAATTTTTTGGTTTCAGCGTATTTTTTGTTGTAACGTTTTTTACGATATTTTTAGTTTTCCTGTTTTTTTTAGTTTTGTCGCTTTTTCGGTTTTGGTGATTTTTTTAGTTTTAGCGATTTTTTTTGGTGTTCACACTTTTTTTAATTTTTTTCGGTTTTTGGCAATTTTTTTAGTTTTGGTGCTTTTTTGCTCTGATGCTTTTTTCGTTTTGGTGTTTTTTTAAGTTTTGGAATTTTTTTTTGTTTTTGACGATATTTTTAGTTTTAGCGTTTTTTAGGTTTTAGTGCTTTTTTCGTTTTGACAACTTTTTTCGCATTTTAGTGTTTTTTTTTAGTTTTTTGGCGATGTTTTTAGTTTTGATGATTTTTTGCGTTTTAGCGATTTTTTTAATTGTGGTGCTTTTTTCCTTGAAGCGCTTTTTTCATTTCGGCGATTTTTCGTTCTGACATTTTTTTAATTTAGGAATTTTTATGTTTTAGCGTTTATTTTTAAATTTCAAGAGTTTGGCTCTTACGGTTTCCAAGATACAGCAAATTGTTGGATCGGTGGGTCAAGCAGCCAAAAATCCAAAATTTTAGGAAAAAAAATTTGCAAAAAAATTATCATTTAATAAATTTATTATTTGAGATATTCGTTGCGGGATTAAGCATGTCTGTATGCCTGCAAAATTATGGTTAGAGACTACTGATGATTTGGTATTGGCACCAATGAAATGCAGGCATATAGACATGCTTAAAGGAAAACTATTTTAAAAAAAAGTATCCATAGAATATCAAAGTTCGAATGTTTTTGTAGTTATGGGACCATAACACATCAAAAAGAAATTGTGTTACTCCTTAGCAATTTCCTTCTTGCACAATGTAATCAAGAGTTTCGAAACTAAAACTTTTTATATTTTAGATTTGGTTAAACTTTATTTATATTAAAATGTTTCTAAGATTTATTGTCTTTTTTAAACTTGAACCAGATTTATGTACATATTTTCACTTGCACTTTTAAGATCAAATACTTTTGAAATCCCTGTTAAACACATGCGATTGTTGCTAAATGCCCAAAAAAAAAATTATACAGTTGCTAAACTGTACTTCAATTACATACAATTATTCTGACATTTGACACATTGTTTTCACTTTTTTTTAGCCAACACCCAGCAATTTGTGTGTAAAAGCATTTTAAAACGAAATAAATAGGAAACAAGCCATGCAAACACAAAAAGCTGAGAAAATTAAATATGTAATAAAAATAAAGAAACAAATACAAAAAACGTAATAAAAAGTGAAGTAAAATATAAAAGTTATAAATGTCAAAATTGTTGTCGAGTGCAAGTATGACGCTGATGATGTTGCTGAGGTGGAGTCATTCAGTGGGTACTTTTTGCTCATTTAACTGGGTTAGCGCGTCTATGAGCAACAAAATAAATAATGAAATTTAACAGCAGTTAAAGTCATTGTTTCTTAAGTCAAACGAAAGTTAAAATGCAAAAAAAAAATATTTTTAAACACAATACCTACAATCGTTTGTGTAAAAGCTGTAGTCAGTTGTGTAAAATGTAACACTTAGGACAGTTGGGGGAAAAAAATAATACATAAATAAAAGTTAAAAAAAGAACAATTGCTTTATTATATTGTACACTTATGTAGAAACAATAAGCGGCCTATAGGGCTCCCCTAAGATTCCCCAAGTTCCTGGAAAATTGTTGTGCTCAACATTGAACTAAGGTCCTATTCACATATTACGTAACGCAATTTTCGGAGGTTTTATACCCCCCCCCCCCCCCCCACTCTTCGTAACGCGTTTTACAAAATTTTCAGTATAAAGTATCCAATCCGTAACAAATCTTTACCCGCCCTAACGTTACGTAATATATGAATAGCCACTAGAGCAAACTCAAATCGAAAAAACACTGAAAGTGCTGACAAACATTGTAGCGGCACAGAAATAAAAAAGCTATAAAAAACAATTAACTGTTTGTAAGTAAAATAATTATTAAGTAAATCCATGTTTATTTTAATTGATTTTACTATTCCTACCATATTATTACAACTGTGTGTAAATAATTGGGCAATTCACAAACTGTTGTATGTGTTGTAGATCGTATAATAGTTGTTGGTAATTTTCAAATAAACATTTGTTCAGAAACATGTTTATGTGAAAACTACCAACAACATTTTTACGATCTACAACACTTACAACAGGTTGTGAATTGAGCAAATGTATTATTTTCTGTGTGAAAATGTTGTACTATTTTAGAATATTAGTACATTGACTTGAACAAATACTTTCAATAAAAATTCTCAAATACTGTGTGTAGCTGATTCAATGATTTTTTTTAATCATTCAGTTAATTTCTTAATTTAACTCAATTAATTTCTTAATTAACTCAATTAATTTTTTAATTAATTTAATTAATTTTGTAAATAATGCAATTAATTTTTTAATTAATTCAATTAATTTTTCAATTAATTTGTTTTGCTTAGTTTCGGTATTGCCATCCTTGCCGGATTTCGGTATTGCCATCCTTAGTATAAATATATTATACCTTGACTATTGTGTTTTTCTTCCGACGAGGTTTGCTTGAACTTGGAACGATTTTCCTTCATCCCAGTATATCTAGTTTTTGTGCCGTATAACAATTGAAAAAGCTATTTACGAATATAAAATTTATAGGTTCATAGATAAAATAACTCAAAAAGGAATACATATTTCTAGCTTCATGTCCGATGAAACTCAGTTATCCTGACACAAACTATAAAAAAATAAAACTCAAATGACAGGAAATTTTGTGAATATTAAGATTCTATGAAAACATATGATATTTTCGATGTTTAATTTGGAAACGTATAGCGAGAGAAATAGCACAAAAAAGTGCATATTTAACCTAAAAAGCAAAAAGTGCATATTACTACTAATTGTGATGTGGTGCAAAAATTCTAACGATGCAATTTTATGCTGTTTAGTGTGTGGCCAATCACAGGTCACGTTGAAAAGTCAGTTTATTTTTCAGTGTTGAGTAGTGTACTCAAACCTATTTTGGTTATATGACAACTTCATCGTTCCATTATATTTTTTTGATGTGGTATGACTACAAAAACAGCCGAAATTTAAAATTCTATGCATAAATTATTTTTTATTCTTAAATGTGGGATTTTCGAAGAGGAGGCTCCACCGTTTTCATCATAATTGGACAACCCCATTTTATTAACGTTTTTAACAAAGTTGTTTGAACTATGGAAAATATTAAATCAAAGAGATTTAAGGTTAGATTAATAATTTTCCGTTTAAAATTAATAGAAAACAATGGAAATTTTAAATAAGTAGCAGGAAAATTTCGCTGGTAATGCGATGTTTGTCGGTTATTTGTCGGCTATACTTATAAGAATAAACAACCACAAAGCACACAACTGAGCACAACAGTGAATTGTAGCAATGATCAAAGCAAATAAACACCAAAACACTTAAACAAAAAATGATTTCTTGTAAATTTAATATGATTTCCAATCCAAATTGCGTCATTGATAATTTTACATTCCTTACATCTGGTATCTATGTATTTTAGACGGAGTTAAATTTCCCTCCTTTCGCAGACAGTTATACTGACTCGGCATAGGAAATCTTGTAAGGCTTACATCTGCGTTATGAGATGTGTTCAGCACTTCGATGTAAAACAACATGGGAAACATTTTTGTAGAACATTTTATCATGCGCAGAAAAAATTATCAGCAAAACATTTTCAAATTAAAGTTTCTCTAAAAATGAATTTCATTTTCAGTAAATGTTCTTTATATAATCAATGGTTTGTTTGACTCTCATTTAGGACGCAAACACCAAAAACAACAAGCAAAACTGTGTCGTAAAAAAACGACCCCAATGACGATATACACTCAAATAACAACAACAACAATGATAGCAAAAGGAATGCGATTGTACCAAGTTTGTATACTGAAGATTTTTGAGTGAATCAATTCTTTAGTGTCGCTGCATTAATTCTCATTCATTTTTTAAAGTTTTTAGATAAACATTCAAACTTGAGCACATTTAACAAAGTGAGATTTCGTAAATGCTTAATGGATGATGATGACCCAGACAATAATTTTGTTTGATATATTACAAAAAATCCTGTAAATATTTTTGTTTAATATTTGTCAGTATTTTTACATTAATTTTTTTATAAATTCAGACAAAAATATTGTTTGATATTTTTCAGAAAGTCCAGTATTTCTTTTTGTTTGATCTAGTAAATTGTTTTGTTTACAATTTGTAAATATTTTTAGACAAATTGTTTTATAGATTTAAACAATTTGTTCACTGAAAAAAAACACCTTCTTTTCAATGAAATTGTTGAAATATTTTTTGTTTATATTTACAAAATTTGTTTTTAGGTCCGTTCCTGGACAAAATATTAACTACATATTTCATTGAAGTCATTTACAGAAAATGAAATTTAGTTTTTTCTGTGTACTATATTGCTGCTGAAGGGGAATTTGTTTGCCCCTTTTTAACAAAGGAACAAAAACCCCATTCAACGAAGAGCTAGAGGACTAAAATGTTCTACAAAAAATGTTTCTCGTGGTCTTTTGCATAAAAAAGATGAGCACATCTTATACCATAATTATCAAAGATTTCCTATGCCGAGTCACTATAACTATGTGGAAAAAGGAGGATAACTTTAACTCCCCCTAAAATGAATCCCAGATATAAACTTTCAAACCCCTGATACACGTATATGCTTTTTTTTGCTCCCTCTACCAGAATCAGTTTCATGCTCTACGCAAAATTATATAAATTTAATTAATTTTATTACAAACCATAAACATTAATTTTACAAAATGTTCTCCCTTGTGGCCACACATAAGTATTAAATAGATACATAGAGTATACTCATTTTACATACCGTCTGACTAACTAAACATACCTCCTACGCCATCCTACAGAATACTTGCATCAGTTACTACTAAAAATTACATCATAAAACCAAAAAAATAAACAGAAAAACTTACAATAAATAAGTTCAGAAATATGTACGAGTTCTTATATTCCTTGTATATTTAACGGCTGGCGAATTGAAAACAGTGATAAAGACGTGTTTGAAAACTTATGGCTGCGGCAACAAAGCAACTTCTACATAAATGCCTGTTAACTGAACATCGGGGAATATAAAAAACAACAGGAAAAGAAAATAAAACTAAAGGGTAATTGGTACACAAGTAAAGCTGAGAAAAATGAAATAAAAAAAAACAGAGTAAATACAGGTCAATTTTGTCTGGAGTTTGTTGGTTTTAACAAGTATCAGGTAAATTGAAATGTAAGAACCAGGAAAAACCATTCAATAATCTTTTAAAGTGGTCATGGAAGAAAGGCTTATTTATGGTGGCTGAAGATTAAAAAGGTTTTTTTTTGTTTTCTTTTTGGCAAATTGAAATTAAAGCCTGGCATATACTGACGTGTATTTATTAGACATGCTGGAGAGAAAAAAATTGAGAGGCAGAAGAGTCCTGTCTACTTGACCTAAATTTTTAAATATGTTTAAGAGGTAGAGATCTGTGGCATAAAAAATCCGTAAAGCGTTGCAGTACCAATCTTTAGACCAAATTGTTCCTTATTATTCAAGTTTTCATTCCTATCGATTTTTCCTTTCATTACTTTTCTTATTGCTTTTGCATGATTTTGCATTTTTAAAATTTTTACGCAAAATTCTGCCCTGTTCGGGAAAAAAATACTTTTTATTATATATTTGCATATGTGCTCGCACATTTGCAAGTTAAAAGCAATTTAAATAATTGTTTCAAAGGTTTCTTTCGCTTTGGATTAATTAAAAATTAAAATATAAAATAAAAGTATTATTGTGCGTGTTTTCAACTTCACTCACGTTTGACACATGCAAAATAAGATTATTTAACACATGACAAAAAAATAAAAAAAATAATAGAAAGTTCACACCTTTTCTTTTCCTGCCACTTATTAAATCAAGGAGAGTTTGCTTCACTCAAGGATAATTTCACAAGGGCAAAATAAATTTTTATAAATGACCTAATTTTAAGTGGAAAGGAAACTTGATTAAAGAGATATAAATAAACGGTGAAAAAGGTGCATCCTTTTCACAAAAAAAAAAAAAAATTAAATCAAGATTCAATTAAGAAATCCGTGGATTCAATTAAAAAATTAATTAATTATCAACCAATCGCGAAATTTGTAGTATTAACCACGGATGGTCTGGCAGTGACTTTTACGAAAAAAAAACAGTCCACAAAAAGTGATTATAGCATTTGAAAGCATTATAAAGGTTGGAAGCGAAAAAAAATTGTACATATTTAACATACGCCCACCTATACAAATAAATAACCAAACTATACCTCAACAAACTGAAGTAAAATATCTCGGTGTTCATCTTGATCCTCGTCTAACATGGAAGTCCCACATATATGCAAAGACGACCCAAATGAAATTAAAAGCAGCTCAAATGAATTGGATCATTGGAAGGAACTCTACTCTAAGCTCTACTATAAGATTGAAAACTTATCCTATACAACTCCATTCTAAAACCAATATGGTGCTACAGAGTCCAGTTATGAGGCACTGCCGCGGCATCAAATATAGAACAAATTCAAAGGCAACAAAATGAAATACTCCGTACGATTACAGTAGCACCATGGTATGTCAGAAACAAGAGAATTCATAAAGATCTAGATGTGCCGCTGGTTAAGACAGTGTTTTCTAAACACGTACAAGATACTATGGTATTCACTCGAATAATGTTTGCTCGATTAATCGAATAATTGAAGTCAAACAATGTTCGATGAATCAAAAAATTTCAATTTCGAGTAAAAATTTATTCGAGTAATTTAAGTCGATTAATCGAATAACTCGACTAAAAAATTTTATATAATTTTTTTAAATTATATGAATCTACTGTAACGTTCGAATTGCATGAACGTTATTTCATACTAATAGACCACATGATCAAAGAATTAAGTAAATAACGCAGTAACAATAACAGGGAGAAAGAAACCCACTTCAAATACATATCTTGTAAAAAATTGGGAAATATAACCATCAAACAAAAATTATTTTAAGTAAAGAAGATATTTCGAGAGCAGTAAATAGATTTTTCGTATTCAAATATCGAATGTAATTTAATGGCAAAATTCAATGAAAAATTAAAAACATTCACACAATCAAAGAACAAATAAATTACTTTTGTCATATAAAATATTACTGTATGGATCTAGAAAAAACAAAGAATTGATTCGATAAATTGGAAATGCTTTTTAATTCACTTTTCTCAATTTCTTCAGCGTCAACGATTAGTGAAAAATCATTCTTAATAATGGCAAAAAAGTTCAATCAAAAAATATCTATGAAATTAATAAAAGGAACTAATTTTTAGGACTAAATGTATTGATTTTGTATGATTATTTAATGAATTATCCTGTTCTGATCTCCATGTGATATGAAAATGTTCGGAATTATAAAAGCTTTCTTGTTACAAGTTAATATTTATAACAACAATGCTACTCGTATACCAATTCCGACTATTTTTATTCCGCATTGAATACAGACAGAACACATCTGAATATTATTAAATATTTCCTCGCGCAAAATTTTCTCAAAGCGAAACATTTGAATAGTAAAAAAAAAATTATTTAAAATGAACAGTTTATGATCTAGTTTATGTAGAAATATTGTTTTTTCTTTTGTTTTTATTATTAAAATATATAAAAATGCGAAAAAAATTAATTGGTTTTATTTTTGTTCACAAAAATTTACAAGAAACCGAGTAATTCAAAAATTTTCCGATTAACTCGAATAATTTTTAGTAAAGCTTAGTCGAATAACTCGACCAATTGAAAAGTCGATTAAAATGAATACCCTACAAGATACATAAAAAAACTTGAGTTGCACCCAAATCCCCTAGCCCGAAACATCATTAACTTTAGAGGCCACACTCGGCTGAGAAGGAGGGACACTCTTGCTCTCAGCTGAACACGAGAGACGTAAACAACCAAAGAACCAATTGCTGAAACAAATATTTTTGTCTGGCATTGCCTGGACTTAAAAATTTAAATTTTAGAGTTAACACTTGATTACTTATTATTAGTTCAATTTTATTGAAGTTACAATAAATAAAAATAAACCGAAAAAAATGTTTTACATAAAATAATATGAACGCTATACAATCTATTCGAAACTCTCTTTAGGTAATAACCCTACGGTAAATGGAACTGCCACAAAACAAGTCACGTGACCGATCCCCAGATGGTAGGGAACAGTCCGAGTTCTAACACTTCCTATGAAGCGGAGCAGCCACGTTGACATGGGGATGTCCTAGGATGGGGTTAATTGATACTTTGCATGCACCTTGTAACTTGTCTCTGAACTATCTTATGGAGTCCTAATCGGTGTAGAATAATATAGATTATATATACTTATTATTCCAAAATTCAGCTGTAATTATCGATTAATTTATTTCTTTTATTGTTACAAATCCAAGTAGAAATTGCATTTTGTCTTCGATAGGACTCGAACCGACAACCTCCGGCATGACAAGCTAGTACTCTACCCACTGCACTACAGGGGAACTTATATTTCAATGTTATAAATACCAGCTAAGCTGGAGTTAATATCTGAATATAGTTACGGAACAGGTTCCTGAGAGGTATGTCACTCTCATTGAAGGGAGACAATTAATATTATATAGATACTATGTGATAGGATATAGATCCAGGTGAATCGAAATTGTTCATTGCCGTTTACTACAATCCTAGCCGGAGTACCAACTAAATTGACTGAAAGTGGTTAATATGTGACCATTTACACAATAAGTATTTTTTCACCATTCACTACTCCTTATTTTTTGTACCAGTATTATTTTCTCAAGTCATAGGACGAGTACTTTTGGATCATTTGTCACCAAACTTTTCGCAGGGAATTCTCTTATCTATCAAGAATGTGTAACGTATTTCATACGCAGTTTAGATTAATCAGTCAAGACATCAACAGTAAAATTTTAAAAATAGCAGAAAAAAGATTTTGCAACTTTTTGAAGAAAAGACCAGTTTTCATTTGTATAGACAGAAAAAATTATCACCAAAAAATTTTCAAACAAAAGCTTATCTAAAAGTAAATTTCATATTCAGTAAATGTTCTTTACATAATCAATGAACTGTTTGTTTGACTCTTATTTGGGACGCCAACACCAAAAACGACAAGAAAAGCTGTGTCGCAAAAAAACAACCCCGATGACCACATACAGATATATAACAACAACAACAATGATAGCAAAATGAATGCGATTATACCAAGTTTGTTTACTGAAGATTTTTGAGTGAATCAATTCGTTCATTTCGTTACTTTACTTCTCATTCATTTGTTTAGAGTCTTTAGATAAACATTCAGACCTGAACAAATTTAACAAAGTATAATTTCATAAATGCTTAATGGATGATGATAGCCCAGACAAAATTTTTTGCTATATTGCAAAAAATCCAGTAAACTATTTTGTTTAATATTTGTTAGTATTTTTAGACTAGTTGTTTTATTATTATTATTATTCAGATCAAAATATTGTTTGATATTTTTCAGAAAATCCTGTAAATCTTTTTTGTTTGATTTAGTAAATTGTTTTGTTTACAATTTGTAAATATTTTAAGACAAATTCTTTTATAGATTTAAAAAATTTTTCTCTCAGAAAAAAAACAAGTACAAATTGGTTTTGGTATGTCCGTTCCTACACAAAATATTTACTATTTCATTGAATTTCTTTACATTAAATGAAATTTAGTTTTTTCTGTGTATATTAGCATAACTTGAGAAGATTTTGGTTTTATGATTAAAAAACCGCAACTCGAAAACTAATTTATCTTTAATCCCTACAAATAATGTTTCTAAGTTTTTAAATTTTGGTTTTTAAAAATTCATAAAAAATAAAAACACAACACAACTTCCGTAATTTATGTTAGAGGCATTTTGATTAATATGTTCCAAGCAAAATGTGCAATATTTCATTAAAATCAATTGTCAACTTTTGATTTTATTCGCGCAATTAAGTGAGGAAACTCATTTGATATAATCACGATTTTCATAAAATGGTAAACGGATTGCAACTCTCTAACTGCCCTGAGTTGCGGTCAATAGACAAATGCTGAGAAGAACAAAAAAAATTGTATGTAAGTTGGAAATTGTATGCAAGTTGTAATCATGTTGCCAAAGGAGTTGTTGTCTGAGAACAAAATTTCGAAAATTCGTTTTATCTAAAAATGAATTGTAATGATTTTTAATTATTTGTATGTTTGAAGCAACTAAAACAATTTGCTGTACTTAATTCATTTTTGTTCCTGTTGAGTTTTAAGTTATTAACAAAATAAAATGTAAAATTTTTTTTCGTTTCCAATCTTTATATGCGTGAATCTCATTTCAAATGCTTTTTTCGTTGCGGTTGAAAGTATAGTAAAATATTTCATAAAATAAGTGCAAAATTTTAAAATGAAAACTGCTTTAGAATGATTACATATATTAGCAATAAATGTACATAATTTTTTGTGTGTTAAAAACGAAGAACGAAAATACTGTTTAAAATCTCTTGATACAAAATGGCGTGTCCGTAATGCATGCTGTTGTTTTTCCACATTAAGATACATACCATGAATTTTTCTAATAACGCGATTAAATTTATGACGGTTTTAGAATATTTGCATTTGCTTCTCTTATTTGACACATACAATTTTTTAAAAATATTAAATTAAAAATTATATATATATATATATATATATATATATATATATATATATATATATATATATATATATATATATATATATATATATATATATATATATATATATATATATATATATATATATATATATATATATATATATATATATATATATATATATATATATATATATATATATATATATATATATATATATATATATATCAAAAAAATATATTTACTGGATTTTGTGTAATATATCAAACAAACTTTTTGTCTGAGTCAGCAACAACTCCTTTTTTGAAAATATTTTTAGGCTTTAAATAATAACACTATCATCCATTAAGCATTTGAAAAATTTCACTTTGTAAAATGTGTTCAACTTTGGAGGTTTATCAAAATACTCTAAGAAAATGAATGAGAATTAATGCAACGACGTTAACAAATTGATTAACTCAAAAATCTTCAGTAAATAAACTTGGCCAAATCGCATTCCTTTTGCTATCATTGCTGTTATTAACTGTGTATATGTCGTCATCGGGGTTGTTTTTTTATGACACAGTTTTTCTTGTTGTTTTTGGTGTTTGCATTCTAAATAAGAGTCAAACAAACAATTCATTGATTATGTAAAGAACATTTACTGAAAACTAAATTTATTTTTAGACAAACTTTTGTTTGAAAAATTTTTGGTGATAATTTTTTCTGTGTATGTTTATCAAAAGACTAAAAAATGAATGAGAATTAACGCAACAACATTAGCGAATTAATTCGCTCAGAAATCTTCAGTAAACAAACTTGTTACAATCGCATTGCTTTTGCTATCTTTGTAGCTGTCACGTTACACATATCACTATTGATTGGCCCTCTTACTTTTATTTACATAAGCAAAACAAACAATTAAAAAAATTCTAGACTATTTCAATAATTATTTATAAACGAAAAAAGTTAAAATCCTTTGTTTTAACTTGCAAAACAAGTGTGTATGCATTTTTTGTGAGTTATTTTAAGTTAAAAATAATAATAATAAATAATGATAAAAATTAAATGAAATAAAAAAACAGCAGCAGCAATGGTTCAGCATAAAATTGTCTCTAAATCTCTAAAAAAATACAATGCAATGACAATTTGTTTCATTTGTTATTTAACTTTTTAAATTTAAAAAATACTAATTTAAAAAATACACAACTAAAAATGATGATGTGCTGAAGAAAATGCTTCAACACTGTTCTCTTGTTAAAAAAAAATTCAAAAAATAAAATATAATTTGTAAATAAATTCATACATATTTCAATTTTTAAATTAGAGATGGACACTGCTCTAGTGATTCAACACACGTGATCTGAAAGTAAAATTTTCAGGGTGTAGATATTTCACAAAATTTAATAACTACTTTGTATGGGGGATACGCGACCCCACCTTCCTATACCTTTAGGCTTTTGATTGAAGACGCAACTAATTCCCGAATTTATGAGAACTCACTATTGTTTTTGTGAATGTATAGAAGAATTAATAACACTAAACAACACCGAAAAATATATATGTACTCTTCGTTGTATAGGTATTTTGTTCCCTTTAGCGGCAATATAGAGGGTTGAAATCTTCCACAAAAATACTCGCCTTGAAATCCTACTATAGGCCTTCAAAGACACTGAAGCTCCAGACTAAACCTGAAAGCCAGATACCATTGAAAAACTTAAAAGTGTTTAAGTGTTTAACGGTGCTCACAATGAGTACTCGGCATAGGAAATCTTGTAAAGTTTACCTTTAATATATAAGATGTCTTCAGCAGTTTTATGTAAAAGACCAGGATGAACCTTTATGTAGAACATTTCAGGCTATTATATCGCCGCTGAAGTAAGTGGAGCCTTTTGCGCCCTATGTTAAGGAAGGTACAAAATGACCCATTCCTCGAAGTGTTAGAGGATTAAAATGTTCCATGTTTTACATAAAAGTGCTGACCACATCTTATACCTTATAAGTAAGGGTGCCAAAATTTCCTATGCCGAGTCACTATAACTATATGTCAAAAAGGGGGCACACTAACTCCCTCTAAAATGAGTCCCGGATTTAAACTTTCAAAACGCCGATATTCATATATATATTTTTTTAATGCCCTCTACCAGAATCAGTCATTACAACCTTGTCATTTTGACACACACAAAAAAAACGATTTTGTTGTACAGTGCAACTACTCTGTACGGGGAACCAGTCTCCCCCTCCTATACCACCAGGCTGTTAATTGAAAATCTATATCAAAATTGCTGTTCTGAAGCTATAGGAAAATTAATAATTACTCTGTATATTGGGTAAGCGTCTGCAAGTGAGCATGCAAGGTTGTGAATGAAATTTACCTCACGATCTCATATCTGGCGTAAATGTGTTTCAACGCTTTGCGGCTTCTCACCACTTCCTCTATTAACCCACCATTCGACAAACACCCGCAACATTTATGCATAAATAACACATATTTGAACTTTAAAATTGTATAATAATGATAAAAACTGAAAAAAAAACCCGCAACATACACAAAACAGAAAAATGGTTAACCATTGAATTTGGTTGGAATGATGGGTTGAAACGGAGATAGAGAATGTGATCAAATTTAATATAAACTAAAATACGTGAAAAGATGAATGAATAAATTTTATTTACACTCGAAAAGTAAATTTTAGTTTGAAGAA
Source organism: Panzeria rudis (assembly GCA_956483635.1). Taxonomy (NCBI): domain Eukaryota; kingdom Metazoa; phylum Arthropoda; class Insecta; order Diptera; family Tachinidae; genus Panzeria; species Panzeria rudis. The sequence goes on along the minus strand of OY101448.1, from coordinate 151,796,188 downwards.
GTTTTCGATTATTAAACAAAGCTGTAGCTAGTCTGGTTGAAAGCAAAAACACGTCAAGCGGAGGCAAGGTTGTGGCATTAGGGTTCCACAAAAAAATAAATTTTAGATTTGGCGAGCGAATGCCTAAAAAGTGCTCATAAGCGACAAAATTTTTTTTAACACCCTTGAACTATTAAACCTAACGCATACAAGATTTTCAATGCAGAATACTAATTGTGACTAAGTACAAGATTAAGCACATTTAAAGTTTTGAATGCTTTCTGTCATCCAAGTTGAGCCTGAGGCCTGGGTGTCTTTAAAAACTTATAGTACAAATTTATGCCATTCGCCGCTGAAGGGAAGTTTTGTCCCTCTTTTAAGAAAGGGATGAAAAGACCATAGAATAAGTACGAAATTTACTCTTAAACACATTTAAAAAAAAAATTTTAGGAGAAGCAACACAATCATGCAATTAATGCCTACCATTCAGGGATGATAAATGAAAAAATTCATTTCGTACCAATTAGCTACTAAAATAGTACTAAAAGAAAATAAGTCCAAATATCAAACAATGAAACTTTATTTTTGGCATATAATAATGAATCTATGCACTTAGAATAGAATAGGGGAAATATCTGGTCCAAAGACCGCGACTGCGATACCTAGTGGATCTTTTGTGTAATAGATTAAATAAAGCTCTACATGATTCTCCTTATGAAAGCTAGCACAGAGATTGGAGAAGCAAATAGTACCAAATAAGTCACGGGGGTACCATAGTACTTTTTAGATATGAACAGTACCAAAAAAGTACAATTGTACCAATTTTATCATCCTTGCTACCAGTTAATTAATTAATGTGCTACCTTGTTTGGGAAAACGATAGTGTAGAGAGAACAGGCGGTGAAGTGGGAGAGAGATAGAAAACTTAATTCATTTACAACTCCGTTATTGCGCGTTTTTTAGCACTATTTCAGCCCCACTGGTGTCAAGTAGAGGCATTAATTTGTTTAAGCTGTGTAGCTATTTATTATTTCTTTTACTTCGCCGACGGTTCTGCTACAATACCGACGAAGGAGGGTGCTGTGAAGTATATTAGGATATGTTAGTATTTGAATCGCTGCCGGTACTGCCAAGGTGATCAGTGCTATGCCTTTATCACTTTAACAGTCAGTCCAACTACAACCAACACAATAACGCCAATGCGCAGCAGAAAAATTCATGATGTTGTTGGCTTGCGTGAAACTAATCTTGAACTCAAGACCTCAGGGTTTGTAGTCGAACGCGCTAATCATTCAGCCAACAGCACCCTAAAGCTTTGAATGATTTCTGCCCTTCAAAATGAGTCTAGAGCTTGGGGGTATTTGTAGACCTCTAGTAGAATTTTATGGCAAATATTTTTGTGGAAACATTTTATGCCCTAAACGTAAGCCTTACACGATTTCATATGCCGAGTCACTATAACTGTGTGCAAAAGGGGGAACTTTAACTCCTCCTAAAATGAATTCCAGATGTAAACTTTCAAAACGCCGATACACGTAAATGTCAGGGAAATGACTAATTGACTACAATTGAATAGCAAAACCGTCATAACGCTGATTATATTATTGACATCGATGCTATGTCAAGTGTTTTCGTTTTTGACCCAGTGACACTTTTCATTTTTGTGATGTTATCCTTCACATTAGCTGTCATCAATGTAATGATTGAAACAATTATACATATTTATGTTTTCTTACTTTTACTTGTTTCTATTTTAGTTTAATTTTTTCCCATTTCATTTTTTCTTCTAATGTTGGCCTTGATACCAGGCTCCTCAATTCATCACACATTTATAAGCTAACCCCTCCACTATTTCAGCTATGTCACCATCCAAAATATTGGCAGCACAAATTCAATGTAAATATTATTGATGCGACATAGATATGATGTCTAAGTGTCATCAATATGATGAAAAGGTGTTATATTATCGTTTGCTCAATATTTTGTCGGTTCATGTATGTTGTACTGGCTTAGTTTTTAAAAAGACTTGCATATATTATTATTAGCTCAGTCATAGCAATGATGAAAGTGTACATCAATGCAACCTTTTTAAAAATACGTGTTTAAACACAAAAATAAAGTATAAAACAATAGCATTTGTATTAAAATACAAACGACAAACATTATAACATTGTTTACTTACTTCTTTTATACATATTTTCCACTTTCCACAGTCATAGCATTGATGACACTTAAACTATCACAAAGTTTTATGATGACAGACATCAATCTAGTCTGTTTTCGTTTTGTTGATGACATTTGTCATAGCATTGGTGTCAGAATTCTGATGATAGGGCGTCAGCAATGCGATGATACATTTTTTTATAACTGCAGAATCAGTCGTTAGACCCATGTTGTACATTCTTTTTGTTTTGTACAGTGTTATCTTGAAAAATGCAAAACGATCTCCTGCGAATATTATTCGCAGCTTTTTAACATATTCGATACTAGTTTAATGCAAAAGCCGATCGTATTTGGCAAAGAAAAAAGTACTATTTCAAAACAAGTCCCCATTTTGGGGATCTGGAGAAACACTACTACTTGAATGGGACACAAAGTAGAAAACAGTGGACTAAATATATTGGACTAAGAGAAGACTGTGTTAAGAAATGAAGCAGGGCTGCCATTTTATTGGTTCTGACCCCAAATTAGGGGAATTGTCATCACAAAAAAGGATGAACATTTTCATTTGGGGTTTGGGGTTTTCATTAGGGTTATTTAAAAAAATATATTTTGGGGTTTTTAGCGAAATTCCTTAAAAGTTTCTTCCTTTCATCTATAATTAAAACTACTTCTTCTAAAATATTTTCAACATACATGCACTCTAAAACACTTTTGTTGAAAATTAGGTCGATAATAGTCTGCAACACTTTGCCGATTATTATCGACCTAAAATTACACATGCATTATTTTTGAACAAAATGTTTTTACTAAAAAAAAGTGATTGGCTGCGTGCAGGTTTGAACCGCGACCTCCTGACTGATAGTCTGACGTATCTACCATTCAACCATAGCCGTATTATACTTAATGTTATATATTTTCCACTTGGACTAAATATGTTTTCTTTAATAAAATAACTACAAAATCGATGTAATTTTAGACAAGGAGAAATTTTCAACACAAATTTAGATAATATATGATCGTAAATTTGAAGTAATGTTTTAGAGTGTACATACGAGTATATTAAGATATTTGGACCCCTAGATAATGTACTAAACCCTATTAACAGAAAAGTTCAGTCCTATCAATTTTATGTAAAAGTTTACTAACTCGCACTTTGCCTGAACTTAATTTTTATCTGCAGGTTTAACCATATCGTTAACATTTTATTAGTGCTTTACCAAATCATCAGTAATTTATTAAAAAACTTTAAAATTTTCAGCCGTATGTAAACTTTCGTAACACTATGATAACAATTATCTCCTGATATATAATATACAAGTCCGTGAATAATATAGACTAAATTTACATGTTGAAATATTTCATGAAACATTTTTATTTGCGTCTTGCAAGTTGCAACTGTGGAGATGCAAATGGGGTAAATAAACTTGACAATAATCATCTAAACATTCATTTCATACCACTTTTTCTACCAAATTTCTTCTCTGACCATAAACAAATTTCATGCAGCAAATTTCATGAAGTATTTCATCGTGTAAGCTTAGAATTTTTTAAAAATATACTTTTTTTTCATAAGGATTTTCTTGGGGGATTTTTCTTCTAACAGGGGATTTTTCGGGGAAATATTTTTTCAAATTTGGTTAGCGCGATGAAAAGGACCTGGCAGCTCTGAAATGAAGTGCTATTTTTTTAAAATATATTTTATTCATAAAGCCACGCAGTTTTGAAAATGCATTTTCAGGGGTTCTTCAGTAAGTGGTGGGTTAAAATTACGCAAAGTTCTCGATGGCCCTCAAGAACACTAAAGTGCTCGCTATAAGCGGACCGGCCCGAGCCGCCTATTTAGTCTCCCCTAATCTTGTTTAACTAATAGCTATTAACTGACTTTTTACTTTTGGTGTTCAAAACACAAAATTTTTGCCGCTACAAGTTTACAACCACATTTCTAAATCAGTCATATGTATATCCCAGCAAACAATTTTTGCCGATTTCGGTCCGAAGTCGGTCAGAAAGTCTGCACAAGATGCCGAATTCGTATCCGATGTCGGTCAGAAAATGTACCGAAAATCATATGAGTGGTTGACAAGAAACCGGATCTCTTTATCTGAGGAAATTCTAAAAACTATACCGAAAGGTCTAACAGAATTCTGTACGAATTCCGATGAATTTTCTAGGGAAATTCTAAAGGAATTTTCGACATGTCTTATAAATGTCGGCAAAATGTCTGACAAAACATCAGAAACTTTTCCGATTTATCTGATACGTTTTACGTCCTGGCTTATTAATATCAGAGAAAAGTCGGAGCTAAAATTAGAAATTTATCAGAAATGTCGTTTAAAATTCTCCATGCATTGTTGTGCTGATTATGGCAGCTCATCAGAAAACATTTACTCATATTTTATAAGTTTAAAAACTCAAATATTTGTGCGTATAAACTCAAGAGAAAAATGAGAATTGTAACGAAAACTATAATCAGACAATGTGCAGAAGTGACTGCTAAAAGTTGTAAGACGTAGACCAGAAAACTGCCTACTACTCCGCCAAATGTCTGAGGGAATTTCAAACAACTCGGCTGATTGTCTGGTAAAGTCTCAGATTTTTTCTGATGTTAGACATGTCGGCCAAAATTGTTTCCTGGGATGGTAAATATAAGTACGTTTATGCGTGTATTTTGCATGTGGTTTTTCTTTCAGTATTTTGGCAGTTTGGTTGTTTGAATGATAAACCAAATACATCTTTTTCCTTTGGATTTTTTTTTTATAAAAAAAAATTGTTTGCATTTAGTTTTTTAATGACAGATATAAGAAAACAATACTAGGATGCGCTATGGTCTTTAGAGAAACCAAACATACACAACTTTAAAATCTAAACAAAGTCACTACTGTGATATCTTTGTTTGGTAAATGTGGTTGTTGATTAATAAAAAAAAATGCAATGGAAGATAGTATTTAAAATTCAAAATAATTTACATATTTGTGTAAAAGAAAATAGAAATGAAAACTAAATTAAACATCACAACTGAAACAAATTACTCTCATGAAACAACCAGCCATAAATATAACCAAACATTTCACTATTATCTACCATCAAGTCATTCATTCAGCTGTTCATTCATTCATACAATCGTTGAGACACTGGCGCAGACAATTTTCAGTATAAACTGAAACTCGAACGTGTTAACAACACTTCCTCTCGTGAAGAAGTGAGTAGTAAGTAGCCAACCCTATAGAAACCTTCACGTGAAAAATGTTCGACCTATTTTTTAGTTTTTTTGTTTAGTAAAACAAATGTTAATGAGTGTTCGTTAAATTAATTGTAAATAAAATTTTCTTTAGTTCGATCTATAGTGCGTGTGTGTGTGAATGTGTTTATTTTATTATTACTTTTTGCAACACTATTGTTTAACTTAAACTCTTTTGAAGTCTAGTGGTAAACTTTGTTCGGTGGTCAACCGGTGTATTCCGGTGTTTCTATATTAATTTTTTCATAATACTACTAAAAGTATGAAAATTGCACAGTTAAAAAAATATATAAAATTTAATGGCAAAATATTTTAAATATGTCACTTTCATTTCAAAGATATGTTAAAATAGCAGCAATCATAAACAATTAAATATTTAATAAATGTGTTTGTCATAAAAGAAATTTTAATTTATATCTTGTCATATTTTAATAAACATTTACAAATGTTGTTTTTAATGAAACAAGTTTAATGAGAGCAAGAAATTATTATTCTAGTTTTTATTTTGTGGCATTAAAGTGAAATCAATTTGAAAAGTATTTGTAATTGAACAAAAAGTGTGCTGTGATTAAAACTTATATGGTGATTAAATCATACTGGTAAGGAATAGAAAATATTCATTTAAAAATTTTTTTACAAAAAGCCGGTACCTGCATTAAAATTTTAATACATTTGGTAAAAAGCACGATTTTCGCAATATAAACTTACAATGTGCTAATAATTCTGACAGCAAAGATGACTTTGCATTGTCCGTCTCTATTAATGAATAATATGTTTGACTAAATGAATATGTTTGACTAAATAGTCATATACATACATAATCAATCAGTCGCGGATCCAGGAGAGGGGGGAAGGGGGGCGGGGTTAGGGATATTCCCCCAAATGAATAGAATATATATAATTTTTATTGAGTTCCTAAAAGAAATTTTAAATAAATTCAGTAAAGTGCGACTTTAACACGCACACGACTTTATCATACACATGTGGCACATTCTCATTTCAAATCCTTTTTTCGCGTCCCTTGAAAGTATAGCCAAATATTTCATAAAATAAACGTGTACATTTTAAAATGAAACCTGCTATAGCATGATTTAATAGATTGTAAATAAATAAATGTACATAAGCTTTTTTGTGTTAAAAACGAAGAACGAAAATACTGTTTCACTCTGCATGCAAAATGGCGTGTCCGTAATACATAACGTGACCAGAAGGTTTTTGTTAAAAGCGGGATAAGAACGGTTGAAAAGCGGGATTCTGAAGAAAATATTACCAAAAATGCGGCATTTTATAACATATTTTATGGAAAGTAGGATGTTGTAAATATACTGATTATAATATATAATTTTTTATAAATGTGTATGCAACTGCACAGTTCCATATCGTTAGCTGAAATGCGAAATAATGTAACTAACAAAAAATTTAAAGTCGCATTTCCAATTATTAATTATTACATCGAAGCGCTTTTCCTACAAATTTTCAAACTGTTATCATAAAACTCAATCGCATTAAAAACGAAAATGAAAAGACTTTTTACTTCAGTCACTTAAAGTATTTTATTTAGTCTTTTTTCTCTCCTAAAAAATTAAAAACAGTGCAGCTATGTCATTTTGCATTTCAGCTAACGATATGTTCTTAGGAAATTCATTGAGTTACAGGTCTTAAAATTTAAAATAGTGCATTTTTAGATGTTTTTTAAAAATTTATCATTTTTATGAAACAAAAATTTTATAAACTGCTTTAATCCTAAAGAAAATTTAGCCATGAAACATGAAGTCGTTAGGACCCGATAAAAATAAGAAAGTTGTAGGTCAGTGCGTGAAAAAATCAGAAGTCATCTTTTATAGAATTCATTTTATAGTCAAAAGATAATTTTTGATCAAAAGTAGTTCTGTTTATTCACTTAATGTCTTGGAACTTTGTTCTATTAGTTTCAAATTTGGGCTTTGAAGGCTACTTCTAAAAGTTCGTTTCATTTTAATGGCGAATAATTTAAATTGAAGGTATCAATGTTAGTCGAACCGCATTGTTTTTAAGTCGTTCAATTTAATTTTTGCCATAATCAATAATTTTCAATACTACGTGCCTTACTTCCTTTCACCAATTATTACATGCGCTTAAAATTCCTTTCTCAATAAAAATAATTTAATTGAAGAATTAAATTGAACGAACTTAAGCCTAAATAATTAAGTATCTTTGGACTAGAAATTTTTAAGTTGAAGCAATGTCCAATTTTAAGTTCCTTTAACTCAATGAGTTTTTATTCGATCAACACAAGAAAGAAACATTTTCGATATTTTTGGGAATAATTAAAAAAAAACAGAACTATAAATTTTAAAGCTCGATAAAGCGAGATAACAATTTTAGGTGGGATCGACCTCTTAAAAGCGGGATGCCTGGTCAGGTTAGTAATACATGTTGTTGATTTTCTACATTAACCCGGTAGTTTCTAGAACTTTTTTTGTCTTATAGTTTGTTTAAAATATGTAAACTTATGTATTTCGAGCTCCTGAGCACGAAAATGATGTCCATTTTTCAATGCACTGTTACACTTTGCCGGAAAACGCTAAAAACTAGCGTTACTATATGGTAGCCATGGGTCGCCTAGAGTACAGGTATTTTTTTACGAAAAAGAAAATGCTTTTTGGGCATGTTTTAAACAAAATCACATAAATAGCGGCTTTAAAACAATTTTATTGAAATTTATGAAAATGACAACCATGACTGAAATTTTTAATTCTCAAAATTAAAAATTCTTAAAACTTTTTTTAAAATATGTGACCTTCTCCTAGAAAAGGGACCCAGTGTGTGAAAATGAAGTTTTGAGAAAAACGCATTTAAAGTTTTCTACACCCTTTTAGGTACCAGAATCCACTCTTAAGTCCAAGCCCGTTCTTTGACACACTAGGTCCCTTTTCTCGGAGAAGGTCACATATGATAAAGGGGAAGAAAACAATAAAATGTTACTATACAAAGGTATTTATATCTTAATGCAATTTCAAAAATAACAGTTTAAACTGAATATCTCCTTGACTAGTTTTAAGACATTACAATAAACTATTTTCGCTTTTCTAGTGACTAAATTCAGTTAATTGTAAACATTGCAATTATACTTTAAAATTAATGTTTCAACATAAAAGGACAAGTAAGGAACAAGGTTCGCGAAGAAAGATAAAATATTGAATTCGATTAGATGTATTTTTTTTTATTTTCTTTGGATGCTATTTTAATGTCACGTACGCAGTGAAAAAACATTATTTGTCTACGTCATTTGAATCTGGCCGGTCACAACTGTTTCAAAATAAAAGTTTAAAGCAAGATATTTGTCGCAAACATATATTTATCGAAATTTTTTTTTTCAACTTGGTGTAATAAAAATTTTACAAGCATTTAAAGTTCGTCACGTACGCTATTGTAGTACATACTACAAATGCAACTAAATGCGAATGAAAAATGTTGAAATTTCAATCAAATTTCAAAAAATAAAAAAACTTCATCCGTTTTTATATCATGATCGTCAGCATTAATATGATTCTCGAGCTGCGTATTCATTAAGCGAAAACATTTTAAATTAATTAGTATGTACTACTCTGTAGTAGGCTAAGGTGACGCCGTAAACTCAGCGCCGCAGTACACACTGAAAGGAAACCCTTCATTCAGACAATGAATTTCTTCATTGTATTAATGAAATTTGTCATTGAAAGTCAGCTAATTGGATTAATGAAGACTGTTTCATTGTATTTATGAACTTCATTTGGCCAGCCATGTCATAAATGAAATGAAACTATTTCATTAGTTAAAAGAAACAGATTCATAAATTAAATGTAGGTGTTTCATTGTTTTTTCACAAGTAACACACTCTGGCAATTAACGTGCTATGATGTACATTAGTATTTGTCAGTCAATCGCTGTCAGTACTGCTTTTTAACCAGTAAATGTTGATTGCTTGCCTGAAACTAGTCTCGAACTCAACACCTCAAAATCACCGCGCTAACCACTTCAGCCAACAGCCCCTTTTGTTTCTCATTATTTTAAATACATAAATGAGGTATAGTGATCATTGTATTAATGAAAAGTTTCATAAATATAATGAAGATCATGTAATGAAACCATTTCATTGCCTGAATGAATGATTTTCCTTTCAGTGCATAGTATGCAGTATGAAATGAATTTGAATCTTGATTGTTTTATTGTTATTATCACCAAATACATATTCTTTATTTGTTTTTAAGTTTTTTTCATATATATTTACAAATTATATATTTCATTACTTAGAAATACTATAAGAGAAAAATCTGTCACGTACGCTATTAAATTTTTTTCATTATAAAATAATCCAAAAGTTTTTTTTTTCAAATTTACGGATAATAAAGGAAAAATAGAGTTGGCCTCGTTTAAGAAATTAAAAAAAGAAAAAAACTTGACAATTCGCAGATTTTCGCATATTTTTACATGTACCTTAAAATTACTTCAGTTTTATGTCACGTATGCTGTGCCCTTATTTCCCTCGATATTTTGGACAACAGGGTTCCAAATGTAATAAATTTTTTTCATACATAGCACCCTCTGAATGGAATATAACGAACACAATTTTTTTCAGTCACTCCTATTTTTGCAAAATCTATTCCACTTTGTAGGCGTACAAATGTCACGTGCGCTGACATGGAAATGCCAATATGTATGTACCGGGTGACCCAGAATTAACGAAGGGGTTTGAATAGTCTATAAATCCATAATCTTAACATGTTTTTTATTTATTTTTTCAGATTATCGTAAAGAAGTTATGGGAAATTGAAACTGGAAAGATTTACTATTGAACAACGATCATAGAGAAAGAGACACAATGACGTTCTTGTGGAGATTTTTCAGCGAAGGCATTATTTCAAGAAGCAGTGATTTTATTAGCTGCACTAAACCGCTCTCGCAACGTTTTCTTTGGGTTATTTTAAAGATCGTGCATACGTAATAAGCCACAGACCATGACCCAACCAAAAATAATAATAGTCGAGGAAAAATTCGAACGATAGCTTCGAAAATCGTGAAAAGTCATGGAAAACCACGAAAATGTCCGGTAACAGCGCCATTGTTTCCCTCGATGTATGTTCGTTGGTCAGTAGTAAACCTTCCCAGTTTTAATTTCCCAAATCTTCTTTACAACAATCTGAAAAAATAAATCAAAGAAATGTAAAAATAATGGAGATATAGACTATTCAAACCCTTTCGTTAATTTTTGGCCACCCTGTATGTATGTATATAAAAAGAGTAACGTAAAAAACAGACAAGAATAAAACAATTGCATATGTATCAATGTTCATCATTTCAAAAACTTCAAAGTCAAAATCAAAATCTTTTGAATAATCAGTTAATGCAATTTTGTTGTTTGAGAAGAAAACTGAACTGTTTTTAAAGTGTTTTTGTTGAAGTGATTCGGAGGTATTTTTGTGTTTTATTGATTCCCATATGCCTCTCTAAAGAGGTCTAGTAAGCCACACACCAGACCATAGTTCTTGGGTGACTGGTATCTTGAAATGATTTTGGTGCAGACGAAATGTATTTCAAATTCCCAAAAATCGGCAGCGAAAAAAATGGTTTTCAGCAAAAAATCCCCTGGGAATTTTCACAAAATGTTAATCACCCAATCCTTAAAAAAAGTCCCCTATTTGGGGACAAATCCCCACAACTAGGAATGCTGACACGCGTTGGCTTTTATGAGGAATGCATTTCAAAGAGAGCTTCTAACAAAAGTTAAACTTGACAGCTATTGTACTTACTAACTTTAAAAGTTATAGCTTTGACCAATTTTGTAATTGAAAGTTAAAAGTTTAAATTTTACTGTTAAGTACTCGTAAAGTAACTGACATTAACTGCTTGCGATATATTTCCAAGTTTCTACTTTACAATTATTTGCAATTAAAACTCTTTTTAGCGCAAACACATTTTAAACTTTATTTAACTTTGTTAAACTTTTAATGATTTTAAAAAGTTTTAATAGCTAAAAATAATCTAATAATTTGTTTAAATTAATGGCTTTGCACGACGTTCATTTGAAAAAAAATTTTATATAAATACGTTTTTTATTATTATAAAACAGAAATTTTCTATAATAAAATTTATATCTATATAAAAAAAGTTCATAATTTTGCGTTTATCTTTAAACACGTTTCTTTTTTTTTTTAATAAACTCATAAAATATTGTAATAAGTTAAATTTTTATGACTAGTTAAGTATTGAAGGTGTGAAATTGTTCAGCCATTAAATAAATTACCAAAAAAGAAAAAAAAATTATAAAATATATTAAAGACTTTGAAACATTTATTTGATAAGCTAAAATTTTTAAGCAGTAAATAATGTTGAAGATTCAAATTTGCAGTTAGTAGAAAAAAAGTTACTTACATATATTATAAATTATAAAGTCCGCACAATCTTTATGCCTCAATGAGCAAAATACGAACAAAATAGTTAAAACAATAAACTCAATTATTTATTTTATAATTTAATGATTATAATGCACTTTAATGGCTTAATTTATTTTTGCATTGTATAATTGTTTGTGCTTGTTTAACCATTAATTTAAAACAATTTATTAAAATTTTGCAATGTTATTAACATTAGGAAGGCTCCAGCTTGAAATGCATATTTTATGGCTATTTTAAGCTGACTAGCAAGTTTTTATAAAATGCTGACATCTAAGCAAGAAATTAAAGAAATTGAGTAAAGTTAGTGGAATATCTATCAGTTAGTAAAGTTAGTGGAATTTCTATCAGATACATCTTCGATATGAGACCAATGACAATGTAGGTGCGACTCCTCCAAAGTCTGTATACAAATCCTACTTACATTTACACAGCGATGGCCTAGGCCGTCAGATGAGTCCAACACAACCGACACTGTAAGCGAAGGTTGGATGGGTTCAGTTGATTGGTGACGCTCGTGCGATAGCTAAATTTTAATCGTGTTTGTTTTGTTCTTCGCCTCTAATTAGGGTTTGGGATTCGGGAATTCCCGGGAAAAGACTAGCTAATATTCCCGGGAAATCTTTGAGATTTTCCCGGGAAAACGGGAAATTAGAAGTACAAATTTGCTTTGTGAATCCAAATTGATTATTAGGTTAAGGCTCGTAACGTTATATTCAAAAAGAATTGGGCTTGATTAATATTCCAAGGAACAAGGGAAAAATTAACATCAACTTAATTTTTCAAAGTACACAGCAGAACAGAGTAGCGCAACTTTCGGCAGCCGCTACATTATGAATGACTCCTGCGGAAGATCCTTTTCCACTGTAACATGATTAAAAAGACAAAATTGAAAGATATCTTAGAGGCCAAAAGTTTTTAGGCTGGACTCGACAACAAGCCATGATGTATTAATAGTTGAGTAGCACACTGTTTAAAAAACTTCATTCATAAGCATCAGACAAACATTTGATTGTATTATTTCGCAACACATACTTTTAATTAATATTGATTTGCTTTATTGTATTTGAATTGTAAAAAATTGGTATTATTATTTGTATTAGTATCTGAATATGCAGAACTAATGTTATTTACACTACGAGTATTAAACTAATTTATACGTACAGCAATGGAAAAAATAATACGGACTTCGACATTGCTATCAAAATTGTTTAAACAGTTGAGAAAATAGTCTGAACTATTTGTCTGTAAAAGACATATTTTTAATTAATTAATTAAATGTAATAAGAATTAATGTTTTATGGTTCCGAATCAATTTCATAAAAATTTAGAAATTCCTTGATGTAATAATGTATTCCTCATTTCAATATAACAGAAATTTGTTTGTATGACGCCTAATAAATAAGAAATTTACCATCAAAATAATTTTAATAAATCCTCTTTGCTTCCAGGATATTTTGCATTCAGATTTTTAAAACTATATTTACGCACTCCACAAGCAAATGCTATTTCCCTCACTTTTGTACATCGTAAATCTTTTTATAACTTTTTCGAAAATATTATACAGCCGTGTCACAGATTCCGTTCGGATTGGTTTTGATTCCGTAGTTGTCATTCCGAAAAAATACATTTTTTTGGTGCTTTAGATTCCGGTTATTTTGTATTTCGTTTTTACAATGATAAAGTTTTTATACCTTGAGGCGTTTGTATACTCTTGTTTTTAAATGCAAAGCTCACATTGAGCTTTTTATTAACATGAAAAGCTCATGACCAAATACTTATTTGACGCTCCTAAAAGTATGCACATTTTTTTGTATTTACTGCAAATGAAGTCAGTAGAAACGTGGTTTTTCAATTCCACTTTGAAATTTAAAAGTGGCTTTTCAATTCCAATTTGAAATTTAAAAGTTTACGAAATTTACGAAAAAATTTTTCGATTTTCGCTTTCTGAAGAAGCAACTTACGAAATTGAAATCCGTAATGATATTCTGTGACATGGCTGATACGTCTTAATATCTGATATCAAAATCATTTGTCACCTTTATTCAATTTTTCAGCACTATACTGAAAGTGTTGTTTTAAATGTATTTTACTATTTATTTATAATTTTAAGTGCATAAATGTGTTTTGTTATTTTACAAATAAATACTATTTTATATAATGGAATAAAACAAAACGTATCATTTGAATGTTTGGGGCATGTACGAGTGTCTAATATATGAAACGGTTGCACTTAAATGTTCATTCTACATACCAGACTCCCCCAAGAGAAAATAATTATACTCGTAGACATGTGCATACACGCAGAGAAAAGACATGGTTGTGGTATGGTTGGGTCAACAATGCCATGTTTCCCGATATAGTTTATGGTTGTGGAAAATAAGCTACTATTGTTTTAAATGACTGTGAAACAAACTCATGTTTACATTTAATCATAACATTATTAGCATTCATAAAAATTAAAACATGGTTGCTTTTAACAATTATACATTGTTAAAAAAGTTTTGACTACAATCAACAATTCAACAATAGTATGATTCTACAACAGTAAAATATAGCAAGAACCATACTAGTTTAAGTCACTAGGTTTCAATTAAACTGTAGTTAAAAAACAGACATGGATGTCTGTTTTTAAAAAAGTTTTTGTTCTTAACTTGGATGGAATATTATTCTGTCAGTTTTATATTTTGCTTTCAAGCTTTTTATACATTAAACATTTTAAAACCCGCCGGAGAAAATTGATGATTCTTCCAAACTTCCAAACGGCTGGAACGATTTTCTTCAAATGCAGGCTAGAAGATTTTAGATCAAGTCACCTTTCAAATAACGAAAAATTAAATTAAGATCGGTCTAGGCGTTTGGGGTTACGGTGCCACTGACACACAACATCAAGAGGATACAGCTAGAAAATAGAAGATAACTTCCAAACGGCTAGACCAATTTCCTAAGAACACTCTCGATGAAGTCACCTATAGAAAACACTAAATCGAAATCAGTCCATCCGTTTGGGCTGTACGATGGTGCGTACTTTTTTGATCGGGGGTTAAGAAATAGAAAGCAAAAATAAACAGACAAAGCAAAGATAAAAATAAATTAATAAAACGTGTGTCAACAAAATGTATGCATGTACGTGTATGTGAAAATAAATAATGTAGTTAAAAATGTTATCTTTTATTTCAGATTCAAAACATTTTATTTTACATTTAATTGCAAAAATATATTTTTTTAGCTGCTTTAAATTTTTAATCAAAATATGATTAAGAAAACCACCTATATATGGTTATTTAGAACCATGCTATTTTTACATACAAATGTAATATGATTAGTTTAAATCATAGTATGTTTACATTCAATTAAACATTAGGTTGTATGAATCATATTAGTGTTATATAATGAATGCAACAATATTATATTTAGAAAAGATTTATTTTCATAATAGTCTGATTCGACTCGAACCATATAATTCAATTATAGTATGTTGCTCTTAGAATATGGTTGCCTCAATCATGTTTTTTCTTTGCGTGTACGTACTGACATAAATAGCAACAAGGATTGAGAAGTTCACGGTCAGAATTACCACTAAATTTACATATTTATTTTTATGGCAACTCGTAAAGTAAAAGAAGAGTGCATCTACAAACTTGAAACAATTGTCCGCAAACAAGTGAAAAGAGTTTAAGGACGATTGAACGTTCGAAGATTTAATGTTAAACCATTTTTGTTTAACTTTTCCATGGCATATAACATTTGGCAAGTAAAATAGGTGAATTTAACCTATGAAGATAGTAGTTTGCTATCCTTTAAGGTATTTACATAAGATAGGATTGTAGACTTATCCGCAATGCTTCCGTAATGCATAGAACTCTTCTATCTACCCACCTAGTAAGAATATGAGTAAGTACATAGTATAAATATATTAATATAAATACAGCATCGGTTCCAAAACCATCCAATACCAAAATCAGTTTTTAAGCCAATTAATTTAGCACTAGAATTAAAAAAATACGATTTGAAATTTGTACTCTTCTGGAAAAAGCTGAAATTAACACTATTTCATTTACATATGAATATGTCGTCCATTCGTCTCAAATAATATACCTGACAGTCTTAAACGTTCATAAATCATGTAGAGTGGGCCCACATTGACTGACACAGACTTTTGGATCAAAGTAAAAAAGGCAATTCTTTTAAAATAAAATTTAATAAAAAGAAATTATAGAAGAAAAAAATCACTAAACTAAAATGAAACAAACATATTTATTAGTTAAAATCAAAACAACATTCTGTCTCATTTCCATATCCCCCAGCTATTTGATTTTTCTAACAAACACACACATACACATATACACACACAATCATAAAATTTCAATACATGTAAATCTTTACTCAACTTTATTGTTTTTATTTGAATTTTTGCTTCATTTTCTTTTTCGACTTTATCAGACTCAGACATATATTTTTTTTGCATTCTGAGACTTTATATGAAAGTGTGCGTGTATGTGAGTGAGTATACCCAGCGGTTAATGTAAGGAGTAAAGAGGCCTTCTATAAGGCCTTATTTAGCAGTCTATGGTACTTCCACTCCTATTGCACACTCATATCATTTTTACACGCAATGTCATTGCGGACCAAGGCCTTCCTCGACCCATTACTCAGCAGGCCTCATTGAAGGCATTCTTTAATAGGCCTATTTGCAGGTTATACGTGGTATGCCTAATAGGAGGCCTGGTCTGGGAAGGTCCGTTAAAAACAAATGGAGGTAAATTTTTTTTATAGCGGCTTCTATACTTTGGATTATCGTGATTTTTAGAGTTCCGTAAACCAAAAGTGCAAAGGTACCCTATTGTTTTCGCAACGATGTCCGTCTGTCTGTCTGTCTATCTGTCTGTCTGTCTGTCCATCTGTCACAGGCTGTTTTCTCGAGTACCATAAAAGCTACGGACCTGAAATTGTCACAGAGCATTTAAAACTTTGGCAGCTACAACAAAAGATATATGACAGTTAAAAATTAAAGGGTGTTCTAAAGCGAGCAACGAAAAATGTTGAAATACTAATATAATATACAGACACATATATAGAGACTCAAAAATTTCAAATTTAGTGTTAATTGGTGTGGTCTGTATAATAGACTACAGCAATTAACACTGATATTTAAGACAATAAAAATTAAAGGGTGTTCTATCAGTTAATTTAATTTTGACAACGTAATTTAGACAATTTGCTGTATCTTGGAAACCGTAAGAGGCAAACTCTTAAAATTTTAAAAATAGTTTAAAGTAAAAAATTCCAAAATTAGACAAATTTTAAAACGAAAAATCGCCAAAATGAAAAAAGCGCTTAAAGGCAAAAAGCACCAAAATTAAAAAAAACTTTAAAACGCAAAAAAATCACCAAAATTAGAAAGATCGATAAAAAACTAAAAAAAACCGAAAAAAGCACCAAAACCTTAAAAAAACTAAAGCCTAAAAAATTGCTAAAACTAAAAACATAGTCAAAAAAACGAAAAAAAAAATCGCCAAAAATGAAAAAAAATTTCCAAGACGAAAAAAAGCGCCAAAACAAAACAAAAACGCCAAAACTAAAAAAATCATCAAAACCGAAAAAAAATCGCAAAAAACCGAAAAAATCGCCCAGAATGAAAAAAGTGTCAATACCGAAAAAAAGTTGCTAAAAATTAAAAAATCTCCAAAACCCGAAAAAAGTTTCAAAACCGAAAAAGCGCCAAAACTGAAAACGCGTCAAAACTAAAATAAATCGCTAAAAATTCAAATATCATCAAAAAGCGTTAAAACAAAAAAACGCCCAAGACAAAAAAAGCGCCAAAATTAAAAAAAATTTACATAAAACAAAAAAATTGCAAAAAACGAAAAATCTAAAAAAAAATATAAAAATTAAAGAGGCGCCAAACCAAAAAATCGTTAAATAAAAAAAAACACATAAAATTAAACGAAAAAGCAAAACGAAAACATTTTCAAAATGAGAAAAAAAGGCAAAAACGTGCATTTTAAATTCAGGTCTTGGAAGGCCTGTAGAAAGGCCAGTTTAGTGAATGCCTTATAAGTTTTACTGCTGGGTATATGTCACACACGTTCATACAAAATTCCTATAACAAATATTTGCATTTTTATCAATCCTAAATCATCATAATTGGATGAAATTATAAGTTCTTAACATAATAATGTATGACAGCTGGGAGAAAGAAGGACATACATACATAGTTGCCAGACAAAATTGGTATGAAATCGTGAAAATTAACCGGAACAAGTTTTCAAAATCGTCAATGCCATAAACAGACTGACAGACTTATAACTATCCTAGGGTTTGATCCGTGATTAAAAGTTATACAGTTCAGATTTTGTGGTTGTCCATTTTATTAGAACTTGCGCAAATTACCAGTATTAAAATGGGTTTTAAGCTTAACTTTTCAGAGTCATGCAGTACTTAAAAAAAGCATATCAAGAGAATCAGTGGCGCCTCCTAAGACAGTACAGTTCCACAAAAAAGAAACTTCTTCTTAGATGTCTAAGCCTGCGATGGTTATAGAGCTGTTCAGTATGGTGACAATGAAATATTTTTTTTATTAGTTTAAACTAAACTCGTGCGGACTATTGTGGCATTTGGCACACAACTCCATTGGTGAACATTTTAACCAAATCCGCTAACTCTTAGGCGTGCCTCATTGAGTTCCAAGTTCAATTTTTTTTACATTTACCACGCCTTCAAGTTCTCTAATTTGGCTCAATAAAAGATTTTTTGTTGGAAATTGTGCTTTATTTTTGTAAATTTCACAAGATTTAATTTTTGGCCACTGGTAGCCACTCGTTATCCGAATAAGCCCAAAATGTTTACCCCGGATTTTGTTTAAATTAACAAAAAAAAAAAAAACTACATTCGATGCACTTCTCTGGAGTATTTGACGTGGGGTGATGGAAAATCGTTTCAAATTTAAAGAGTAATTTACTATTTTGAAAATTTACGGTGCCCACAATATCCTCTTGTCCAGTAGTTAAGTTTCCCAATGATTGAGTTTTTGTTTCAACTATTTGATTTGTAGTTCATTTGCATGTCGTCGACTTAATGACGCTATTAAATTTCAATGAGCCATGATAATGACGACAATGTTGATAATTATCGTTTTAATTTACAAACATCAACATATGCCAAGATTCTACTACATTTGTATGCAAATGTATCCATTATATTTTACTTTATGTATACATATAGAATATAAATACCCTGCAGATAACGCAAGCAGTCAATACACGCATGTAAAGTATACTCCATAGATGACTAGGACTAATCCAAAGGTAGCCCAAATGTATGAAGAAAGCATGTTCAATTTAACATTATGATTTCGTAGGGCTGAACCATATAACCCAATTTCGCACTACATCGGAGTAGTCTCAAAACTACTCCATGTCATCACTTTATGGAGCACTCACTCAAATGTTCGTGTTGAAATTGTTAAAACACGAGCACTTGTCGCTTAACAACAACTCTTGTTTGCAAATGACATGGTTCATGTCTGCATTACATCGGACTAATCTTAAAACTACTCTATGTTACTATTCGATGAAGCACTCAAGTGTTCGTATTTTAACAATTGCAGTCGTTAACACGCAAACACTTGTCGGTTAACTAGAAGCTATTGTTTGCAAATGACATGGTCCATTATTGCAGTACATAGGACCATATTGTAACTACTCCATATCAGCTTAATTGGACCACGTAGGCCAATATTATCTTTAGGGTATACTTTACACATATTTATAAAATTGTTATACATACTCTACAGTTTAGAAAGGCAGTAAGTCGTTAGTCAAAAGTATTTAATTCCATTCGAAGTATTTTGTTTGCTGGTAATTTTTTAATTCAATCAATTACCTGCAATGAAATGAAAAATAGATTTAAATTACTAAACGAGTTTAATATATTTGATAATTTAAAAAAACAGTATGTTAGAATTACTAAGCTTGCAAAATAAAAATTACACTAGCTTACAAAAAAAATTCACATCAAAAACAGATGCTTTTTAAGCTAGTTTAAGGTTACTGAGCACGAATATTACATTTATTTATTTTTCTTAAGCATTTTCGAGATATTCGCAAAAAACGTGTTTTTGCACTTTTTTTAGCTATTTCCAAATATCTTGAGAGCTGTTCCCTTATTTATACAATTTTTGAACTTATGCATAGATAAGTTATTCCTCTTTCAGCCAAAACCTATACTGAAATGTTCGGATCAAAATTAATTGAGTTACAAGTCTTAAGATTTCAAAATATTTTAGTTTTTTTTTTAAATTCACAATATAAGTTGCTCCATTAAAGCAAACTTTTTTTACCCATATCTTTAAAAAACGTTGTTCCAAAAGTATTGAGTGAAACATTGCAAAGTATTGAGTGAAACAGAATTGAGTTAAAATTGGACAAAAACTGAGAGAGTGATTTTGTACTGAAAACGTTCGAATTTGAATTTTTATAAAAAAATATGAGTATAAGAACAACACCAGTGGGGCAGAATCGACATATTTTGGATATATATCAGCCATTTCCAAACGGATAGTCTGATATCAAATGAATATTCCTATTAACAAGATGAGCTTCCCATATTGCCCAAGAGCAGATTTTTGAAATCCTAAAGTAGTGCACTTGAGGCATGTAAAATTTTTCACTTTTTATGCCTTTTTTTGTTTGTTTCTCGCCCGATTTCAAAAATTTTTTAAGTGCTTATACCCCTTTTTAAGGTTCTAAAAAATCGTGTTAATCCTTTATCTTCCATAGTTAGTGATACTCATTTGAAAATTAAAATTTCTCTATTTTTCAAAACCTTGGTGCAGTATTTTCAAGACATCGGATCTTAAGACCAACCGATTGTCGCAATTGCTTTTTTATTATCTAACAAACAAAATTTCTAGTTGTTTAAAAAGAAACTTATAAATATATTCTTTCTAAATAGAAAAATATAAAATTTTTAATTTGAAAATTGAAAAAACTTTGAATTTTGATTATATAATTATTAATAATATGAAATGTGTTGCGACACAGAAAATACGTATTCCATTCTGCTGGTATAGACCTGGTATAGTTCACAAACTCTGTTAGTTATTTTTTAAATCCCCCAGCAAAAAACGGGAAGTTTTATATAAACTACTCCCAAGCTACATTAGGTGGGTGGCTGCTGGCTTTCTCTGATTTAACTTAAACAGATCTTGGTGGTTTTATCAATTTATTCTCCTCTAATACTTTCAACAAAGTATCAAAACATAAACGGCTTTAAAATATCTCTTCAAATACACACTCTTTCAATAAATTCAAGTTTAAATTCTATTCCTTTCTTTTCAGCAACAAAATGCGAACATTTTGTACATTTTTTCTTTAAAACTCATAATATTTGATTATACCTTTAAGTACCCAGCAAAAAATAAATTGGAAATTGTTCTAAAGATTTAAAATTTTCATTACATACCAATCACTACAGGTACTGAATATAATAATATTCTAAGGCTGTTGTTTATAGCAAAATACCCTTTTAAGCCCATACCATTCAGTTCTTTGGATCACTATGACAACTAAGTTTTAAATTTATTGATGTTTCACCAGAAATCGAGCTACTTTGAGCTGAGTTCATCAATGATGTTACTAATAGTTTGTATGTTAATTTTTTGCTGGGTATTAACACAAAATACATAGCAAATACGATATACACGCTAAAACACTTTTGTTGAAAATTAGGTCGGTAATAGTCGGCAACACTTTATCGATTATTATCGACCTAAAATTACACACGCATTATTTTTGAACAAAATGTTTTTCCTAAAAAAAGCGATTGGCTGCGTGCAGGTTTGAACCGAGACCTCCTGACTGACGGCCATAGTCGTATTATACTTTATGATAAATTTTTTCCACTTGGACTAAATATGTTTAATTTGAAAGGTTTTTTCTTTAATAATTTAATAAAACTAAAAAATCGATTTAATTTTAGACAAGAAGAAATTTTCAACACAAATCTAGACAATATATGATCCAAAATTTGAAGTAATGTTTTACAGTGTACTAGTAATAAAAATATTTCTTTAATCTATCTCTCAATAAAGACGAATATATTTTTAATACTCTTATTTGGAAAATATTTAGATATTTTTTTTGTTACAATTCTTTATAAGTCTCCTTTAGTAAAGGATCTACTATGCAGGATTATGTGTTTTTATTTGCTGATGAGGTTATTGCTGTTGCACAGGTTTAACATGGAAAAATATGAAAGAAAAAAAATCAATATTGATTTGTTGCATACAACAAATTTTCTTATGACTTTATAGACTATAAAATTTGTATGTGAATTGAGTTCATGTACGTGACTTGAAAGCGAGTTGCATGTTTATCGAGATATATTAACGTTAAGGACTGTTTGTAACAAACACAAAAATAAATTATGAATTTTAATATAATCTTAAAAAATTACGAGTATGTAAAATGCTAAAAGGTTTTGAATTGTTCTTTAAAACATAATTATAAAGAGTTATTAACAAAATGTATTGGGCAATGCTCACTTTCTATACTCTACACCTAGACATAAAGAAAGAAATATATGCTAGAAAATTTTTCTGTTACAACGAATGCACTGTTATGCTCAGTTTTGTGACTTGTTGTTGTTTTGTTGCTGTTTATTTTGATGTTCGTGTCGTGTAAATGTAAATAGCCGAGAAATACTAGAAAAACTTTGCATTACCAGCGAAACATTCCTGCTGATTTAAAATTGCCATTGTTTCCTATTAATTTTAAGGGAAATATTATTAATCTAACCATCTCTCTTTAATTTCTTTAATATTTTTCGCTATTAAAACAACATTGTTATTAACGTTACAATTCATTTTAAATCAAGATGACAATAACTTTAATTTCAAATAAATTTTATGTTAAATAATCAATTAAATCAGGTTGAATTAACATGAAATTCATGTTACTTATGATGGTAAGTGGTCCGAGTTCAAATCTTGACTGGGGTAGTCAACTACAACACAAGTTTTTCTGATTGTGTGCTAATACACATCACGTAAGTAAAATATTTAATTAAGTAGCTACATTAAATTCATGTTGTTTGAACTTGAAACAACTTTGACTCAACATGATTCTTCGTGTTGATTCAATATCAAATTCAAGTTGTTTCAACTTGAAATAACTTTGAGTCAACATGATTCTTCGTATTATTTCAGTATCAACTTCATTTTGATTTAACTATATTGGAATATTAAATCAATATAAAATATAAATATTTTAAAAGGAAACAATTTTATTTGAAGCTTATTATAAAATCATGTTGAATTAGCATGAAACACCTATGAAGCAAAATCACTACAGAAAAATTTTTAATATTAAATTTTTGTGTGAGTATAGTGACTTGGCATAGACAATCTTTTTTGCCTTACATTTAAGGTACAAAATGAGTTCAGCACTTTTATGTAAAACATCACGACAAACAATTTTTTAGAACACTTTAGCCCTCTAACTCTTCGTTGTATGCGTCTTTTTATTCCCATCTTAAAAAGGGAGCAAAAACCTCTCCTACAGTGACGATATGGCGGGCTGAAATGTTTTACAAAAATATTTGCCATCAAGTTCTACTATAAGGGCCTATTCACATATTATGTAACGCTATTTTCGGAGTTTTTATACCCTCCGTCCTTCGTAACGCTTTTTACAAACTTTTCAGTATAAAGTATATAATCCGTAACAAACTTTTTAAACTTTTTTGCTTCTTATTTAAAAATAGGACAGTCACGCTAATCTATTTCATCATAACTCGAGAACGATTATAAGCAGGAAAAGATGTGGAATAAAATTATCTTTAAGTCAAATATGCACAAGTTTTATAAATTTCCAATTGTTTCGGAGTTATTCAGAAATTAACGGCGAAAAACCAGTTTTTTCATGCAATTACAGATTCTTTCGTTTTCAAAAGCTCATAATAAAATAAAGAGGGCTAAAATTTTACATTTTTATCAATAATACGAAAGCTGGGCGTACTTGGAATAAAATGAGCCATAGATCATTAAAATCGCTCGACAAATGTCGATTTGATTAAAAATTAAGTGAAGTAACTCCGAAACAATTGGAAATTTATAAAATTTGTGTGTAGTTGACTTAAAGATAATTTTATTCCGCCTCTTTTCCTGTTTATAATATCAAAATCGTGTTAATCGTTCTCGAAAAAGCTATTTTAATGTTGCTTTTCACAAAAGTCGAATTAACTTCTTAAAGTTGAATTAACCACTATAGTGGTTTAGTTTCTCATAAGCAACTTATAGCCGGCGAAGAGTAAATTTTTTTGATAAATTTACTTTTTTTTACACTTAAGCCATCATAACTTAGCCAATTATTAACTGATTTTCAAAAATAATTCCTTATTTGAAAGATAAGAATCATATCTTTCAAATTTGAATGAGATCGTAGAAATCCGTTTTGAAACAAAGAAGTAATGCTTGTTTAAAGTTCAAACTTTAAGAAAACCGTTTTTTTCACTACTTTTACCGTTATAAAATCACTTTACGAAGTAACACAGAAAAACCATAGCTAGTTTCTTTCTCTATGGGTTCCAACCAAACAGAATTAGTGCATGAGAGCCCCTGAATAATTTTAGTGTATCACATTGTAGTTAGGCCATCGATATGTAAATGTTCGAAAAAAAATTTCTTTCGCGTTTAGAGGAAGAATTGATACTTTCTAATGCAACCAACAAAAACATTAGCCAAATTCACAATCTTGTGCAAATGGTCTTGCATCGTATCATTTGCAAATTGGTATAGTATATTGATACTCACCACTTAACAATTGTTAGTGGTGAGAAAGAATCAATATACTATACCATTTTGAAAATGCAACGATGCAAGACCATTTGCACAAGATTGTGAATTGGGCTATTATTATTTTAAATGGATTATTTAAAAAAATACACACAAACGCCTGCACTGTATTAAAATGTTATTTTCTACTTTTCAGAAAATCTAAAGAATACATCTACAATTACGTAGATCGTGTCCGTTACGCCGAAAGTTCATTTCCCGATTATAAATGTCCGTCCCGTGGCTCTGGTTGGCGTCACAATAAATCCGTATCACATCTTGATTTAGCCACCAGCTGTCACAGTGCAGCTGCTGGTTTAAATCATTGGTCGTCATCACATCAATCGCGTCACCATCAGTTGCGTCATTCGCGTTCGTTGGACTATAACCATATCGATCGTTGTAAAGACGCACTGGATATTGCTGAGTATTATTGGCGCGTAGAGCCGGAACAGGAAATATATGACGAGGAAGAAGAGGAGGAAATTATAGAAGCAGAACATAATGCGTCACAACAACAACAGCAGCAACAACAACAGCAGCAGCAGCAACAACAGCCACAGCCACAACAATTGAAATACGTCAGTGAACATCATTTAACACAACACTATAGAGATTTTAAGTGTGGTGAGTATAATAAACAAGCGAGTAGATGAAAAATGTATATGAAACTACATGAGACTTTAACAAAAAAACAAATAAATAAAAATCAAAAATGCTTTGCAAAATTCATATTAGAACTTATTTGCTTGTCCTCCCTGGTTAAACCTAAACGGTTTGTTGATTTCAATCAAACTACAAAACTACGAGATTTTACTTCCTACCTACCGCCTTTCATACTCATACAACAACTTGATTAGCTTTTATATTTTCACATAAAATTTAGAGATTAAGTAACGAATCTTAAGTGCAAATTTAAGTTTTTGCATTTTAAATAACAAATAATGTTTGAAATTATTTACAAAGCTTTCGTTAGATACAAAAAAATAGATAAACGTAACTTTTTTATAGAAACAGTGTGTTTAGAAGTGCTTCATTCTTAAGCATTTGCGAAATTTGTGCACAAGTATATCGTAAAAATCTTGAATGTGAGTACATGAAATGATTTACTAAAAATATATTATATGTACTCTCATCGAGCTGTAGATATATAAAAGGGATGTTTGAACAAGATATTGATCTTTAGCACACAATAAAAAGATTTTAGAATTTTAATTGAAGGAAACCAAATACCAAATTTTCTTAATATTTAAATTTTGTTAACGAACTAAAGTTATTTAATAAAATCAGAAGAATCATACTAAAAACACTAGTTTACACAAAAAAATCACTGCAAAAGAAATGCTATTTAAGCTAACACGAACATGACATTTATTGTCCTTAAAGGTGTCTGGCTTGTACGTATGCTTGTTGTGTGAAATTTTTATGACCTACCAAGCATTCAATTTTAGTTTGATTTCGTGTTGTTTGTTTGGTAAAAAATAAAAATGTCGCTAAATAAAGAAAATTTGTTCAGGTTTGATGGGTTAACACTATACACGCACAAGCATGTGACAGCAAGCATGCCAAAAATCTACATTTTTTTGATTTTTCATCAAGCTTCGTCGGTGTCACACATACTAGCAAATTTTCACTCACCCTATTAACATGCTTGTCAAGCATTTTGACCGTGTCCACCAGGCCTCTTAAGAAGCGTTTTCGAGATGTTCGCGAAAATCCTGATTCTGCAGTTTTTTTTAGCTATTTCCATATATCTTGAGAACTTTTTATCTCAATTATACAAATTTCCCTCTGATGCATATATATGTTTTTCCTCTTTCAGCGAATATATATACTGTGTTGATAGAATTAAAATTCATTGACTTACAGGTTTTAAGATTTGAAAATAATGTGAATATTTTTATACTTTTTCACAAATTCAGCATTATAAGTCGCTAAAGGAAACTCTAAAATTTCCTTAGTCCATATCTTAAAGAAAATTTTGTTCCAAACGTTTTATGCATAAAATTGTTGCCGTCACACAGAAAATGTGAAAATTTGAATATTTAGAATATTTAGTGAACATTTGAACTTTTATAAAAAAAAATTTTTTGTATGCTGCATAAGAGCAACGCTCATTCATTTCTAAGCGGATAATCCGATCAGTATAAAATTGTACACGGACATAGCAGAGAAGTATTGTTATTTAACTTTGGAAGACAAGGTTCCCATATTACTCAGGAGCGGAGGTATGAAGCCCCAAAGTAGGGCAATTTGGGTATGTAACATTTTAAACATAATTTGAAAAAAATTTCCAAACCAATTTACCATTTTTGTTGGCTTTGGGCCCTTCCGAATTCAACCTATTTTGCAGCAAAGTTTTGATTTTAACTCACATATTCTAAAACGGCAAAAAATGTATTTAAAAATAAATACCACTTGTAGAAACTCTTATCTATATCCATTTATTTGCCAAATCAATTTATGGTCCTTAGAAAACAATGTGGAATTTATGGGCGAATTTTTTTGAAACTTTTTTAGGAATTTCGAAATTCTCAGAAGCAAATTTTAGTTTTCTTAGCTTGTTGGATATTTAGCATGTACATAAATTCCTATATACATAACTGCAAAATTTCATACGAAAATATTAATAATCAACGATTCTATACCATAAAAAAATATTTGATATGCACAAAACACCACATAACACCATTTTCCGCTTCCTTAGCAAAAAGTCTTTGAAAAATTTTTAATTGCTAAAATCTGAACTATATATATTTTTGTAAATTTTGATATGTGCTATGATTACTTTCCTTTTTTAAACGTGTAAAATTAATGGAGTTATAAAAAAATCGCACTGATCAGAGGACCAACGGATAAAAATTCTAATTCGGATTTATGCACTTGATATATTCTAACTTTCTCATTTTTTGTCTGATGTTAATTGGTTTACGCTTAAACCGTTTGGAACAAAATTTTCTTTAGAATCTTTTGTTTGCCCTAATAAAGCGACTTAAAATGGTAGAGATTGAAAATCCGAAAAAACTGAAAATTTTTTTTAAATCTTAAGGCCTGCAACTCAACGAGTTTTGATGCGATCAACTTAGGGCTAATAAATCAGTGCAAGTTAATCCCTCTTTTTGGGTTAAAATGTATTTAAACCAGTAAATCTATAAATAAGTAAACATATAAAGGTAATTCCATATCAAATCAACTAATAGTTAGACACGACCCCTTTCGATTTTGATGAAATTTGGTCAGATGTTGTCATTCATCCTATAACGAATTTATGTTAAAGGAAAAAAAATTAAATATGTTTATTTCAGAAGTTATGGCATATCCAAAATATCATTATTTCGCCAAATTTACCGAAAGTGTTGAGTTTATTTTTTAAATATCTCGAAAACTATTTTATATACAAGATTGGTTTGTATGTCATTTTAAGCAGAACATTTGGACCTACAAAACATGTATAGGGCATAAATTTTTTTTTGGAAAAATGACTTATCTCCAAAGTTTTGAAATTTTCAAAACTGATTAAATCAAAAACCTATATTTTTTTTGCTGAATTTTTGTTATATAATATCTCTAAACGTTCTTAAGAAATCCTGAAATTTTTAAGGAGGTGTTTTTTCTTTTTTGAGATATGACAAAAAATTTACCTTTTTAACACAAAATTTCCAACATAAAATTTCACCGAAAAAACAAATGCACAAATTTGTCAATGTTATTACTTTTTCCCCTTCAAAAACTTTAAATTAAGTTAAATTTAATGCATATTGCTCAAAATTACAAATTTAAATTATTTTTGATACTATATAGTTGAAGGTTGCGAAAGAAAAAAATCATATCTCTAAAAAGAAAAAAAACACCTCCTCCAAATTTTCACGATTTATTAAGGATATTTAGAGGTATTACATACAAAAAATTCAGACGAATAAAAATATAGGTTTTGATTTAGTCAGTTTTGAAATTTTCAAAACTTTGCAGATGTCATTTTTCCAAAAAAAATTTTTGTTCTATGTATTTTTTGTTGCCCCAAATATCCTCTTTAAAATGGCATACAAAACATCCTTGTACATAAAATAGTTTTAGAGATAATTAAAAACTAAGCTCAACACATTCTGTAAATTTGGCGAAAAAATGACATTTTGAATATGTCATTACTTTTGAAATAAAAATTTTAATTTTTTTTCCTTCAACATAAATTCGTTATAGGATGCATGACAACATTTGACCAAATTTCATCAAAATTGCTTTGACTTGACATGGAAACGATATATTAAACGGAAAAAATTGGGCGTTTAAACCAACAACAAAAACCATATGTTTTTGATCGATATTCTGACGCCAAATCAGATATTTTTGACATTTACCGCAGTGCTGCTACATTATTATTGTTTAACCTACGCATAAGGGCTATTCACATATTACGTAACGCTATTTTTTCAGCTTACTCCTTGCATTACTTGAAGAGATGCCCTTTAATTATTAAGTTACATTTTAACTATTAATTTTATTTGTTTCAAGTGTCTAATAATTACGGTTCCTATGATACAGATTAATTTCCAAATTAAATAACCTGACAGAATACCCTTTAATAGGCGTGGCGGCACTGGCCACATTTTTGATTATCATATTGTACTTTCACAAGAACTAGTTGTGTGTACGAAGTTTCATAACAATTGGTTAAGTAGAAGTAGTTAAAATTATATTTATTTTTCGTGGGCGTGGCACTCTCTACTTTTCTAACCATAATAATGTATTGTCAGGATAACTAAATGTGTACTTTGTACCCACGTTCATACGAATCGGTTTCGTAGAAGCTGTTAAAAAAGAATATTTACTTTACATGGGCGTGGCACTGCCCACTTTTTTAATCATCAAATAGTACTGAGAATGAAGCCTCATGTGTATGTAAAGTTTCACAACAATCGCTTGAGTAGAAGTACCTAAAAACTAATGTATGTTTACTTTATATGGGTGTGACCCTGCCAACTTTTCAATGGAAGCAATCTTCCCTTCAAATAAAGCAAACAAAAAATCCGAGATCGGCTTATAAAGGGCGGAGTTTGGAGGTAACATACATAAAAAAATAAATTTTTTTAAAGAGATTTAAAAAGATTTGTGAAGTCGGTGTTAAATGATCTTATTTTCAAAAGAAAAACAATATCAGATTTCACAAGATATGGAATAAAAATTTTCTTAAAATAAAGTGTATTTAATCAGAAAGCCCTTTTAGGAATCGAGAGTTATTTTATTCCGATTTGTCCCCACTTCTAATGAAACCCTCTTATGCTCGTATTAAAAAACATAAATTTACTGATCAAAAACAAAAATAGACACGAAAACAACACTAACATTCAATTAAACTCGTTTTTTATTTATTGTTCTTTTAATTAACAGCTGATGAAAATTATCATCATTCTACAAATAACATCTATCAATCTTCACAACAACTACAACATCAGCAACAGCAACAACAACAGCAGCAACAACAACAGCAGCAACAACAGCAGCAACAACAGCAGCAACAACAACAGCAGCACCAACAGCAACAACATCAACAAACACGTCAACAAAATCTACAACATCAATCAAACATCTCAGTACCACCACAACAACCATTCGAATTTCCCAGTGATTCGTGTAGTTTAAGACGATCGCGCAGCTTAGCCGTCATACGTGAGGAAACATTTAGCGACCTGCAAATTAGTTCTTCAAACGGTAGTAGACGTTCACAATTAATACCTCGAGCTCGTTTGGTTAATCGCGGTTATTTTCGAGAACGTGAGAGGTGAGTCAAATGTTTTAATGGAGCGAATTTATTTATAAACAAGAAAGCAGTTTGCCTGAACAAAACCCGAATTATTTTACATGTACATATATAAATTTTTTTTCTCAAGGTGTGAAGATCAATCGATACACGTAAAATCAATTAAATTAATAATAAAAATATATTAGTGATTTATTTATTTGTAATATACATACACAGTAAGATTGATTGCAAATGGAAAAATACTGATTAAACATTTGAAAAGAGATAATCAACTTTGAATGCACTAAGTTGTCAGTCAAAACTGCCTTGAACGAGTTCAGTGTATAGTAAAAGTCGATAAAAAGTATTAAAAATAAAAAATACGCTTTTATCACGCGCTAAATTTATTAAATAACTAAACTAAGTTCTATAAGTAATGATATATTTAAGTGCCTGTTCATTTCAGCCTTGCATATATTTTTTAGAAAATATGTATGTAATTGGTAGATGAAAGATCCTTGGTAGTATATTAGTAAAGATGTCACTTTTTTATATCAAACAAATTAATTCCAAAGCCGTGGTGCGTATATACTTCTAATTAATTTAAACGAAGCGCTTTGCAACTTTTGGACTAAACGCCAGAAAAACTCTCAACGATAAAATTTTTCTCTATAGATAATTCTTACCGATGGAATCTTTTTTCTATAGAAAAATTACCATCGATGAAACTTTTCTGTTAAAAAAAATTTCACCGATGAAATTTTTTTAATTTTTTTCTTTATAGACAAATTTTCACCGCAGAAAATTTTCTCTATAGGAAAGTTGGAGAAAAATTCTAATCGACGAAATTTTTCTCTGTAGACAAATTGTCATCGATGAAATTTTTCTCGATAGCAAAATTCTCATCGATGAAATATTTGTCTATAGCAAAATCCTTCCCGATGAAATCTCCCTCTAAAGAAAAATTCTCACTGATTAAAGTTTTCTCTGTAGAAAAATTCTCAACGATAAAATTTTTCTTAATTGAAAAATTCTCACAAATAATATTTTTTCCTATATAAAAATTCTCAGCGACAAATCTTTTCTCCATAGAAAAATTCTCGCCTATGAAATTTTTCTCTATAGAAAAATTCTCAGCGATGAAAGTATACTCTATAGAAATATTCTCACTAATACAATTTTCTATTAAAGAAACACTCACCGATGAAATTTTTTACATAAAAATTTTCACTGATGAAATTTTTCTCGATAGAAAAATTCTCATCGATTAAGTTTTTCTGTATAGAAAAACTCTCACTTATCAAATTTTTCTCTATAGAAAAACTCTCACGAATGAAATATTTTTTAATAGACTAATTCTAACCAACTAAATTTTTGTCTATAAAAAAAATATTTTACCGACGGAAATTTACTTTTCAACTGATTAATTTTTTCTCTATAGACAAATTCTCATTGATTTAAATTTTCTATATCGGCAAGTTCTCACGGAAAAACTTTTCTCTGTAGAAATGTTCCCACCGATGAACATTTTCTCTATAGAAACATTTTCAACGATGAAATTTTTCTCTATTGAAAAGTTCTCACCGATGAAACTTTTCTCTATCGAAAAATTCTTACCGATAAAATTTTTCTCCATAGAAATATTCTTATCGCTGAAATTTTTCTTTATAAAACAACTCTCACCGATAAAATTTTTCTTTATAGAAAAATTCTCACTGATGAAATTTTTCTTTATAGAAAGATAGAAAAATGCTTACCGATAAAATGTTTCATTAAAAAAATTCTTAGCGATAAAATTTTTCTCAATAGAAAAAATCTAATGAAATTTTTCTATAGGAAAACTCTCACTGCTTAATATTATTAATAGAGAAATTCTCACTGTCGAAATTTTGCAATAGAAAAACTCTTGCGAATGAAATTTTTCTACAGAAAAATTCTCACTAATGAAATTTTTCTACAGAAAAATTCTCACTAATGAAATTTTTCTATATAAAAACTCTCACTAATAAGATTTCTTTATAGTAAATATCTCACTAATAAAATTTTTCTATAGAAAATATCTCACTGATAAAATTTTGATGAAGAAAGACTCTCACTAATGAACTTTTTCTATAGAAAAACTCTCACTAATGAAATTTGTCTATATAAAAACTCACACTAATGAAATTGTTCTAGAGAAAAACTCTCACTAATGAAACTTCTCTAGAGAAAAGTTCTCACTAACGAAATTTTTATAGAAAAACTCTCACTAATGAATTTCTTTATAGAAAAACTCTCACCAATAAAATTTTCCTATAGAAAAACTCTCACTAATAAAATTTTTCTATAGAAAAACTCTCACTAATGAAATTTTTCTAAAGAAAAACTCTCACTAATAAAATTTTTCTACAGAAAAACTCTCACTAATGAAATTTTTCTACAGAAAAACTCTCACTAATGAAATTTTTCTATACAAAATCTCTCAATAATAAAATTTTTCTATAGAAAAACTCTCACTAAGGAAATTTTTCTATAGAAAAGCTCCACTAAAATTTTTCTATAGAAAAAGATTCACTAAATAAATTTTTCTATAGAAAAGATCTCACTAATGAAATTTTTATAGAAAAACTCTCACTAATAAAATTTTTCTATAAAAAAATCTCACTAATAAAATTTTTCTATAAAAAAATCTTACCAATGAAATTTTTCTATAGAAAAACTCTCACTAATAATATTTTTCAATAGAAAAACTCTCACTAATGAAATTTTTCTATAAAAAACTCTCACTAATGAAATTTTTCTATAAAAAAATCTCACCAATGAAATTTTTCTATAGAAAAACTCTCACTAATAATATTTTTCAATAGAAAAACTCTCACTAATGAAATTTTTCTATAAAAAACTCACATTAATGAAATTTTTCTATAGAAAAACTTTCAGGAATAAAATTGTTCTATAGAAAAAATTTTTCATATATGTATATAATTCATATTAATTCATTTGAATAAAATTGGAAAAAATTTTTCTATAGAAATACTCTCACTAATGAAATTTTTCTATAGAAAAACTCTCACTAATAAAATTTTTCTATAGAAAAACTCTCACTAAGGAAATTTTTCTATAGAAAAGCTCCCACTAACGAAATTTTTCTATAGAAAAAGATTCAATACATAAATTTTTCTATAGAAAAGATCTCACTAATGAAATTTTTATAGAAAAACTCTCACTAATAAAATTTTACTATAAAAAAATCTCACTAATGAAATTTTTCTATAGAAAAACTTTCAGGAATAAAATTGTTCTATAGAAAAAATTTTTCATATATGTATATAATTCATATTAATTCATTTGAATAAAATTCGAAAGAATTTTTGTATAGAAATACTCTCACTAATGAAATTTTTCTATAGAAAAACTCTCACTAATGAAATTTTTCTATAAAAACCCTTACTAATACAATTTTTCTATAGAAAAACTCTCACTAATAAAATTTTTCTATATAAAAGCTCTCACTAGTGAAATTTTTCTATAGAGAAAATTCTTACCTAATAGATTTTTCTATAGGCAAAGTCTATAAAAATTTATAGTTCTTCGATTAAGTTAGGAATTTTTGGTTTACGGTTTTTACCACAAAGATATTTTAATTACTCTGCCTTAAGTTCGCTCAATTTTAATTTTTTAATTAATAAAATTAGAAAGAAATTTTAAAGCGCATAACTGTGAAAAAGAAGAGAAAATATTGTGACTGTACGGAAGGTTGAACTGACATCATGGTGTTTAGAGACCAAGCACGACCATGTCCGCTTAGGCCACACTGCCAGTCACGACAGCTACAATCAACTACTTGAATATTCTTTAACTTTTATCAAATCAACTGATTCTCCTTGTAGTTTTTTTCAGCTTTCGATTTAGCTGAGGACCTCTGTTTCAAGCCAGAATAATTAAAATATCTTTGGATTATAGTTTTTCGCTCAATGTAATTAAAAGAATTTTTCTTTGACTGACAAAATTGTATTTAAAGTGCTAATTGACTTTTTATTTGAGTTTTGTTATCTTGTGAAAGTTTAAATTATTTTTGGGTTCTGTTTGGTTTTTGTCACCCTAAATTCTATTAAATCCCCCACCTTGATAAATAAAGGGAATCTTTCGTTAAAATTTTTAAATGAAAAATATCAGCTGAAAACATCGCGTGCTCTTGTTTACTATGATGACGCACAACCACTGACGCGAAGAGATTTTAACTTTGTATTTCAGTTGTTTTTCTTACTTTTTTTATTGCTGCTAATTTTTATTAACATCTTTTTTTTTGTTATTGAATTCAGTTAAAATGAGAAAAAAAATAAACAAAAATAAATAAAAATAAAAAAATGTGGTGAAATCTACAGGTTGTTAAAAATGTTGACTGAAATTTTAGATTCAGTTGTTATTGGCGTTGACATGTTAAAGTTCTACAAACAAACATCAGTTTGAAATATATTTAAAAAAAAGTTAGTTAATAAAATTTAGCAAAGTGATTGTATTTCCACTGACAAATATTTCATGTTGTATGTAGTATTTTAGTATCATCCACAAATAACCTGCAGCAACGGTGGCAATTAATAAAATGTTTGTGTGATTTTGCGATGTCTATTTCTTTTTCAAACCGAATTTTAATTGACATAAAGAAGCTGATGTGTGGTTAAAACAGAAAAGGTATAACACATATATAAAATCCCAATTGCAGCATTAATAGTGTGGTTTGTTGGCGAAACCGAAAAGGGCTTGTTATGTAACTTAATTTCATAATAATTAAAAATGTTAAAGCACATTGAGGGGAAAACCAGAAAATATAAGAAGAATGTTGCTAAGAATGTTTCCCTTTTGCTTGATAGAAAATTTAAAGCATTTAGGTTATACAATTTTATTAAAAGATGCTTAAAAGCCCCTTAAAAACATCTTAAAAATATTAAGGTCAACTTTTTAAGTAGCATGCCTGTAATAATTTTGTTATGGTCGCGTCTGTTGTTTCGTATTAAAAAAAATTATGTTTTTGACCCTGAATACCTTACATTGGTGAATACATATTGTGATTTTATTAGTTTTCCTTTAAAAGGGGGGAAAACTCGCCGCTGCTACTCTTTTTGTTTTGTTGAAACGTTCTGCGAGAATATAAAAAAAAAACGATAAAACTTCCATTATTTTGTGTTGCTTTTATATTCTCTGACAAATTTATTATACTATGGGGATTCACCAATTGGAAAAAAAGTCATTTCATTTTCACGAAACTAATTTATCTCAGCTAACAAAAATTTTCATTTAGAAGCGTAAGTATTTTTATTGCATTTTTATTGCTTTCATAAAATATTGTTTTCCATTTATGCTGCGCTATGCTGCATTGCTAAAGTCAGATAAGAGTTAAGTAATCTTCATTCGCGAGCGAAAAAATTACTCTTGCACCAAAATGACCCCGCTATTTATTCAGCGACTACTGAATAATGTATCACGCGCAAGAAAAATTGCCGTCAAAAATAGTTTTAAATTAATCTAAAGATATATTATTTTGGAGTAAGTCCGTTCAATTTTAATTTAAAAAAAAAACACATATTTTTTGTCCTTTAAATAAAAATATGTAGAACATAAACTGCCGTATGCATAACCAAAACTTGGCAGGAAGTTGGTATAAGCGACGAAATTGAACTGGCTCTTAAAGAGTTTAAAATCCCCCAATTTGTAACCAGGTTGCCCCAAGTTTTCGTTTTTCCCGGTTTTGAGATCCCAAAATATGTCGTTCCTATTACTTATCTACTCACGTACAAACTTTTTTAATGGGGCGCCCAAAGTGGGGCGGTCACGCTATCATAACTCGAGAACGATTTGAAGCAACAGAAAACCAAAAAACTATGTATGACAAAATTACCTTCTTAAAAATGTTTTTTGCATTGATGAAAGCTTTCAAGGTTATTCACAAATTAGTATCGAAAAAAGTTATTTTTCATGCATAATTAAAAAATTTTTTCTTTCTAAGAACTCATAAAAAATTTGAAACTGCAAAAACTTTACCTTTTAACGATTCCTCTTAAGGATAGGTGTCTTACGAACAAAATAAGCTATATATTATGAAAATCAATAGATAAATATTGAATTTATTATCAATTAAGTGAAAACATCCAGACTCTTAAGAGCTACTTTCGTTCAAAATTGTTTTCGAAACCAAAAATAAATTTATTACTTAATTTTTTTATATATAAAAGAGGCAGTTAATGCCTACCAGTTAAGTAATTGATTTGTTGCCTGTTTTGGAAAATAGTGTAGAGGGAAAAGGTGGTGAAGTGAGAGAGATAGAAAGTTGAATTCGTTTACAATGCTGCTACTGCGCGTTATGCTAATTTTGCAGAAGTATTGCAGCGCCTCTGGGGTCAAGTAGAGGCATTCATTTGTTTAATCTGTGTAGCCATTTTCCCAGTAAAAAAGATGCTTCCAATAAAGCAGGTTTCTACTATTATGGAATAAAAGTAGCGCTGACAAACCTGCTGATATCGCTGCGGATTTTTGTATGGCGTACTACAACTGGAGTACTACATTTTTTCTCACAAAAGCGCTTTAGAAGCGCTGAAAATCATCAACATTTTCAGCACTAGAGCTGAAAATATATGAAAAAAATGGTCCGATGTGGATTGGCGTCGTTAACGTCATTTTGAATTTTTCTTATTTCGTTTCTTTATCTATTTTTATTAATTTCATATTTTTACTCAATGTTTGTTATTTTCACTTCAACTAGTATCGAACTGAGAACCTTCAGGTTTGAAGTTCAACGTACCAATCACTCGACCAAAAACACTGTTGCAAAACGGCACCAAGAAACACAAATAAACTTACTCTTCATTCTAGCTTAAAAACCTGCTTTGGATCAGCACTATAAAATCAGCTTTTTTGTATAGCTTGTGCTTTGAAGCTTTTGTATAAGAAAAAGCAAATACTTTTCTCGCTTCAAAACCTGCATTGTTGTGACGCTATGAAATCAGCTTCTGAACAAGCTCATTTTTTAAAGCGAATTATGAAGCGCTTTATTTCTGTTGTGCTTCAAAAAACATGAAAATTTTTTACTGGGTTATTAATTCTTTTATTTCGACGACTATTCGCTACGATACCGATGAAGGAGGGTGCTGTGATGTGCGCTAGTATATGTCAGTATTAATCGCCGCACAGTGGCTCATAATCGTTTTGCCTTGTCCAAAATTCTGTAAGTTTTTAACCAGTTGAGATATTTTAATAATTTTTTAACGGACAGATAACGCCTTGCACTTTTAGCAGCTTTTGATTTTATTTAAATCGGTTTAGCAGTTGCTGAAAAATTCAAGTCAAAAGTTGAACTTTTGAGTTTTTGTAACATTTTACATAAAAATTTTTTTTATTAATAAAAAAAAATTAGTTTAACCTCTTCCGATTTTTTTTGAAATTTGTTTTTTTTCGGTTTATGGCGATTTTTCGTTTTTTGGCGGTTTTTTGTTTGCTTTTTTGTCGATTTTTTAGTTTTAGCGTTTTTTTTGTTTTAACAATTTCTTTCGTTTGAGGATATTTTTTTTTAACGATTTATTTTAGTTTTAGTGCTTCTTTTCAGTTTTGGTGCTTTTTTCAGTTTTTGCGCTTTTTTCGTTTTGGCGATTTTTTCGTTTTTCGACGATAGCTTTAATTTTAGCGATTAATTTAAGTTTTAGCGATTTTTTAGTTTTGGTTTTGGTGATTTTTTTATTTTGGAAGGTTTTTTTTGTTTTGCCGCTTTTTTCGTTTTGCTTATTTTTCCATTTTTGATTTTTTTTTAATTTTTTGACGATATTTTTAGTTTTAGCGGTTTTTTCAAGATTTGGTGCTTTTTTCGTTTGGGCGATTTTTGGCGATTTCTTTTAGTAATATGATTATTTCGAACGTATTTGCTTTATGAATCCAAACTGACTATTAGGCTGAGGTTCGTAACGTTATATTCAGAAAGAATTAAGCATAATTAATATTCCAAGGAACAAGGGAAAATTAACATCAACTTAATTCTTCAACGTACACAGCAGAACAGAGTAGCGCCACTTTCGGAAGCCGCTACACTTCCATCGTCAGTGCTCACATGTATCCTGCTTATCACCACTTGTCAGGTGGATCATTTGAATATGATTCCAATTCTTTTTCGTGAAAATTTAATACGAGAATTAAATCACTCTCAAACTGATATTAACTGCACTTTCCCAGCGTTGCCATCGGTTCATTTTTCTTCATTCCCATCTTTCTGAGTTTTGTTCTACTCAAGACAAGCTTTTTTGTTCATATATACTTAAGTATAAAATCAAACCAAAAAAGTTTGTCTTGAGTAGAACAAAACTCAGAAAGGTGGGAATGAAGAAAAATAAACCGATGGTAACGCTGCGAAAGTGCAGTTAATATCAGCTTGAGAGTGATTTAATTCTCGTATTAAATTTTCACGAAAAAAAAATTATGTATAAGAATTAACATCACATTCGACAGAGCCACCTGACAAGTGGTGATAAGCAAAATACACGTGAGCACTGACGATGGAAGTGTAGCGATTTCCGGAAGTGGCTCTACTCTGTTCTGCTGTGTACGTTGAAAAAGTAGTTCCTTGGAATATTAATCATGCCGAATTATTTCTGAATATAACGTTACGAACCTTAGCCTACTAATCAATTTGGATTCACAAAACAAATACGTTTGAAATAATCATATTAATAAAAATACGTACAGCGATCCCATTTTTTGTCCAATCTCATGTAGCTTAGTATATTCCAAACGAAATGATCCCATTTTTGTTGAAATTGGTGCACAACTTTTGTTTTTATTCAAAATTTAGTGCGAGAACTTATTGAAATTGTTTATTAAGTTTTTAATTTTTAGGCTAAAACTTTTAGGATATCTCTTAAAACTAAGGGGCAGATTTAGGAACATTCTTCGCTCGGCTTAAAGATAATTTTGGTATCGAGTTTTGTTTTTTAATTTTTACTGAATAGGGCGAACCCTTCTCCAGTCATGCCAATATTTATCGTCGAAGTGCCTACAATTTTGGCATAACTTTATGTCTCGAAAACTAGAGCTGATAAACCAAAATGGAGAGCGCTCGGTGGCCCAAATAACTAAAGAAACAACTTCAAGTTCTAGGGAATGAAAAAGTTTACCGAAATTATTGGCTTTTGTTGTTATTTTAATAGTTATGGGCTATTCGATATATTGCTGTTTATTTTGTTAGATATTCGATTTAGATAAAAGCCGATAAGACAAAAACTGTTGGAACATTTCACAGAGAACAACTTTATTGAAGAAATTTGTTTTTATAAATACTATATTTATTAAGTTATGAGATATAAGACAGAAAAGGAGCATTTGCTCAAACTTCGGCTGTGGGCGTGCGATATTTTTACGACCACTTTAATGCACATACACTCTTAAACATTACTTCAAAATTTACGATCATATATTGTCTAAATTTTTGTTGAAAATTTCTCCATGTCTAAAATTACATCGATTTTGTTGTTATTTTATTAAAGAAAAAACCTTTCAAATTAAACATATTCATTCCAAGTGGAAAAATGCAGCATAAAGTATAATACGGCTATGGCTGAATGGTAGATACGTCAGACCATCAGTCAGGAGGTCGCGGTTCAAACCTGCACGCAGCTTTTTTTTTAGTAAAAGCATTTTGTTCACAAATAATGCGTGTGTAATTTTAGGTCGAAAGTAGTCTGTAGTAGTGTTGCCTACTATTATCGACCTAATTTTCTACAAAAGTGCTTTAGAGTGTACATATTGTATATTGCCTAGTGCAATTTTAATTTATGTGAACATTTAATAATAGAATCAAATTAACACATTAATATTTTATGAATATAATTACAACAATCAGATGATAGATTTTATTCGATATGAATAATGAATAATTATCGGCTGAACAAGGTCTAGGCAGCAATTCAAACGTAAAATTCGTAAAACTATTAAAAAGATTTGAAAACAATGAAACAACAAATCACTTTAAGTTATTACATGAAAATACAGTCTACAACATTTCTATAAACAAACAAAAACCCTTTATTAAAGTGCCCTCCCCTTTACTTTGTCATATAAATTGTTTAAAAACAATACAAGTAAGAAAAACACACAAACTTATAATTATTATAATGATTTTTACTTTACTGTTTTTTTTTTTGCCTACCCAATAGATTAATCTGTGGCAACAATAAACATCATCATCATCACCATACATCCAGAGAAAAACTGACAACAAATTGCAATTGTAACACAAGTGGTTGTAATTCAGCGTCTGGTGGCGTAGGAGGACAAGTGAATGGTTGTTATTGCCAAGATTTAGACGAACAAAGTACTGAGAGTGTAGCCGACACTTGTGAGTCACATCAACAACAACAACAACAACAGTTACTACATCATAAACAACAACAGCAGCAACAACAACAACAACATTTACACTATCATCCTCATTATCATGAGCCACAAAGTGCAGTGGGAGCTGGTACAACAAACGATTATTATGAACATTTAAAACGTTTAGATAAACTAGCACTTGGCCTTGTTACCGAACAATTACATCCCTGGCACAATGATAAAAGCGATTTGGAAAGTTTAAATTCAGATTATTTTAAAAACTCCCTACACCAATCCAACGACTTTAAACAGCATCAGAACCATTCGGCAGCAACACAGCTTCCGCATCAGCATACCCAACAGCAGCAATTAGAATTTGAAACATTTGAACAGGCGGTGCATTTATTGGCCCAAGAAAAGCCCCGCATATATCAATCGAGGAGACAAAAACGTTTCAGTCCCTTAGAAAAATCTCCTAAAGTATCAACTTCCACACCAGTTAGTGGCGGTGAATCTTGTCCGGAAAATAGCCAAAGTAGTTTATTTCCCGAGACCACCACCAGCAATTCAGATGATCAAACCGATAGTGCATCATTGTCTGAGCAGGAGTATGATATAACGAAAATCGAAGAAATATTTCAAAAGACTCAGATTGAAGGTGACGAAGAAAGTTATGAAATCATAAGTTTAACTACAACAACACGCACTAGAATTGAAACTACCGAAGACGAAGAAGGAGAAGAGCAAGAAGAAGAGGACGAGGAAGATCGTATAAGAGAGAGAGATTGTTTACTTGAAGAGCAAATTAATGGTCATAGATTTCCTAGCGAATCGGATGCTACTTCCAAAGCAGGCGAGGAAGAAGACGAAGACGAAGTCGACGATA
Source organism: Panzeria rudis (assembly GCA_956483635.1). Lineage (NCBI taxonomy): Eukaryota > Metazoa > Arthropoda > Insecta > Diptera > Tachinidae > Panzeria > Panzeria rudis. The sequence continues at coordinate 151,754,611 of OY101448.1, read as the reverse complement.
CTGAAGAATCAAACCGTCATACTACAACCGACACTGAAGTTGAAGGTACTCTAAAGAGAGCCCGAGCCGTAAGTGATAATTTACAAAAGATTATAGCCTACGATTCGGTTTATCTATCGTCTGAGGAAAGTTCTGACAGTACTCTCATTGATGTAGATACTTATGATACATCCTTAGAGGTGGCCAGTATATGTACCTGTATAGATGAGGTCGAAACATTGCTGCATATTTCTATAGAAGACGCCATTTATGAGCCTCAGGCAAAGCAACATAAATTTGAAGAGAATTATAAGTCACAGGACTCGTTATTAACACAGCCACCGCATACTGTTAGTTTTGTGGAAACTATCAATACAAAATTCGAAGTTCTAGACCATTGTACTGATTTGAGTGTTGAAGATATTAAACCTATTTATACACAAATTCTTAAAATTGAACATACTCCCTGCTCTGGTAGTATTCAACAACAACAACAACAACAACAACAACAACAACAACATTCTACCACTATACCAGCAGGTGTGACTTCTAGTGCAGCTAGTAAACCAAAGATTTTATCTGTTGTCGAAAAACGTAAACTTAAACGTTACTCTGATTCAGCCTATTCATCTAATGTTAGTGATTCATCTGAAAAAGCTTTACCTTCTCCAACAACTGATTCATCGTCAGCGACATCATCGTACACGGTAGCCAGCAGCAGCCATCTGAAACGTCAAGTAGCGGAACCTCTTTATATACCGCTTAAAAAAAATCTTAGTGATAATCAATATCACAGTTTGCCAGATGTTAATATCGGTCAAAGTCTTAAGGTCTCTGAAAGCATTGATGCGCAACTAAGGTCATCGTATAATTTAGATAATTGTTGTTCATTGGATGATGATGATGGTGCAAGCGATTGTGATTTACAGCACGAAACTGATCACACGACTACTTTGTTAATTGAGAATCAGAACACCAGTAGCAGCAGCAGCAACAATAACAGCAACAACAATCACAATATTAATAGCAACAGCAATAATCAAATTAACGATTGTGAGCCACGTGAAAAAGCTGTTACATCAGAAGAAATTTATGATTCTATAAAACGTTTTGATAGAGCCCATCAAAAGTTTAAACAAAAAGAAATTCAAGAATTTGACAGACTGCAAACTCAGCAAGAATCTAGGAGCCTAGAAAACTTTTTGGATATTGAAGAGGGTAAGTGGAGTAGCAAGTGACCTTTGTAATTACATATATAAATACTGTTTATAAATATTTCAACAGTCTGTGAAATAAAGACTCCAAATAAAGTATAAATTTCAGCCAAAATAAAAAAATCTAAAAAAAACAAATTAAGCACTAGTTTACAAAAAATTAACCTCGAAAATTAATGAGTCGATTATGGATGGCAATTGAAGTTCAGTTGCGTTGCCAGCCGGTAACTGAAAATTTGTGGTTACCAGAAAAGCACTAAATAGCAATTGAAATTTACAGCTCTCAGTTGCTAGTTGCCATCGTTAATATTATTTTTAGCAATTGGCAACTCAACTGAAGTTCGGTTGCCACATTTAATCGTCCCATAAATTTTTTTAAGATAATTTGATATAATTTAATTTATAATTTAATATAACACCCATTTGTTTTTTTTTTAAAGAAGCGCTTTCAAGATATTCGCGAAAACGTGTTTTTTGCTTTATTTTTTTTTTAGTTATTTCCAGAAATATTGAGAACTGTTTATTTGAATTAAACAAATTTGGCAGTGTTTCATAGATTTGTTTTTCCTCTTTCAGCCAATATATAAACTGTTTTGATCGGACTAAAATTTATTGAGTTACAGGCCTTAAGATTTGAAAAAATTCAATTTTTTAAGTTTTTTCAACATTTATTTTGAGTCGCTCCAGTAATTAAGGTAAAAAAAAAACAAAATTTCTACAACCCATATAATAAAGATAATTTTCTTCCAAGCATTTTAAGCGTAAAATTGTTAACAACGGACCAAAAATGACAAAGTTACCACAAATTTAGTGAAAACATCCGAATTAAAAATTTTAAATAAAAATTTTTCTATGGCAGAATCAAAATATTTGGAAATAAATCAGCTATTATTTCTAAACGGATAATCCAACCAATGTAAAGTTTCGCATGAGCATAGCACAGGACTATTGCTTTTTAACGTAAGAAGATGAAATGTCCATATTGCTCAGGAGCGGAGATATGAGGGGTCAAAGTATGGCAATTAAAATTTTTTTGTTTCTAGTCCGATTTTTAAAACATTTTGTGTTCCTATAGCTTTTAGTTATAATGTTCTAAAAACCTGTTTTGAGTTAAGCAACTACCTTATATAGTTAGTCAGGTCTATTCATTTGAAAATTTAATTTTCTCAATTTTTCAAAACTGTGGTCCAGTATTTTCAAGATGTCGGATCAAAAGAAGAAGTGATTGTCACAACTGATTATTTGTTATTAAAAAAAATCCAAATTTTTTAAAAGAAACTTAGAAAATATACAATTTTTAATTTGACAATTGAAAAATTTTTTAATGTTGGACAATTTTTGCCATCATTTTTTCTCTATAAAATGAAATTTTCTTCGAAAACATATAAATTATTATAAATAAATTAAAATCCATTTAAAAATTTTTGGTGGCCCTGAACCTAATCGAATTCGACCTATTTTGCAGCAAAATTTTGATTTAAGCCCATAAGTTCTAAAATCGCAAGGCTTAGACTCAAAAACAAATACCACTTGCAGAAAATCATATGTATAGCCATTTATATGCCAAAAGAATTTTAGGCTCCTTTAGGATGTTTTCACTAAATATGTTGTAAATTTCTCATTTTTTGTCCTATGTTAACAATTTTACGCTTATTACATTCTGAATAAAAATTTTTTTTCAGATATGGGTCAAACAAAAATTTTTGGAAAAACTATAATTAAATGAATTTTTATTTACATTAAAAAATTCAGGCCTTTGGCTTAAGGAACTAATTATTAAAAATGTATGCATTTTTTCCCTTAAAATGGTAAATAAAAATAAAAAAAAACGTAAAACATAAAATTTTTTGTTCAAATCTTAAGGCCTGTAACTCACTGAATTTTTATCCAAATAACACAGTATATATATTGGCTGAAAGAGGAAAGACATGGCTATGCAACAGTGCAAAATTTGTTTTATTTAGATAACTAGTTGTCAAGATTTTTGGAAATATCTAAAAAAAACACCAGCCCAAAAACACGTTTTTCGCGAACATGAAAATGGCGAATGCCATTTTCATGTTCAGTGACTCCAAATTAGCTTAGAACAAATTTCTTTTTTTAGCTTATGGAAAAAACTTGGATATTTGTAAGCTAGTGTAATCAGATGTTAAACTAATTTTACTTGATAAATAAATATGATTTGATATAAATAAAAGATCGTCACGCAGGCATCTTTAAGTAAAACATACTATTTTTAAAAACTTCGTTTAGAAACTCTATAGAAATTTACTCGTTTACCCCCTTGTATCCGCGCCTGCTTTAAGTGTTTCTATCGAATACATACATGCATATCATCCAACTATGGGCGTTTATAGAGCTTTTGTCTCGCCCACGTTGACTCCTTCCTAAAAAAAAATATTTTTTTTTGTGCATTCACTGCATTTTAATATGTCTACATCGCAATGTTATTCGTTTAACAGAGCTCTGTTAAACTCAATGGTTTGCGTCTAGGGTTTTATATTTTTAAATTTACCTTCACACATATTAAGTTTATATACATCTTTTTGTTTCAGATCAAAGTACCATTCGATATCATAATCCAGAATCTTTAAAAAGTTTGGAAACTGAAGAACAACAAACTCCTGAAGCAACACTTGACAGCAAGCACCACGAACATCCTACAACACCCGCAGCAGCACCTATTTTTCAACAGACTTCCACTGATTCCTCACCATCTTCTGTATCATATTCTCCTCAACAAAATTACGACGATAGTTTGGAAAAATCCAAAGACGCTCCTGGCATTGAAATTGAAAATTTCAGTCAACAAATAGAGCGTAGAGCCAAAGAAATACGTGCCTGTGGTAGACGCACGCAATTGCAGCAAATTGAATTTACCAATCGAGCCAAATTTCGTTTAGAAAACACTTTAAGTCAATACGAAGATATACAACAAGAAAAAACCAAAGAAATTTACTGTAATAAATCACAAAACCAAATAAGCAAGAACTCCTCATTCCGTATTGTAGTAACGGATGCTCAAAATAATATCATAGAAGAAGATTCCATAGAGAGTTTGGAGACAAAAACAGAAGAAAAGGAAAAGGAAAACGAACATTTTAATGTGTGTAATAATATAAAAGGGAAACCCAATAGTTTTGAAAATCCGGATGAGTTGTTAATGGTAAGATTTAGCAAGGAACGATTGAAAGAGAAGCCTACAAGTCGAAGTGGAAGTTTTAGTAGCAGATCTGGTGGTTCTTTTAAAAGAGTACCCTCCTCCAAGCATAGAAGGCAGCAATATCCATTAACCACTAACACAGAAAGGGGTTCCTCCTCCTCCTCCTCGTCCCATCACTTGAGTATAGCAGAGGCCAAAAAACTTTTGCTTTCACCCAAATCTAAGGAGAGACGAGTTTTAAGCAATCAAATCTATAGAGCCAGACCTGTCAAAGTTATAACAACTACAACAACCACTACTACTACCACAACAACCGATTCTTTTCGACGCAACAAAGTTAAGCATCAAAGCAACAAAATGTCGCGTCCGCAAATTTTGCAAGTAATTGATAACAAACGTAAATTGGAAAATGGTATGACAGCAGCTGGCAATCCACAAGCAACAACGACATTTAATGCCAACCAAATCTTCCAAAACAGTGAAGAAGGCAATCAAGTAGAAAACGAATATTTGAAAAAGGTTGATGCAGTACGTTGTTATTGGTCCAAATTGGTTAGCAACAATGATTTGGAACAGCAAAAGCATAAACAACAAGAATCTGCAGAAGTTAAAGATGAAGAACCAATACAGCAAAGTGAAATTTTAAATGAAAAGCAACAGCCATTAGAACAGAGCAAAGAGCAAATGTCTTGTGCGAAACAAGCAAAGAAAACAAATGAAATGGAAAAGTCGAATGAATTACAGCAACAGACACTAGCACAGCAACTGCATCATAGAGAGCAACGTTATGAAGAAAAAAAGCAATTTATATTGGGTGCCCATTCGTCTCCAGCTGAAGTTGATAGAGGATACCAGCTAAGAAATCTAACAATGACAGCAGGTGACAACCACAATAAGGCATTAGATGCCAGCCAATATTACGATGAGTATTGCAGTTTTATGCCTTCCATAGAAATAGTTGAATTAGATGGTGATAAAAAAGCCACCATAGTTAGTGCTGCGCCTTCGAACCTCTCATCTCTGGGTGGCAATGAAGACAACGATGCAGATATCATTGACGCCAATGAGCCACAATTCGATCATATACGCTATAAAGTTTTGAAATCACAACAATTACTGCGTAACAATAATTTGGCACGTAGCAAAAAGGAGGCACAATTCGATGGCCTCATTCAATACTTGCAGGACTATAGTTTTCAAGAGTTGTTGTCCAACAACAATGTAGTCATTGTGGAGCCAGTGCGCACAAAAATTGAAAGACCAATTGCAACAAACACTACAAACAATGGTGGTAATCTGGCAAAAGATTTGTGTGCCACAAAAACATTACAACAGCACCAGGCACAAAGTGATGGCAAACGCAAACAGCAGCAAAGCAACAAAAATTCAAATGCTCGGGGTGCTAAAGGAAGTAGTGGTACGGGTAATGGTGGTGGCGGTGGCATAAAACGACACTTTTTCTATCAACCCGTAAGAGTTAATCGTGAGTTGTATGAAGAGGAATTACCAAATCCAGATACAGTCAGAAATGTGCGTAAATTTTTCGAAGAGCACATTTTGCCAACACCAGGTCAAGGACTTTTAGCAAAGGCAACACAACAACAACAACAACAACAAGAGCAACAAAACGAAGGCACCACAATGATGACAACTAACCAAACAAGTCCTAAAACTCGAAGAGCTAGAAAATATCGTTACCTCACTATAGACACTTCCTATGGGCATGCAACAACAGCAGCTGCACAAGCAGCTAAACAAACCATAAACTCAATACAACGAAAATGGGATACGGCCAGTGTTTCCAGTGGCATTTCAAGTGGAGATTTGTCATCACCATGTGAATGTAACGATGTCGTGGAAAATAACCCAAAACACCCAGTTACATCATCAACAACACCCATAGCCAACAACCAAAGTTCACAAAATGAACCAGTAAATAATGAAGAAACTGTAGAAGGTGACACAAATGCAGTTCATGTGCAAGATTTGGTAAGAAAACATAATGGAAGCGATTCGGTTAGCAAAAAGGCACGTTCTGGCGCCTTTGGCATACCAGTGCGTTCGTCAGGTATACGTCCACGTAGTGCAAATTATGGTTCCCTTCACAAGGCTGGAAAGTCAAGTAATTATCGTGACATTTACGAATATCACATCAAACATCCCTATCACGAGTCCGATGATCACGAAGGGGCTCATGATGGTGAGGCTGATGAGGATGACGATGATAATGATTTGTTTGGAGATGTGGACGATGACTTTGATGAGTTGTGCGATACGTACTACGTCAGTAATGTAAGTAAATGTATATTTTACGAAAGTAACACTGTACAACAAAATGTTTTTTTTTTTAAACAAAATAATAAGGTTCTAACGATTGACTCTGGTAGAAGGCACCAAGAAAATATATATGTCTATCAGTGTTTTAAAAATTTACATCTGGGATTAATGTTAGGGGGAGTTAAATTCCCCTTCTTCCCTTTCTGAGTGAATCAATCCGTTAATGTTGTTACGTTAATTCTCATTAATTTTTGTAGAATATTTAGATAAACATACAGAGTTGAACACATTTAACAAAGTGAAATTTCATAAATGCTTAAAGGATAATAATGTTATTATTTGAAACTTAAAAATATGAAAAAAAAGTTTTCAATGACTCACACAAAAAGTTTGTTCGATATTTTACAAAAAATCCAGTAAATATTTTTTTTGATTCAGTAAATTATTTTGTTGAGATAATTTGGACAATTTATTTACTGAATAAAAAAACTAGATTTTTTTATGAAATTGATGTCTCAACAATTTTGTATGTATTTACAAGATTTGTTTGTATGTAGGTTCGCTTCTAGACTAAATATTTACTAATTCATTAAATCTCTTTACTGAAAATTAAATTTAGTTTTTTACGGACCTAAAACATTCATAGAATATGTGTAACATTGACCGCTCCAACAACAAATACTAAAAGTTTATGAAAGTTAAAAATTAAAGGGTGTTCTAAAGCGAGCAACGAATTATGTTGAAGTCCTAATGTAATACACAGATACTTGATATATAGACAATTGACATTTTCAATGTTAGTATATTATTTAACAGGATAAACCAATTATTACTGAAATTTAAGCAAAATAAAATTTAAAGGGTATTCGATCAGTTAATGTAACTCTGATGATGTAATTTTGACATTGAGCTGTATTTTGGAAACCGTAAGAGGCAAATTCTTGAAATGTTTACATTTAGTGCAGCATTCTAAAGGCAGCAGTAACGAAAGCTAAAAAACTAAAAAATTATAGGGTATTCTATCAGGTAATGTAATTTTGAATTAAAGCGGTATCTTATGAGCCGTAATAATCAGGCACTTGAAACAAAGAAAATTAATAATTAAAGAGTATACCTTCAAGTAATGAAAGGAAAAAGCTGAAAAGTAAATCGCCAAAACGAAAAAAGTCGCCAAAACGAAAAAATCGCCAAAAATACAAAAAAAAAACCCAATATTAAAAAAATAACGAAACAATCGCCAAAATGAAAAAAGCGATGAAACAACAAAAAAAAAACATCAAAGCGAAAAAAATTACTAAAACTAACAAAATCGCCGAGAAACGAAAAAATTGCCAAAACTAAAAAAATCGATAAAACAAAAAACCGCCAAAACTAAAAATACCCAAAATTTAAAAAAAAATTATAAACAAAAAAACGCCAAAACAAAAAAAAAGCAAAAACGGAAAAAGTCGCCAAAACAAGATTAAAAAAAAATTATGTGAGTCCGATCACAGGGGGATGTGTAAACATCTAGTAATGAAACATTTCACCTTCTACCGAAACATTCTTCTCATCATTCACCCGTTTCAACGTCGGAGAACCGGGCTTCATCCGCTTCTTTTTCACCCTCGTACCTTCCTCCACACCCGACAAATCGCTCAAACCGATAAGCTTCGCATTAGACACCTCTGACTCACTCCCACCAGGCATATCGCCCTTCCGCTTCCCCGCTGACATAAATAATACTATTATTTATCCACCAGCAAAAAATAATATACCCGTACAAAATAGTTAGAATTACCGCAGTTAAACAGCAAAATAACCAACAGTCAAAGACAAACGCAGTCAATAAACCGTCAGCCAAATATCGCACCAAGTTCTGCAAAAAATTCGGTAAAACCGAAAAACCGGCTTTTTTTCAAAAAAACACGGTATCAAAAACCGAGACGAACCGGGTCTGAATCCCGGAAAACTGGACCCAAAATCCCCTATATCCCAGAAGTTCCCGGCAAAAATCAAAAACGGCAACGCCGAAATACTTACTCAATTCAAACACACGGCAACACAGAACCAACCAACAAACGTACGACCTTACTGCCGGAGTTTGAACTTGAGACTCCCTTTGCCAGTGTTAGTGTATTTCTATGCACTTCTCTGTACTTCTTAATCTTACTCAAGTAAGATTAATCTTACTCAAAATTTGTGATTGTATTGTGAAAAAGATTTTTACCCCCTAGCGTATAGATGTTTACACATAAAAAACACCAAAACCAAAAAAGGCAAAAATTAAAAAACCGCTGAAACGAAAATGACACCCAAACTAAAAAATCGGTAAAACTAAAAAAATCACCAGAAAATAAAAAATCATCAAATCTAACATTTTTAGCCAAATCGGGCAAGTCTCAGTCGCTCCCCATTGAGGTCAAATTTCAAATTTTCTAAAATTTCCTAAAGTTAAGATCAATTTACATAAAGTCATACTGCATTTAGCGTACCCCAGTAAAAAAATACACCCCAAAGAAGTCATGAAAATGTAGAGTTAGCGATCCGGAAGTAGTGCAAACTTGGATTATTTCTAATGATTTTCACATAGAGTTGTCATTGCAAGAAGTTCTCATTTTTGATTCCAAATCACCGATTTGGAAACAGTATTAAGAAAAATTGCATTTTTAGCGTATTATAATAATATTTCCCTCTAGGATAAAGGTTAAAAATTTCCACATTTTCGCAATGTGTTTCTTTTTAAATGAATTTATACGCAAAACCGTATTTTCATGTAAATTTCAGTAAAAAAAAACTATTAATTTTTAGGCGAAAATTAGTTCACAAATTTCTTTAGAAAAACAAATCGATTTTCTTACACGCTAATGAGTAGTTTCTAAAACTATAAAGGAATTAAAAATTTTTGTATGACTAAAATAAAATTTTACCTACTTTTTTTATAATTATCTTCATATTTTTAATATCGATTCTTTGGAAGCAATAAAAATGACTACCATTTTGGTAGATTTTACAAAATTTTAGCTTTCACCACTAGAGGTCGCCCGTTATAGTTATTCGAATTGGGCCAAATTTTTTACCTACCGCAGTGAAAAAATGGTAGTATTTTTCAGGAACTATATTTTCATTGTTTCCAAAGAATCGATATTCAAAATATGCAGAGAAGTGGAAAAAAAAGTAGGTAAAATTTGGCTAAAATTTTCACCACGTGAGTTTTATACCAAAAGCCACAATAATTCGCTGGGATTTTTTTGAAATTAGCACCCTAATTTTTATGATATTTGTACGGAACCCTTCGTGCGCGAGTCAAAGTTGCACTTTAATAAATTTATCTTAAAAAAGAGGGAAAAATACTCCCCCTTTTTTTTTGAAAAGAGAACTAACACAATCAGGCAATTAATGCCTACCAGTTAATTAATTAAAGTGTTACCTTCCTTGGGAAAGGGATAGTATAAAGAGAACATTAAATTAAGTGGGAGAGAGATAGAATGCTTAATTCATTTACAACCCTACTATTGCGCGTTTTTTTTGTTGTAGAGCTGTGTTGCAAGCCCCTCTGGTGTCAAGTAGAGGCATTGATTTGTTTAAGCTGTGTAGCAATTTTATTAGTTCTTTTACTTCGCCGAAAGTCATTCTACAATAGCGGCGAAGGAGGGTGCTGTGAAGTGCATTAGGATATGCTAGTATTAATCGTTGCCGGTACTGCCAAAGTGATCAGTGCTACGCCTTCATCACTTTAACAGTCCAACAACAACCATCACAATAACACCCCAATGCATATGAGAACAATGCATGATGTTGTTGGCTTGCCTGAATGTTTTACAAAATTTTATTCGTGGTGTTTTATATAAAAGCGCTGAATACATCTTGTACCTTAAACGTAAGGCTTTCAAGATTTCCTACTACGAGTACAAATGATGAATAAGTACAAAATTAAATATTAAACACATTTTAAGTTTTAAATGATTTCTGGCATTCGAGTTGAGTTCTGGCATTCGAGTTGAGCCTGGGTGTCTTTGAAGACTTATAGTAAAATTTGATGGCAAATATTTTTTAAAACATATCATCGTTAAAGGGGAAATTTTTGTCCCCTTTTTAAGAAAGGGACAAAAAGACCCATACAGCAAAGAGTTAGAGGGTTAAAATATTCGGCAAAAATATTCCTGGTAGTGTTTAACATAAAAGATTTCCTATACAGAGTACTAATTGTGCATAAGTACAAAATTACCCCTTAAACGCATTTTAAGCTTTGAATGATTGATGATGGTGTTCAAGTTGAATCTGAAGCTTAAGTATCTTTAAAGAGTAGCAGTACAATTGTATGGCAAATATTTTTGTAGAACATTTTACCCCATTATATCGCCGTTTAAGAGGAGTTTTTTTGTCCTTTTTTAAAAAAATTTACAAAAAGGCGCATACAACAAAGAGCTAGAGGGTTACTATGTTTTACAAAAATTTTTGTCGTAGTGTTTTACATAAAAGTGCTGAACACAACTTATAGCTTAAACCCCAGGTATGCAAGATTTCCTATTCCGAGTAACTATAACTATGTGCAAAATGTGGGGAGGGGGGAAATTAACTCCCTCTAAAATTAGTCCTAGATGTACACTTTTAAAACGCCGATATACGTGTATATTATTTTCGTACCCTCTGCCAGAATCACACATTAGAACCTTGTAATCTTAAAAAAATTTTATTTTGTTGCGCAGTGTAATTAATTTTCTTTACGAGAAAACTTTTATTAAAGTTTTTGGTCAGAAGAAGTAAGTTGATTTGTTGGTATGATTATTTTGAAAAGCTCTTGCAGTTTATGAAGATATTTAATAAATTTAATGACCACTTTATTGCTTTATCTTACTTCTCTAATATTACTCTCAAAACTTTTGCAATTCTACATGCAATACTTTGTAATTCTAGTGCACAATTTTATTCTTGAAAATGTAAGGATGTAAAATTCAAGTAATACAATCTTAATATAAGCATAATTAAATTTTATTATAATCCAAGAGCAGCAAGATGCAATATTTAGGTAAAAGCCATAAAGAAAAATATTTAAAGAAAATTAGTTTTGCATTTTAAAACAAAATATACAAAATGTATACACTTAAACATTTTAACCAACTATGTATAAATATTTTCCCCCTAACTCTTAAATCTTTTCATTTTATCAGGATATTTTGCGTAAAATACGTGAATGTGGCTCTTCTGTCACCTATTACGGCGGCCGTGTTGTACAAACATCTACATCGGCCACTGCCAATGCACTTGAATTAAATGCCTGTGCTAACAATGGACACAATTTTAATAAAACAATTGTTGCAAACAATACAACAAAAATGTCCTTAAAAAATCCAACAATGATGACACAAACCCAAACACGGGCTAGAGTTCGTGAAATTGAAACTTGTTGTAATGCAACGGCAGAAGGAGGAGGAGGAGGAGGAGATACAGCTGTGTGCACCATGAAAGCCACAAATAATGAATGTGAATTTCATGGAAAACAATTAGAACAAAAGAAATTACACTTGATAAAAAATGATAATGTGGCTAACAATAAGTCCAAAATGATGACAACAAGCCACAATGAAAGCCAACAAATTAATGTGAAACATAAAGTTCAAGGATATAAAGGACCTGATAAGGCGGATCATAATGGAGGTATGTTTTTGTTTAACATATTGGTTTAATATTGGGTATGGGGAAAAGTAATTTCGAAAAATGCTACATTTTTGTTTCGCTGATGAGTCATTGATAGCAAACAAATTTACAGAAGCAGAGAAATAAACTTACTGCCTGTTCGCCGATGTCGAAGGAGTTCTTTTTTTCACATAAATTAAATTTAAAGCAAAAACAAATTTAAAAATTTTGTTATTGTTTTAAATGTAATTGTGCGAAAGAAAGAACTCCTTCGACATCGGCGAACAGGCAGATATTTTAAATGTTGAATGAATTCTAACGTACAAGTTGAGTCTGGAGTTTTGGTGTTTTTAAAGCAGAGCCAAGCAAAGAGAAAACTAAATAAATGAGAAAAAATTCATTGTTTAAATGTGTTAGTGTTTAATTGCATTGTTGATAGGTACAAATGACTGCTATGCTCTTATTGCTGTTTATTTTGATTGTTTGCGTTGTGTACATGTGAATTATCGGCTGTGGATATGTAAAATTTAAAAATAGCCGAAAAGTTGTCGGCAAACGTCGTGGCTCATGGCTACTTATCGCCTACGCCTGCTTTAAAGACCTATAAAAGAATATGATAGCAAATATTTTTATTCGTTATATCGCCGTTGAAGGGGATTTTTTGGCCCTTTTATAAGAAAGGGACAAAAAGACTCATACAGTGAAATGTTAGAGGGTTAAAATGTTCCACCAAAAAGTTTCTTTCTCGTGGTATTTTACATAAAATTGCCGAAAACAAATTAAAAATCAATTGTAAGGCTTAAAAGATTTCCTATGCCCCGAGTCACCAAAACTATGTGAAAAATGGGGAGCTTTAACTTCGGTTTGTTTTATGTTAATTTGAACTCGTAAAATGAAATTATTTTTTCTCAACACCAATAATTTATTTACAAAGTCGATTATAATAATCTTAATCTATCATTTTGTTTATTTCCTTCTTCAAAAAGGCGGCGGTATAACATTTAAGCTTGTTAAATCGAATAGCTGTAGCAGTCGTTTGGAATTAGCTGGTACAACAGATATCGAACCCGAAGAAACGGAAGTTGTACGTAAAATGGTACACCACTTCGAGGCAACAAAAACCAAAAAAGATGGTGACAACAGCAATACGCGTACTATTCTAAAAGGAGGCAACATCAACACCGATACACTATTAACAATAAATAATCAAGCAACTGTATTTTGTCAAGATAATAAAAATGACAAACATAATGATAAAGTCAGTGAGGAATTTTCTACTTATTCTGCTGTTGCAGCTCCTGCTGCTGCTCGAAATAAAGATGGTGGCCAGGTTATTGAGAAACACAATCACGATTGTGGCATTAAACTAGTAACTGTAAATAATCATATCAATATTACCAAAGGAAATTTAACAGAATCGTTTGCAGCATCTCCAACCATGACAAGAAGTAGCAATAAAGAAGAATTTGAGCAGCAACAAAAAGTCTTTAAAAAAACAGATGAACAAAAAATGTATCAAAGCGAAGCCAAAGATATACATTTAGGTAATAGTGGAAAAGCAAGTAAAAAAGAAGGTGGCAATGTGACGGGATCGTGTATGAAAGTATGCCGTAATAAAAATGTCGATTTGGCGTTTACATTTGTTAAGCAACAACCAACTAAATCCTCTGGGATTAACCCTCCTGAAATTGCCAAAAATGTCATCACACATATTGGAAGGCAACAAACAATGTCGAACAATATGAGTACTTTGCAAGAAGAACAGCAACCAGAACAACAAGAACAACAAGAACAAAAACAACAACAAGTTAACCATCAAGACAGTGTGAATAAGAAATTGGTTACTTACGAAAATACACTGCTGCCAACTATAACAGCAACAACAAAAATAAAAAGCTTAAACAAATTGTCAATTGGGGATTACAAAATTGATGAAGCACAAAACAAATTAAACCCTCATATAAGCACAAAAATAACAAACTCATCATCATACACTAGTGGCTCATCGTCGACTGTGCCAAACAACCCTTCACAAATAATTGTACCCGTCGAAATCCATCGTGTTGATAATAATATTAAGAAAATGGAAAACATTAATGTCACTTCTTCTTCTTCATCTTTTAGTTCTAAAGGTACTAGTGTCGTCGAGGAAAAATCTTCGTTCTTGCCACTGAGCACCACATCAAGTGTTACCTCAGTTATAGATAAAGAAGTTGTTGTTAAATATTATGTGGCGAATGATAAGAGTATCTATGAGAAGCGTAAATATGATGATATTGAGTTTGAAGAATTTGAAATCTATGATCCAACCAAAGACTTTGAGAAACTAATTGAAGATGAACAAAAACGTCAAAATCCTGAAATCCAATTCGCCAATAGTAATTGCGACACACAACAACAGCCGCAGCAACAGCAGCAGCAGCAGCAGCAAGTGCAACATCACTCAACCACCTCCTCCTTGTCATCCAACACATCAAAAGCCTCGGCCACATCATCAATGGCCACAGCAAAAAGTCAGCAAACTATAATTTCAACGGAAACGGAAACAGATTGTTATGATAGTCTAGATGATAAATTATAGAGAAGACAAGCCAAGGACACGAACATCAAATGAGGCAGGCAGTAGTGCATATTGATGTTAAAATATTAAAAGAAAAATCAATGACAAGCTCAACTACTATCTAGAAAATCTTTTTAATCTTTATTATTATTTAGTTTTATTATTTTTTGGTCTTTTTAGGTTTAAAATAACAAAAACAAAAAAATTATAAGATTCATATAAATTTATTTAGTAATTTGAAAAATTCTCAATTTGGTGCAACGATTTTCATTGTGTACTCTGTGGTGTAGGGATTTTATTTGTTTTAATTAAATTTGTACTTATTGTAACAAAATTATTTTATTGAAAATTATTTTGTTCATTTGTTTTGTATGAAAGAATATTTGAAACAAAAATTGTTGTTATTAGTTTTTAAAGATTTAATATATTTTAGTTTTAAGCAACATTTATGAGTAAATGGCATCTTTATACTTCAAATGAATGTATCTGAGAATAAATAAAATTACCAAAAAGAACTACATTTTATGTAACAAGTTATTATATTCTTCATATATATATTATGTTTTAAGAAATTAAAAAACAATTGATATTATGCTAAAGTTCGTAAAATTTTTAGCCAGAAAGAATTGGCAGTAACATTAAACCTATAGAGAATATAACAACGTTGTTTTAGGAAGCCGTACGCACCACTCCCTCATAAGTGTTTATGTGTATTTCATGTGGCTCGTCCCTGTTCAGGTGGATCGGTTGTATGAGAATTTAAATATTTTTTATAGTTACAATTCATTACTGGAAATAAAATACGAGAATCATACATTAATTACAAGGTTCGGATTTTTTCCAAATAACAAAGTTCTAAGGACTGATTCTGGTAAAGGGCATAAAGAAATATACACACTCTAAAACACTACTTAAAATTTAGGACCGTATATTGTCTATATTGGCGTTTGAAATTTCTCGTTGTGTAAAATTGCATCGACAAAAAAACATAATTTGTCTAATTTTTCACAAAAAATGCAAATCTGCTGTTAAAAGTGTTTTTAAACAAATTATGTCTAAATAAAAATAAAATCTTGAATATTAAACTAATCTGTCTAAAAAACAATAGAAAAATGTTTAGACAATGAAAGCACGCCATATTTTCTTTCAGTCATCAAAATTTAATTTCTGGTGATTAAGTAGATATTGTTAAATTATAAACAATATTATAAGATTTTTTCTTTTTTAATAAATGTAATGAATTACAAAAATGTACTTTATACATTTTTATTACAGACAAAAATTTTCAAATTAAACATATTTACTCCAAGTGAAAAAAGTTTAACATAAAGTAAATACTCCTATGGCTGAATGGTAGCTACGGTAGACTATCAGACAGGAGGTCGCGGTTCGAAGCTGTACACAGCCAATCGCTTCGCGGGGGTTTTTTTCTTTATTAAACATATTTTGCTCAAAAATCAAGAAAAATAATGCGTGTCTAATTTTAGGTCGATAATAATCTGTAAATTCTTACCGACTATTATCGACCTAATTTTCAACAAAAGTGTTTTAGAGTGTACGTGTATCGGTGTTTCTGAAGTTTACATCTGGGTCTCATTTTAGGAGAAGTTAAATTCAGAATCATTTTGCAGATATTTATAGTGCCTCGGCATAGAAGCTCTTGTAAGCCTTACGTTGAAGGTACAAGATGTGCGCAGCACTTTTATGTAAAAGACTACGAGGAACATTTTTGTAGAACATTTTAACCCTCTACCCCTTCGTTGTATGGATCTTTTTGTCCCTTTATTAAAAAGGGGCCGAAAAAAATTCCTTAAGAGACGATAACATGGTTCTAATGACTGATTCTGGCAGAGGACACCAGAAATATATAAACGTGTATCGGGTATATCGGCATTTTGAAAGTTTACATCTGGCATTCATTTTAGGGGAAGTTAAAGTAAGCCGCCTTTTTGCTCATACTTACAGTGAGTCGGCGGCATAGGAAATCTTGTAAGAATTACGTTTAAGGTATATCGCGTGTTCAGCACTTTTATGTAACATACCACGAGGAAAATTTTTGTGCAACATTTTAACCCTCTAGCTCTTCGCGGTATGGGATTTTTTTGTCCCCCTTCAGCGTCGATATAGGCGGGCTTAAATCTCTGCTCCTCGAAGTAATATTCGAAATAAGCTTCTTATCTTGCTCTGTGTTTTTTGAAACCACAGAATATTTTAAATATTCCCACCCAATAACCCACCGAGGGAGAGAAATAGCCATCTGCGCGGATGGTCAGGTTGCCATCAAAGCACTCAGCTCATATGAGTTTACCTCTAAGTTGGCTTGCAGAATGGACAAGGTCATACTCTGCTGGGTTCCTGGACACGTCGGGATGGATTGAGGCATGCAAAGCTAAAGATTGGAACGTATAATCAAAATCATTTCATAGCTCTCATGTCCCTAAGTAAAAACAATCACAGAATCTTCTCAGGTTTCCTCAAAGGCCATTGCACACTGAGAAAACACTTCAACAGACTTGGCATTGAGACTAACAGCCTGTGCAGATTCTATGATTATGAATATGAAACTCCAGAGCATATCCTGAAGGACTATGAAGCGTTGTCCCACAGAAGATATATCCAATTGGGCAAGCACCTATTGGGAACTGCCAACACTAGAACCAGTGACAATCTTGAGATTCCTCAGGAGAGTGGGTCTAGATGAGGTGTATTAGCACCTGGCAAGGGATACAATAGATCTTCTTCGGTCACAGTGTCCTGTGTTTACCGCATAGTTTATATTCACTCATTCATTCATGTAATAATTTAACAGACAATGGAAATTTTGGTTGTACGGAAAGTTTGAACTTACATCATGATTTATTATTTATTATTTTTTTATTTATTATTATTTTCCGCCTAGACATTACTGACACCGAAGACATCAACAACCAATCAGTTAAAAGCTCTTTTTTAATTTAATCAATTGACAGCTGAGCCCGTCATCTTATTGCTTACTTTGAACTAAAAAGCGTACTTGAACATGACAGGAAACATAGTGAAGAAGTACCTAACCTTTATATCAAAAACAAATAACTGAGAAAATAATTCTTTGGCGTTTAGTATTAAAGTCTTAAGCCAAAAAAATGCATTATGAGTTTTTGATTGGGTTGAACTCAATTCTTTTTTCACTTTCGTTTGGTACCAATACCTTAAATCTAGCACAACTGCTTCCAATCGTAATCATTTGCTCTTTAGGCAATAAGTCAGAAAAATACATATTAAAATGAAAATTAAAAAATTTTGAATTTAACATTACGAAAAACTATAGTTTCTGACTTAAGGCCTTAATACTAAACGCCAAAGAATTTTTATAATAATTTAATCGAAAGATTAAACTGAAAAACGAACTTAAGCCAAACTAATTAAATAACTTTGGATAAATACCATACAGTTCGACTTAATTTATAACTTAATGCTTAATATATCTTAACCTTAAAACGTAAGGCTTACAAGATTTCTTATGCAGTGTACTAATTGTTAATAAATACGAAATTAGCACTTCAAAACATTTTCGGTTTTATACGGTTTCTGGCATTCAAGTTTAGTCTGGTGCTTGTCTTTAAAGCTCAATAGAAGAATATTATAGCAAATACTTATGTAAAACATTTCAGTTCGCTATATCACCGCTGAACTGGAATTGTTTGACCCTTTTTTGAGAAAGGGACAAACAGACCCATACCAGGAAGAGTTAGAGGGTTGGTTAGAATGTTCCATAAAAATGTTTCTCGTGGTGTTTTACATAAAATAGCAGAGCACATCTTATACATTAAACGTAAGTAAGGCTTACAAGATTTCATATGTAGACTCACTATAACTATGCAGAATAAAATTTGATTTTGTTGTACAGTGTAGTCGGTAAATTTTGTGAAATTGGGGCGGGTCGTGATATTACTATGACCTCCAAGCAGAGGACATGATGAAAATGCGCTATATGCCCTTGTTATAAGTGCACAATATGGGCACCTAAGCCGTATGTCCTACTTTGGATCAGACCTATTAGTTGGTGGATGGCAGTGGAAAGTAATGTACATCTATATACACTGGGCAAGGTCAGCTTCACAAGCCAGTCTAGAGCCAATAATTGAAGTCGACCCTTAGACTCAGAGAGTCAGGAGATTTAAGGCATTCTACGGAACCTAAGAGGGCAAGTCCTGAGGAGACCAACGGACTACGAGGTCAGCCAGGATTTTTTGGAAAACTTTCCTTTTTTGGAGCACCCAGCTCTCCCAGCTAGAAATATATGCTGGTGATGTGAATCAACAAGTGCGACAGGATTTGTGCTTAAATTACATTTTTTTTAATGAATCAAGATCTTCATTCTTGTTCAGGTTCATTCTGCATTCCATACGGACTGAAAATGTTCGGAATAATCAAAAAGCATTGTTACAAATTAATATTTATAAATACAATGCAATGACAATTCTGAACATTTTCATTCCTAATGGAATACAGAGCATGTTTGCGCTTGATCTTTTGAACTAAGTATGAATCGTAGCTAAATGTTTTATTTTAAGCTTAAGTTTCTTTCTGTGTAACACCATTCATTTACCATTTGTTTTATTTGTTTTTCTTTACGCAGAGACACACACACACTAAGAGTTGAAGTGTTGTCCTTAAATTAAATTGTAGCTACGAAATAATATTAAAACTAAATATACTCGAACCAACTTGCTGTGTGAAGTATTTACAAACGAATCGTTCATTGTAAAGTAAATCTTAAAAGATATCCCACCCCACCTTCGTATATCCTTTCTTTTAGTTTATCTCCTCTCAATGTACATTAAGAAACATTACTCTTTCCGCATTTATTATATCATTTTATTTTTATCAGTTTGTATATTATCTTTTCTTGTTAATTTACTTACCTGAGTCTGAGTCTTTAGTTTTATTTGTACAATAACTTTGTCGTCCTCCGAAGCTCCATGAATTCTGAAAGAAATTATAGAAGAAAAACATAAAAAATAAATAAAAAGGCACCAATAATATTTACAACAATAATGAAAAAATTATATGAAAGCAAAACAGAACACAGGCTTAGTTTATTTCAATGGTTTGCTGTTCAGGCCAAAGTTATTTCAATTATGAAACAACAAAGAACTGAAATCATAAACTAAACATTTTCAGCTTTTATTCAAAACTTTCAATAAAAGAAATATTTTCAACAAGATTTATATTTATTTATGAATAGATATTTTCCTTGAAAATCAATTCTTTAAGAGACACCAAAAGTGTAAAGGAACCCTATTGTTTTCGCTATGCTGTCCGTCCGCCCGTCCGTTTATCTGTCACAGACTGTTTTCTCGAGAACCATAAGAGGTACGGAAATTTTGACAGCATGTTGTCCGCTACAACAACAAATATATAACAGTTAGAAATTAAAGGGTGTTCTAAAGCGAGCAACGAAACTTGTAATGTAATATAAAGACACTTGAAATTTTCAAAGTTAGTGTATTATCTAGGGTATTCACTCGAATAATGTTTGCTCGAATAATCGAATAATTAAAGTCAAATAATGTTCGATCAAACAAAAAATTTCAATTTCGAGTAAAAATTTATTCGACTAATTTAGGTCGATTAATCGAATAACTCGATAAAAAAAATTTATGTAAATTTTCTTTTTTTCAATGAGTTTTTGTAGATTTCTTAATAAATATAATACTATTATACCTGTCGGAAAAGCACTAGTCGACTACAAAAATAATGTTAACTTTTCTTAGACCGACTAAAAGGTAACTACAATGTAATCGAGAACTGACCCAAAATCAATTCTTAAGTCGAGAATGTGCATAACTGGATTTGTAGAGCGCCAACAACTTTACTCTCAGCTACTTTGAAACTCATTTAAATTTATATTAACTCTTTGCTGTTATTATTTTAAATGGTACCGTAGCTTGGTGGTTAGCGCGTTGACTATCAAACGTGTGATACAAAGTTCGAACCCCACCCAGCAACATCTTTTTGCAAATGCACTAACCATAGGGTACATAGAGGCCAAACAGAAACTTCAAAAACCTAAGTGTGCTGTCAAAAACCTAAGTCTAAGGTTGTATTAGTAGAACATTTTGTATTAGTATTGGTTTAAAATAAAAATTTCCCCACAGCACTAAAGCCGCACTTGGTTGTAACAAAAAGTATTCTAAAGTATTTATATTTTTTATACATGCATTTTTAAAAGTTTATGCAATTATTGTTGTATTAATTAATGAAAATATGAATTTAGAATGCTTTTTAATACATTCGAGCATAAAAAATATTGATTTGCTAAACATTTTTTTGCAATTTTTCTATTTGGTACTAAATGTTTTTATCCCAAATAGGAACAAAAATACAATACTGTTCAATGAAAAAAAGGGTTGAAAACTTTGATAAATTTCAACACACAAATGTCAAAAGAATTAAAAAAAAATTTTTTTAATTACAGCAAGAAGAAATATAAAATTTACATCAAACCAAATAAAAAAATTTAATAAAACTAAAAAGTGCTTGTGCGTGGAAAACAAGTTACGATTTAGTGCATTTTCAGGTGGACAAATGATAGTCTCTCAAGTGTGTTGAAATGCAAAAATGGTGCCCTCTCATTTTTGATGAATTCACAACATATATGCGTGTGAAGAGAGTTGTCATTATATTATTGACAGTGCGAGAGCTTGCTATCTATGTTTATCAATGGTACTAACTACCAGCTGACTTAAATAAAGTCTACTTTAAGTTAGTTGAAAAGTACTGCAGAGTGGGACAATTGACTACCGCCTAGGACATCGCAATGTTAAAATAGTTAGCTGTTTCCATTGGAAAGTCATCCAAGTGTCAGTCACCACTAGTTGCGAAATAGTTAGCTTAAAGTTAATTTAAAGCTAACTCCGTTTCTGACAGGGATTATACAGACTATACCAATTAACTAACACTGATATTTAAAACAATAAAAATTAAAGGGTATTCTATCAGTTAATGTAATTTTGACTATGTAATTTAGACAATTAGCTATATCTTGGAAACCGTAAGAGGCAAACTCTTGAAATTTAAAAAAATTCTAAAACTAAAAAGTTCCAAAACTTAAAAAATGCCAAAACCAAACATCGCCAAAATGAAAAAAGCGCTTAAAGGAAGCACCAAAATTAAAAAAAATCGCTAAAATACAAAAAAAAAATCAACAGAGATCGTCAAAAAACTAAAAAAAGTCGCCAAAAACTGAAAAAATCGCCAAAACGAGAAAAACGCTTAAACTAAAAATATCGCCAAAACACTAAAAAATCGCTAAAAACAAAAAAAAAATCACCAAAACGAAAAAAAACGCCAAAGCTAAAAAACGCCAAAACTAAAAAAACGCCAATACTAAAAAAATCTCCAAAAACCGAAAACAATTGCAAAATGAAAAAAAGTGCAAAAACCGAAAAAAATTACCAAAAATAAAAAACGCAAAAACTAAAAAGAATCGCATAAACAAAAAATCGCTAAAAACCAAAAAATATCGCCTAAAAACGAAAAATCGCCAAAAAAAATGGAAAAACTTAAATAGTCGCCAAAACGAAAAAAAACACCAAAACTAAAAAAATCTGCGAAACTAAAAACATCGCCAAAAACGGCAAAAAATTTGCAAAACGAAAAAATCTACAAAATCCGAAAAAAATCGCCACAAACAAAAAATTCGTCAAAACTAACAAAAATCTACATAAACCAAAGCAAAAACATCTCAAAAGTAACCAAAAATCGCCAAAAATTAAAAAATCGCCAAAACGAAAAATAGCCAAAACTAAAAAAATTTACAAACGGAAAAAACGCCAAAAACGAATAAGTTCGCCAAAAAAAAATCACGCTAAAATTAAAGTCCCAAAATTAAAATAATAAAAATCGCAAAACGAAAAAAGGGATATACGCATGTATATGGTACTCGTACGGAACCCTTCGTGTGCGAGTCAAAGTCTCACTTTTCTGAATTTATTTTATATAAACACACATATTTTTTTAGCTTTTCTTTTTCAACATTAAAAATTTTTCTGATGTGCATTAGTGTCTATTGACCGAATTTGTAGAATGGAATTGTGAATAAATGAAAATAGTCAACAAAATAGTTTAGGTTAATAAACCTATATAATAGTGTAATTATTTAACATTAAAACAATGAAATAATTTCAATAAAATAACGGCATAGTCTCATTGAAATTTCATTAAAACTACGAAATACTTTCGTGAAAATAATAAAGTATTTCCATTAATTTAGCGAAATTATTACATTGGACAATGAAATTATTTCATATATTTGGTAAAATTTTAACAAAACTTGTCTCTTTAATCCATTGGAGTGTGAGCTTGGTTGAGATTTAATGAAGTTTTTCATTGAATTAATGTCGAAATTCACCGATATTATGAAGAAAATTCTTTCAGTGCAGTGTAACACTTCATTTCCATCAAAAACAGCAAATTCCTTTAAAACAAATTCATCCCCAGGACGATGTTACTTACAATCAAGTGTTTGGAAATAACAGCCATAAAGCCGAAACAAATCATTAAAATAAAAAGTTTTTTTCAAACTGTTTACACAATATTGGAGCCCAACCGCCTTCTTATTGTTATGGCATTTCTAAACACTCCACCTCTTTTATCTATTTCTTTCTTTATATGTAAACTGTGAAGAGAATCAAAGTGGACACAATATTATTATAATGTGACATCAGTAATTTGAAGATGTTACAAAAATAAGAAAAAAAAAAAAAGAAAGACACACAGAAAGAAAAAGCAAAACTTACATCATAATAAAACATACACGTAGTTTTATTTCGCAAAACTAATGTATCGTAATCTAAAAACAGGCAATCCATTAAAATAAGTATCATAAAACTTTATTTCAAAATTGCCTACAATAAAAATAAAACAAAATAAAAGGACTAACGCATTTTGTCCAATTATTTACAAAATATGGACACCTAATGGGCACAACAAAAAAACAAAAAAGCAAGAAGAAAGAAAAACAAGACAATATGTAATAACAAAGCCTCCTCTGCTCATGTTATATTTTAATAAAAATATTTAATGGAAAACGTGCTACATCATTTTGTGGGTTGGTTTGAGGAATGGTCATCAATATGTATCAGTTTTCTTGCTCACAATAGCCTTAAGAATTAGCGATATTATTTATAGGCAGCGATCTATATGTGTGTATATACCCAGCAAAAACTTTTATATTATTACTAAGTAAGCGCCAAATTAAAAATACTACTTAGTAACATAAATAAGTAAGTATTTATCTCATTAACTGAAAGTAGTTATAATTTGTTGTTATGTTTTAACATAACAAGTAGACAAACACTTTGAAGTTAACATGTGCTTGTATAAGTGAGTAAAGCACTTGTCTTCAAATCTGCAGGAGCACAAAAAATCGGATGTGAAAATATATACATAAATATAGTGTCTATAGAAAATTTAATTTTATTTTGTTAATTTGACTACTTACTTTTTAGCTTCAAGTAAGTCAAATAATAACTAGTTAATTGCTGTGACAATGTAAATACATTTGCAAGGAGTACCCCTTATATTTTGAACTCTATAGAGTTTCTAAAAGAAGTTTGGAAAAATAGTATGTTTTACTTAGAAGTTAACCCCCCTCCCCAAGATCTCAAGCTGGATCCGCGACCGCTCCCTATGCACCACCTGTGCTCTCAACACTATCCTTTTCCCAAAGAAGGTAGCACATTAATTAATTAACTAGTAGGCATTAATTACCTGATTACTTTTCTTAAAAAATAAATAAATAAAAATTTTTTTCTGGGTATAAAGTAAAAGTTTGTCTCAACATATGTTTACATATAGAGAATTTATATGTTTTATTCTTAATGCCCCGCCGGATTTCGATTATACAGTTACGTTTCGATTAGAATAATATACTATTACAGCAATGTACACTAATTTCCTAAAACAAATGGGGAAAATAGCTGTACCTCGGTCGCGAAGGAATTATAAATGTAAAATCGTAGACTTACTAACAGGTTTGCAGAGACTGAATATTAATCAGCCGGCGCATCTATAATCTGCTTGTTTCTACGAATAACGTCGGCTTTCAGCTCAAACCGACAGTTGCGTTAATACTGGTTAAACTAAAGCGTTCACCAACACCCGTTGGCAAACACACCTGTGTGGCACAATAAAGGCACAT
Source organism: Panzeria rudis (assembly GCA_956483635.1). Lineage (NCBI taxonomy): Eukaryota > Metazoa > Arthropoda > Insecta > Diptera > Tachinidae > Panzeria > Panzeria rudis. The sequence continues at coordinate 151,729,616 of OY101448.1, read as the reverse complement.
GTGTGGCTTATAAGGTACAAAGAGGTTGTAACTTCTTGTACATAATTCAGCCTACCATACAGAAACACTTTGCATCTGATCTCATACCACACTAGCACTTTACGTGGAGCAGCCGAGCGACACCAACACAAAAAAAAAAATTGCATGGTTCTAACGACTGATTACGGTAAAGGGACCCAACAACTATATGCGTATGTCAGCGTTTTGAAAGTTTACTTCTAGAACTTTTTTCAGGGAAAGTTAAAGTCCCCCCTCCCCACCCATTTTTTTCACGCATAGTTATAGTGACTCGGTATAGGAAATCTTGTATTTACATACAATTAAGCTCCAGACTAAACTTGCACGCCAGAAATCATTCAAAACTCAAAATGTGTTTAAAAGTTAATTTCGTACTTATTCACAATTAGCACTCGGCATAGGACATTTGGTAAGCCTCACGTTTGAGGTATAAGATGCGTTTGGCACTTTTATTTAAAACAGCACGAGGAACATTCTTCGTGTTAGCCCCTTTTTTAAGAAAGGTGCGAAAATATTCATACAACGAAGACTTAGAGGGTCAAAATGTTCTAGAAAAATGCTCTTCGATCTTAAACGTAAGGGTTGCATAATTTCGTACACCGAGTCACTTTAACTATGCACTTTAACTCCTCCTAAAATGAATCTCAGATGTGAAATTTCAAAACGCCAAACCTTTTTATTTGAAGCTAACATTCACAGTCTTTATTTAATATAATGGCGGTGGTTTAACCAATGATATTTATATGTAAAATCGTTAGTTAAACCACCGTTGTTACTTAGGTACAGGCTGTGAAATTGGCCCTAAGTAAATAGAAAAGTAGTAACTGTGAGTGTGTGTTCATTTTCCTTGAAAATAAAAGACTTTCTTTATAAATATAAAGGAGCAAACAAAACCGGTTTTATATTAAACTAGCCGGACTGGTGAGCTACGCCACACCCATCGCGATGAAATAAATTAAAGAAATGTATCTGAAAAAACGCAGTTCTTTCTTCGTGTATCTTCTACTCAAAGTAGTTACTAAAGAGCAACACTGAAAGAGCAACCATAGCGAGAATCTATTAATTTCATTTAGGTTACAATCAGGGGTGTTAAGTATGACGATTTTTTACGATATGACAAAAATCGATATGACGTACTATGTTGTCATATCGTACGTTTTTTACGATATGACAACACTGAGAAAGCCATGAACGGTGTATGGCTTTCTCAGTGTTTTCATATCGTAAATAGCTTACGATATGACAACACAGTATGTCATATCGTTTTTTTTATATCGTAAAAAATCGTCATACTTAACACCGCTGGTTACAATGAGAACAAATTGGGCTTCACACAAAATCCTGTTGGCATGGGAGAGAGGACACTGTGGTAAAAAATAATTATGTATTAATTTTCCTATATCTTCACAACAATAGGGTAACGAAGCACACCGTGTGAGGCTAGGCTAATTAAAAATTACTTTATTTGGGGGGTGTAAGTCTGCCCACCTTCTATACTACTATGCTTTTGTTGAAAAGCGCAATTCGTTCTCAGTTTAACCTACAACAAGTTTAGAGAGTTTAGAGAGAGCTTTGTTGTTTCTTCAGATATAGGAAAATTAACAATTGCTTTGTATAGGGAATAGCCGTCTCCCCATCCAATACTATTCAGGAAATAGCACTTTATTCCAAAAGCTACCTACATTAAACTTAAAGAATCTCACTATTTTAGTTCTATAGATATAGGAAATTTCATAATTTTTTGTCTGGGGAGTACACTCGTCCTCCCTTCAATACATCCAAGATTTTGTTGAAATTTTTTCTTTGTTCAAATACTACATTTACACCACAGCGAAATCTAGTAGATTTCAATTGAAATCTTTATCAAAATCTATACCGTTTACACCAAGCTTTTTTGACATTTATCAAGATTTCGTTTCTATATCAAAGATTCCACTCATTATTTTTTTAAAATCTAGTTTTTTGCATATTCCGATGTATTAGATGTTCATCTATTGAAATATGTATTGCTATATTAGAATAACGATATATGTCCGTGTATATAACATAATTGAGAAAAAAAGATCCTGCAAATGCAAAACACCTGTATAGGAAATCTAGTAAAAAAGAACTAGATTTAGATCCAAATGTCGTAAATACTAGATTTTGCTCAGATGTAAATGCACTATAAGATTGTTGAAATATACCTATAGCTCAAAAATGTTGTTGGAACTTTTCCTTTATTATAAGAGTTGCCTACATCAAATTTAGAGAGCTTCACTTTGGTAGCTCTGCAGATATAAGAAAATTAATAAATACTTTGTATAAAAATTAATAAAATTAATAATTGAGTTATGAATTTTTAGTCGAACTGTATGGTTTTTATCCAAAATTGTTTAATTAGTTTAGCCTAAGATCATTTTTAATTTAATCTGTCGTTGAAACTATTTTTTATTTAGGAAAGAAATTCTAAAGCATGTAAATATTGAACATTTAAAGAAAAATTTGGATATACGGAAGGTTGAACTGACAGCAATTTTCGAGACTACCAAGTCTAATCATCTGAGTCCTTTACATACACTACCACTGACAGTGGCAACAACACTGTAGCGAAAATCCTACTTATTTTAGTAAGCTCAATTAACAGACTGTCGCCATCTCGCGGCGAGTCGCACCTATTAATGAACTTTTTTCTAAATGTTCGGAACTTCACTAATTAATTGGAACTTCACTAATTAATTGAGCTTACTAAAATTAGTAGGATTTGCCACTGTCAGTGGCAGTGTAGGTAAAGGACTCTGATGAGTAGACTTGATAGTCTCGAAACAGCTGTCAGTTCAACCTTCCGTACATCCAAATTTTTCTTTGAATGTTCAATATTTACATGCTTTAGAAATTTTTTCTTAAATAAAAAATAATTTGAACGAAAGATTATATTAAAAATGATCTTAGGCCAAACTAATTAAACAACTTTGGATTAATAATTAACATTAATAATTACTTTGGATGGTAGGTATCCGTCTCCACCCTCCTATACCGCCAACATTTTGTTGGATTTTGCACTTTGTTCTAAGAGCTACCCACATTAAATTTACAGAGCCTCACTATAGTAGTTCTGCAGATACATGAAAATTAATAATTACTTTGTATGGGAGGTATCCGTCTCTACCCTCCTATACTGCCAACATTTTGTTGAATTCTAAAACAAAATCTAGAGAATCTAACTAATGTAGTTGTGTAGATATAGGGAAATTAAAAATGGATTTGTATGGGGAATATCCTTTTCCCCCAAAAAGTTTGAAAAAAATTTGCCTGTTTGAATTTCCGAATGTTCAGTGAAAAAGTTGCAAAATTTCAACACGATCGGTCTTACCTTTCAGTTCCTATGAGGAAAAACAACAAACAAACTGCTTACAGCGCCACCTGTTGAGAGTTTTTCGACTTTTCTTTTTCCCAAACCTTCGCTTAGCAATTGCGAATAATTTGATCCAGTCGTCTTCAGGTTTTAAGCAGCCGAGAAAATTAAGATCTATTTTTATATAAATATAGATTGACCAAATTTTAGTGTGTTTCTTTTGACCAATTTAAGACACTATTCAAGAAATGTATGTATTTAAGTTAAATCTTTACATTAGTAACTTGTCTCTTTTGTTTTTTGGGGGGGTTTTCGCAAAATATCGAACTGAAATGTGCTGCTGAAAGCTATAAGTTATTATATGCAATGCTCTTCTTGATTAGTACTTAATGATTATTCCATCACTTTTTTATTTTTGTTTAAAACTTTCTAGACTCATTGGTTCTTTGCACTAGGGATGGGCTAGTGAAAAAAATATATCGATATAAATCGATATCGATTTATTTTTAAATATCGATCGGCATCGATATATGTGTTGTTCATTGTAACAGTGAACTATCTCCTTGTAATTAAATTTCGAGAAAACGAGCCTTTTATAGTGAATATTTTACAGTTTTACTTCCACGAGTAAACCAGTAACGCCATCTATGGGGTTTTAGTGCAAATATTGGAGTTGCTTCACTGTTACTATGAAAGATATGACTAAATGTGGTAATATTCTACAAAAATATGTATTTATTAATAATATGGAGTTACACCACTTTTACAATAAACGAAAAATATCGATATATCGAAATATCGATATTTTTTCAGCAATGATAATTCATACGTAGTCCCCAAATTTTTTTTAAAAATAAAACAAAAAAAGTACCTTTCTTATAAGAAAATTAAGCTCGAAAGAGTTCATTTCCAAGATCCTTACTGTTCCACCAATATTTCATGGAATATACATCAACAAAATTACACTCAAAGAATGATAATTTTTCGAATAGACAAAATATTATAAATAAAACAAAAGATTTTGTTAGTAATATTCTATTTGATGAAGACTGTGCCGAAATGTTTTTAAAAATTGCACGAAAAACAAAATCAAAGCTAAATATATATCGAATTTGATACTGTTGATATATTTGGAAAAAAATATTGATATATCGAAATTAAAAGTGTTGACGATATATATCGATATATTTTTAAGAAAACATCGATATATTAATATATCGATATTTTTTGTTCATCCCTACTTTGCACCATTTTCAGTTTGAACATATTATAATTCAATTTCCAAATGCATACAACAAGAAATGTTTCCAATTGAAAACAACTACTAAATACTAAACATGACGAAAACAAAACGGAATCCAGCTAAATTTTGAGCAATTAACTTGTTTTTGCTAAAAGTTTCAGCAATTTTCTGTTTCTTGTTAGAATGTTAAGATTTTTCTCTGTACAAAATTCAAGTTTTCTTCCTTCTGTAGTGCTGGGTGGTGGCCTTTAAGCCATTACATTTTATATTATCCTTTCGTATAGAAGTTAAATCAAATTTATTGAACATTTATCGTTGATTTTCTTCTTTTCTTTGTTATCTTTTTTATTTTGACATGGAATAAACAATTTACTCTATGCCATGTTCTTTCATCCTTCCAAAAATTAAAAATAAATAAATTAAACTAGAACGAAACAGACCCTAAGAAATAGTTTTGCACACGTTATACAGACATGATGTTCGAATAAAATTGTAATTGCACTTGTAACATTTCAACATTTAATTGAATCAACAACATCTCCGTTGTCATGAATCATTTGTCTTTTATTTGTAAAATATTTTACAATTATTGAAGTGGAATTGTATGAAATATTAAAAAAAAATAAAAATAAAAAATACACAAAGTAAAAAATAAATAAAATTGTTAGCATTTTGTGTACGTATATGAGTATGGTATGCTCAGGTAAAGAAGGCCAAAGCCAATTTATGGAAAATGAAAAAAAGATTTTAATCACGCATACATTTTTAGATTACACTGTACAGAACAAAAAAAAAGAGAGGTCGTTCTAAATACTGATTCTGGCAGAGGGCACCAAAAACATGTACGTATTTCGGCGTTTACATCTGGGATTCATTTTAGGAGGAAATCTTGAGATCCTTGCGATCAGCACTTTGGTGAAAAACAACACTAGAAACATTTTTGGTGGACATTTTAATTCTCTGTATCATACTGTATACCGTAGGTAACAAGCCTTTGGTGTGCCTCAAAATTAATATAAAGGTATTTTTGGAACGAAGTTCCTTATGGCACGTTTTGAATATAAATCGTTTCCAAGAAATAGGTGTAACGACAATGTCAAACGAAGGCAACAAGCCGGCGTAAAGGTTGAACTCCTTGAAAGCTCAGTGTTGCCGCTTTGGTATTTTTGCGGTTTTCGGTGGGAGCTCAGGTTATATTTTTGTCCTAGTTTTTTAGAATCGGAAGAACTTCTGGTATTGATGTGCGATTTTTGTCATAGTTTATTGGGATTCGGGGAGCTTCTGGGATTTTTGAAGAGATTATTGTCCAAGTTTTTGGGAACCCTTGCACATGTTTGTTTTGGCTAATGGTTGGTGTCCTTGCTAAACGAATGTGTCTCGACTAACCACCAGGTGTCTCGGCTAAATTCTTCAAAAGTATCGCCTGAGTATCTTCCACGCAACAGTTCCTTTTTGTTGACGAATTAGGTTCTTTTTCCATTTAAAGGTTGTAATTCCTATCTTCGTTTATTTGGTGTCATCAAGGTAAGTGAAATTTTTGTTTTTAAATTATAACGATGAGGGGACGTCTAACATAGCGACCGAACGTGGCCGGTCGAAGGTTTTCAGCCGAAGATGGCCGGCCGAAGGTGTACTGCCAATGGCATAAGGTCCAACATGGCCGCCTGATGGCATAGCGACGAAAGTAGCAGGCCGAAAACGCACAGTGGTTCCAATTGGAAAAAATTTTAATAAATTGTCTGAGGTATTTCGGCTTTTTCACAAACACAACAAGAATATCAACAACATCACAACTAAGGTAATGTGAGTTAACACTTCTGTAATTTCAACCGAAACCTAAAGTTTCAGAATTGCAATGAAAATAACATTCAAATGAGAAGTCTCTTATGATATCTTATTATCTCAAAACCGACCGTGAAATTTATTTACCACTTCGGACACATCAAACAACTGTCTTTAGGTTATCGTTGGAGCGGCCGAGAACTATGTAACTTTCCGAAAATTTACTTTCGACATCACTTATTTAGTCATTATTACTGTTCTCTTATCACTAGTAAATACTAGTCCACCACACTGATGTCTCGTGTGCAATTCTCGCTGAACTGCTGGCATTTTATACTAAAAATTTTCCAACACAGAAATATACTAAATTTCATTTTCTGTAAAGGAATTCAATAAAATAGTAAATATTTTGTCTAGGACAAAAATATCTCAGCAATTTTACTGAAAAAAAAGTTTTTTTTTCAGTGAAAAAATTGTTTAAAACTATAAAACCATTTGTCTAAAAATATTTACGAATTGTAAGCAAAACAGTTTACTAAAAGATTTACTGAACTTTCTGAAAAATATCAAACAGTATTTTAGTCTGAATTTATAAAACAATTAGTCTAAAAATACTAACAAATATTAAACAAAATACTTACCAATTAAGTTATGAGTTTTAGTCGAACTGTATGGGTTTATATCCACAGAAATTATATTATTTTGGCTTGAGTTCGGTGGTAATTTAATTTTTTGAATTAAATTATATTTTTTTATTTAGAGATAAATTTGAAGCATGTAGACAAAAAAAAATTTGACTGCGCGGAGGGTTGAACTGACATGTTTCGATAGCTCCCGCTAATCTCTTCAGATTCCTCTACCGCTTAGACCACTCGACCAAAGTCGGTGGTTTGTAGTCAAAAGATTATCGGGAGCTATCGAAACATGCCAGTTCAACCCTCCCTGCAGTAAAAGTTGTCTTTGTCTACATGCTTCAAACTTATCTCTAAATAAAAATATATAATTTAATTGAAACATTAAATTAAAACCAAACTCAAGCCAAAATAATAAAATTTCTTGATACAAAATAGTTTACTTAATCGAATAAAAATATTTACTGGATTTATTCTAATATATCAAAAAAATTTTTGTCTGGGTCACCATCATCATCATCATCCATTAAGCATTTATGAAATTTTACTTTATTAAATGTGTTCAAGTCTGAATATTTATCTAAAGCTTTTAAAAAGATGAATGAGAATTAATGCAACGACATTAACGTATTGATTCACTCAAAACTCTTCAGTAAACAAAATTGGTAGAACCGCATTCCTTTTGCTATCATTGTTGTTGTTGTTATTTGTGTGTATGTCGTCATCGGTGTTGTTTTTTACGACACAGTTTTTCTTGTTGTTTTTTGGTGTTTGCGTCCTAAATAAGAATCAAACAAACAATTCATTGATTGTGTAAAGAACATTTACTGAAAATAAAATTTATTTTTAGACAAACTTTTGTTTGAAAATATTTTGGTATTAGGTTTTTCTGTGAAATTATTTACGTATTTGTTTACACAAAAAGAGACAACAATTAAAGGATTTTCTTACACATTAAAAGCTTGTTAAAGAGATGTTTTATATTTTAAAAAGGAATTAATATTTTTATGACAAAACAATTTGTTCATTTTTTTGTTGCAGAAAATTTAACCCAAAAAATTAAACTTACAAAGGAACAAAGACTTAACACACAGGCTCATATTTCTATTGACATCCATTAATACGGGCCCCTTAATATGCTACAGTGGGACTGGTGTATACATATTTCGGAAATAAACTGCACTGTAAAAATGTGAATATTTAAAAAAAATATTTAATTCGATCTTTAATATTGTTTACCCTAAGGCAGACTTACACTATTTTCTAAAGCGATATATTTTCTTCACTTACTGTCTTATACGTGCAGTACGCAAGAAGGGTACTAATTATGGTATTCATTTTAATCGACTTTTCAATTGTTCGATTAATCAATTAATCGAAATTTATGTTTTTGAATTACTCGAACAATCGAGTAAAACTTTTATTTCGTTCGAGTTATTCGAGAAAGTTTTACTGTTAAAAATTATTCGAGTTAATCGGAAAATCGGTTTTTGGTAAATTTTTGTGGACATAAATAAAACAAATCAAGTTTTTTCGCGTTTTTATATATTTTAATAATAAAAGTAAAGGAAATACAATATCTACATAAATTAAATGATAAACTGATCATTTAAAATATTTTTTCTACTATTCAAATGTTTCGGTTTGGGAAAATTTGCGCCAGGAATTATTTAATAATATTCAGAACTGATTTGTATTCAATGCAGAATAAAAATAATCAGAATTGGCGAAGCATTGTTGTTATAAATATTATCATGTAGCAACAAAGCTTGTAGAGCAACAAAACTTGTAGAACAAAATAGATACATTTAGTCCTTTAGGTACATTTAAGCTATATTAAGATAAATACCAAATTGTCAAAGCTTTTACTAATGTCATCGATAAAAAATGGGGGCCTGTCAAAAAAAATTTAAAAATGTTTAACTTAAAATTGACATTTCAAGCTTGAAACATTAAAGTATTGCCAAGTTAGCGGTTTATTCACGAATTCAGCGACTTAGCGCCTCTTTTTTTCAACTTTTTTTCATTTGTCGTTTTATTATAAATAATAAGTAGACAGCACTTAGAGAAGCCATTACGTTTTGTTTACATTTTGTATAGTTGTTTCTTTCTATCATTTTCTATTTCTTTCTTTTTTCTCGGGAACTGTATTAGTGAGATTTTTTCCAATTCAATGTTAGCTAGTTTGCAGCCAGTGTGCATAGTCAAATGAAGTTGATTGCTGCGAGGGGAAGTGTAGCTTTCATGCAAATCAATTAAACTGTACAACAAAAACAATTTTTTTCAAAACAACAAGGTTCCAACGCCGGCTTCTGGTGGGGGCACCAAAAAATATATACGTGTATCAGCGTGTTGAAAGTTTAGTCTGGGATTCATTTTTGGGGGGAGTTGAATACCGCCCCCCCCTCATTTTTTTAAATAGTTCTAGTAACTCGGCATAGAAATCTTGGAAGCTTTACGTTTACGGTATAAGATGTGTTCAGCACTTTTGTGTAAAACACCACATTAAAGTATTGCCAAGTTAGCGGTTTATTCACGAATTCAGCGACTTAGCGCCTCTTTTTTTCAACTTTTTTTCATTTGTCGTCTTATTATAAATAATAAGTAGACAGCACTTAGAGAAGCCATTACGTTTTGTTTACATTTTGTATAGTTGTTTCTTTCTATCATTTTCTATTTCTTTCTTTTTTCTCGGGAACTGTATTAGTGAGATTTTTTCCAATTCAATGTTAGCTAGTTTGCAGCCAGTGTGCATAGTCAAATGAAGTTGATTGCTGCGAGGGGAAGTGTAGCTTTCATGCAAATCAATTAAACTGTACAACAAAAACAATTTTTTTCAAAACAACAAGGTTCCAACGCCGGCTTCTGGTGGGGGCACCAAAAAATATATACGTGTATCAGCGTGTTGAAAGTTTAGTCTGGGATTCATTTTTGGGGGGAGTTGAATACCGCCCCCCCTCATTTTTTTAAATAGTTCTAGTAACTCGGCATAGAAATCTTGGAAGCTTTACGTTTACGGTATAAGATGTGTTCAGCACTTTTGTGTAAAACACCACAAGGAACATTTTTGTACAACATTTTAACCCTAAGTCTTCGTTGTCTGCGTCTTTTTGTCTCTTTCTTAAAACTGGATCAAAAAAATACCCCTCAGTGGAGATATAGCGGGCTAAAATGCTCTACAAAAATTTTCCTTGTGATGTTTTATATAGAAGCCCCAACATATTGTTACGTTTTTAGACCTTTTCGTAAAAACGCTTTTATTATTTTCTACAGATTCGTTGAATTGCAATCAAAATAAAACACGGATATTTAATTTCACAAATAGCTTCTCGGTAGCACTGTTTGTTTATTAGTTAATTTTGACAAATAAACGTAAGGCTAAACGCGATGTAACCTCTAACAATTCTTGGCGATATTCACTCGTATAAGTTTAAAAATGCACTCTGGCCACAATGTTAACACAAGCACGTGATAAAGAACACTGACTGGGCTGATGTCCGGCAGCGCACAGTGGCGCCATTTGACTTTTTTCGTTGCAAAAATCATATCTTTTGAACCGAACAAGATAATCGAATAATTTAAATTGCATGTCATAGATAATTGTTCAACCTATAAAATGAGCGGTTGGAGTGGACGCTACACCTTATAGGTGCTTACTTATGGGTTTTCAAAGTTAAAATTTGTGAAAAAATCCAAGTTTTGGTAACAAAAAAATTTTTTTTAAGAATTTTATATTTTTTTGTAGTTCTTTTGTAAGCTTTTCATGTTTTAAGATATTACCTAAAAAATTACAACAAAAGATTTTTTTTTTAAATGATTTTTTCAATTTTCTGTAAAATATTCATTTTCTTGGTAAGACAAAGTATGTCTAAAATACAAATCATTTCTAAACTCTAATTTTTTTCTAACTCATCTATTTTATGGTAACAAAATCAAATTATTTTTACCAATCTTATATTTCTTAGTTCTTTTGAAAGCTTTTTCTGTTTTAAAGTTATTAGCCAACAAATTAAACAAATTTTTTTTCAATTAATTTTTTGAATTTTCTGTAAAATATTCATCACAATTCGTAACAGAAGGTATATCTAAAAGACTAATCATTTCTAAAGTATAATTCCATTGTAGTTCTTTTCGTGACTTCACATGCCGCAGGGAAGAAATAAGTGGATCGGAAGATGCTGCTAACATGTTGAAGAGGTCCTCATTTTGCCTCACCCTTGATGCTTTGAACGTGTTCTGCAATCTATATTTTTTGTAAAATTTGTTAAGAGACTCCTGCGCTTCTTCAGAAAGCTCTCCAATTGGCAAAGACTGGTACTCAATTATATCTTTGCCATGCGCCAATATTTTATGGACGGTCGGGGTCAACTTCTTCTGTGGATAAATTTTTGCTAAAAGAGATGCAGTTTCCGATGCATATTCTCCAAATTTTGTAGAATTAACACTTTCTTGGCAGTTTAAAACATTCAAGATCGTTCCCAATCTTTTGACGATTTCATTGTCAATTCCAGTGATTCTACTTACTGCCTCATCATTTGCAAAAAATCTCCTTGAAGTGTTTCCATCGTTTGAGTTACCGTATCCACACTTGGGGCAGTCTACTTTTAGTCCAAGTTGTTTCCAAAAAGCATTCTGTATTTGCTTCTTTCTGATCTTTTCCTTATCCTTAATTGATGTATTTTCATCGATGTTTTCATCTTGTTGTGGTAGGGTATACGCCAGTTTTAGCAAGAACTCCATACACCTTATCCTTGCGTGCAATGGTGACATTCCATATTCGTAATTCTCCTCGTTTGTAGAATCGTTTAAATTACCGAAGTTCTTCTGACTCTTTTTGCAAATCGGGCATGTCAATGTTGAGGTTGTTCCTGTCAGTTCGTTTACGACTTTTCCGTCAACCATGGTCAGGTGGAACTCGTAACTACATTCAATATATTTTCCTTCTCCAATTTGCAATTTTGTATGCTTAATCTTGCTTATTTGTTCTTCAATGTCCTTCACCGTGGTCCTTATGAGTTCTGCCGATTCCTTTGCAAACTGAAACATTATTGGTCGGCAATAATGCACTGATGACGGTCGATGATTTTTCCAGTGTAGGGAAACATCAGATTTTAGCCGCAATGGAACAACAGATGCCATAAACATATTTCCGTCAGATATTGTAGTGTCATCGGAAGATATCCTTTGCTTATAAACGCTTTGTCCGGATGATCCATCGCAGCCCCATTTGCTGATCAATGTTAGTTTCTGAGGAAGAATTTCCACCTCATTTTCAGGAAGACTTTCCAACAACCGTTTTGCTGTATGGTCCATAAGATCCTGCAGATTGGCTTTCGCAGAGACTTCCGTAAACTCCGTACGCAATGGTCGTGAATTTATTTTGGCTTGCGTAATATGCTTGTATCCGGGGAAAAGGTCAGCCCCGTGTCGCATTAAAGATGCCCGTAGTATCTCATATTTCTCTTTGGAAAGTTCTAAGTCCAAAAACAGAGCCAAGGCTTCTTCGGAACTATACTTTTTAATATGTGCGTTTGTGGGAGTGGGAATGCTTTCCTTAATCCTTTTTAGTCGCAGTGGGCTTGCATCAGCAACAGATTTTGTAATCTGCGACCTAACTCGTTCACTATCCTTTATGTATTTAATAGACAGCGCATCCGATAAATCCTTCGTGGTCAAGTCATTGGTGGCATCGGCAAGTTTCCTCTTTCTTGTGAAAATTGAACACTCCTCCATACTTTTTTTTGGCCTTCCTTTTTCTCCTCTGGTTGATGTGGAGGGTTTATCTACTGCCAATATATCCAGGATGGTGTCTTCATTAAGCCAGTCCTCGTATTTGGAGTTGAAGATGTTAATGGTTCGATTGCATTTCACCCATTTTGTCTTAATTTTGGCATGTATCATACAAAGATTATTTTTTATACTTTTGCTTCTCTCAATATTTCCGTATAAGCTATCGAGTTCTTCTAAAGCAGCTTCCGCGAAACACGTTGGTGTAATTGACTTTCTAAACAGTTCAAATAATTTTAAATTGTTCAACGCCATGTTTTCAATACTTGTTTCGCCAACTTTCAGTCGTAGACTAATGCAGGCATTAAGCTTGTTTTGCAATATATAGGCCTATGCTACCATGTCTACAAATGTACCTGTTACATGCATACATATGCATTTGGGCTGAATTATACAGTTTTGATATTATGCACGTAGCCAAATGAGATTTGTGCCTACCTGTACCATAAGTCAGTATTGTTCTTCACCATATGTACGCCAAAAATAATTTTTAAGTGAGGTGCGTACCTGCTTATTTCAATGAGTAGTTTTTTGTGCATCTTGTGTCTGTAACGGAATATTAGGACCAAATTTTTCGCCAGAGGCTCTCAGGTAGACAACTGACTCAAAATGCAATTTTCAAACTATTACATCAAAGTAACTGTCAGTCAAGGCATGTAAGGGATGCCCGCCATACAATTTCTGCAACAATGTCTTTTTAACGTTTTTTACCTGTAGAAGCCAAATAGGCACGTAAAGGCAGATAAAACCTTTTGAGTTATGTAAAAGACTAGTTAAAGAACATATTTTGAAAATATGGCGGAGGTAAAAAAAGGTAAATTTTTTTTATTTTCCGTCAAAGTTGAAGAATAGTGAAAAAATGGATAGTTTTTAAATACTGATTTACCTAGAGAAACACAAAGCAAACAGCACAATTTTTTTTATTGTTATACATTTAATAAGCACATCAATCACTAAAAACAAAAAAAAATACTATTCGTTGCCTAGTTTTCGTGATATTACACCTGAAATCGGATCAAACTACCTAAAAATTGTGTGTTTTTTTAAATCCGAAAATTGGTTAACTTTGAACAGTTATGTCTTCTAAACTAAAAATCTGATATTGTTAAGAGTAGCATATTTGAGATCGTTGAAAAGTTTACTATAAGATGGATTCATTTAAAATTTCGCAGGCGCACATGAAAATTTTGATTTTTGCAACCTCGTTTGCTCTACGGGCGCCACTGTGCAGCGCCTTTATATATTAAGCAATAAAACCTTCTGGCAACTTCGCAATCTTTCTAGAATGGTGTTGTCTCTTTTTGTTTATATTTAACTATACTGTAATGTGTGTATGTGTCTGCATACCAACATGAGATTTTTCTTATGACCCAGTTGGCCAGATTGCCTTGCACGACATTGTCATCTACGATTCTTGCACGAACTGTCCTCTGTCGATTGGTTTTCTACTTGACATTGTAAAGGAAATCGTCTTTCACGACAAACTGAGCGACAATTTCCTGCAAGTTGTCCTTTGTTGAGGACAATATGAGTGACAATGTCTTACATTTTGTCCTCATTAACATTCTGGAGGACAAGATGAGTGACAATGTCTTAATTGTTGTCCTCAGTCCAACTTTGTTGAGGACAATATGAGCGACAATGTCTTACATTTTGTCTTCAATCAAGCAAATGAATATGTTGACCTTTTGTTGTCTATGTTTTAAGTGGAGCAGCAGCAGGGTGGTAAGCGCGAAAACTTATAAACATGCAGCCTCAGCTCGAATCTCAGCTAGTTCAGTCAATAATTTAAATGAAACGGAAAAACAGATAAGCAAAAATATTCAATAATTAATTAGGCGACATTGTCGCTATGTAATCGTTAACGACAAAGTAAACGTCATTGTAGCCTATGTAATCATTGATGACATAATAGGCGACTTTTGTTTATATAATCCTTGACGACAACATAGGTGACAACGTCGCCCACGGAATCATCTTGTGTTATGTGAACGACAATCTGAGCGATATTGTCGCTCATTAAATCGTGCACGATTTTCGCGACACTTTTTCGAAAAGTTCATCGATGATTTGTTTCGGCTGTCCGACATTTGTCGTCGAGGATTTAACATTGTCGTGCACCCGTCATTAATGATGTCTTAAAAACGTGGCCAACTGGGGAATGTTAAAATTTTGCATACACACCCTCACTAATGTTTACAAGATCACCATGCTTTAAACAAATTATGCCGCTAGCAAGTCTACATTTCTTGCAGCTGATTTTGTTAAGATTATTTTGTCGCTTCTACCTTATCTTTCAGCATTCTCGAATCATCTTATAACCTTTCGTCACTGTTTCCAGAAATTTCCGTTTCCGTTATTTTGAATTCGGAAACGGCTGTTGACAAGTGCAGCCAATGCTTTGATTTTTTAAACTTCATAGACAGTGTTGTATTTAGTATTACCAAATACAGATTGTCATTAGAGCTGCCATTTTATGCCCTTAAACTTAAATCTGCAGTTTTCATTTCGTATCAATATATTATAGCTTAAACGTAAGACCTGCAAGATTTCCTGCGCCGAGTACTAATTGTGAAGTACGAAATTAGCCCTTAAACACATTTGAAGTTTTGAATGATTTCTGTCGTTCAAGTTGAGTCTGGAGCTTTGGTGTATTTAAAAGCTTTAAGTTGTATTTAATGGCAAACATTTTGTATAACAATTTGGCCCGCTATATTTGTTAATAAAGTAACAAAAATATTTATACAACGGAGAGTTAGAGGATTGAAATATTTCACAAAAATATTTTTCATATTTTTATTTAAAGGACATTTTCTCTGTAGACTAGCGTATTTAATGAGAATTTTTTTTAGTAAATTCACGTTGTTTTTTTTTAACGAACTAAGGTTGTTTTATTTAAAACAAAAAAAATTTATTCGCCATTTTTTCCTTATAAGGAAACTTTTTAAAGAGTGCCGCAAAAAATTTGAAAATATGTCCTATTTCCCAAATATTTTGATTCAGCCCCACTGTGTGTTTATAAAATAAATAAAAACCACAAATGATGGTCTACAAAAGGAACATATTTCGAACAAAAACAACGATGATGTTCAAAGTCAAAGCAGGTTATGTGAATGACAAAACACGAGAGTATAAATTGTTCCTATTTGCTGGTGGTGTTTAACAAAAACACAAAAGGATTCTGCCTGCACACTTTTTGTGACTGACTTTTCAACTACTACAACTACAGCAAGAACAATAACAATTTCATATAAAAGAAGTCGAAACAAAGGAAAGAAAATTTAATATGTATGCATGTATGTATGTAATTATGTTTTGTTTGGGTAAGTGCTTCATTGTGGGCCGGGTGGGTGGCTAGATGCTTGTTGATATGAAAAATGCAAATATGGTCCATTAAAAGAGCCTCCCCCTTTTTATTGTTTGTTAACATTTGGCATGTTTTCGTTTGTTGTTGTTTCTTTTTAATACCATTAAGTGAACAAGAACAAAAGGATAAAACTTAACAGAAAGAAAAAAATAAAATAATCAACAAAATCTTTAATTCTTACAAATTTAAGAGAGAAAAATAGATACATGCATACAGACATATTTATATTTTTACGTAAAACATACACACATATTAGCATTTTATGTCAATAAAGATTAAAGTTAAGTGTTTTTCACGGATAATACAGATTTGCTCATATAAGCTGTTGATGTTCTGCATCAATAATATCTGAAATATAATTAAATGTTTGTTTCAATCAATAATAAATATAATTCTAATAAAACGAAATTCAATTCAAGCAAGATTGTGGGTGGCATAATCACGAAAACCATATTATGATTTTTGCAGCAATATGTGATTGTAACACTCAAGTTACATACATACATTTATGTATATGTACCCAGCAAACATTTTTTGCAGATTTCTGTGCGAAGCCGGTCAGAGAGTCTAGTCTGCACAAGTGGCCGAAGACGGAACTAAAACGTATCGAAAATCATATTAGAGGTTGAGAAGAAGGCGGACCTCTTTGTGTGAGGTAATTCTAACAACTTTGCCGAATCTTCTAGGGAAACTTGTAACGTTGAAATAACAAAGCTATTTTCACGTTCATAATTTGTAGTTATAAGTGTAATACTAACAAAATAATAATAATAAAATAGCAGGAATTATAAGGAAGAATAATATGGTATAATAATAAAATAATATAATCCAATAAAATAATAATATAATATAAATCTAAGAGCTGCAGGGTAATATGAATTATAAGAACTGCAGGGTATCTAGTTTTAACCTTTTCCGTAAATAACTCTCGTTTAGTTCATAAAATGTTTAGCATAAGTAGATTAGGTTGGCACACAATCTGAGCGATTCATACAGGACAAGAATTTGCTCTCTGATTCTGAACAAGAATCGACTGGGATTTCCGTAGTGGAAAAGGCAGTCACCAATTTTTGCACTGCTCTTTGGCCTCGGCTAAAGAGGAGCTATAAATTTTACACAGCGGCTTCGGCTGACTGTTCTCACAGCGGCTTCGGCTGACTGTTCTCACAGCGGACTTCGGTCTGACTGTTCTCACAGCGGCTTCGGCTGACTGTTCTCACAGCGGACTTCGGTCTGACTGTTCTCACAGCGGCTTCGGCTGACTGTTCTCACAGCGGCTTAGGCTGACTGTTCTCACAGCGGACTTCGGTCTGACTGTTCTCACAGCGACTTCGGTTGACTGTTCTCACAACGGCTTCGGCTGACTGTTCTCACAGCGGACCTCGGTCTGACTGTTCTCACAGCGACTTCGGTTGTCTGTTCTCACAGCGGCTTCGGCTGACTGTTCTCTAGGCTAAGTACCGATTGTAATATTGTAGGCATTAGTTTAAGAATGATTGTACGTATGTAACTTGAACCTGTTATTCGTCGCACTTGAAATCGTCGAACCAGCGATCATCGAACCGGGTGTCTCCGAACCTGTTATCCGCGAACCTGACATCTCCGAACCTGTTATCCCCGAACCTGATATCTCCGAACCTGTTATCACCGAACCCGTACACCTGCGATCCTGTAAAGCTGCCAACCTGTAAACTCCGATATTAAGGTGCATGCGAACCCAAATACTATTAACCGATTTACTATTCCACGAACGAGCCGCTTGAAAATACACGACCCGAACCCGCCATATACGAGCCTAAAGCCCCGAACCTGAACATATTGCTTACTAGCCTATCGCCTCAAGCTGTATGAACCGTGCCTGTCATAAGCCGAATCTATCTGACGCCCGATTATGTTTAAGTTATCATAGCTATCTTCGTATTAAATTAAACAACTAGATATAGAAGAAAGAATATTCAATAAAAAGATTATTTTATTTTGCCCCCAGAAAGGGAAAATCAAAGGTCTTATTACTTAAGGTTTGTGGATCCGTAAGTAGACCCTGGACGCGACTAAGTTACCTCAGCCGACGACAAAATCCACGTTACAAATGGCGCCCGAGCAGGGACCCGATTCCGAATCGCAATGTGGGAAAAATTGCATCACCGCCAACGAGGGAGAATCGGCCCGAAACTACAAGGATAGCAATTATGATAACTTATCCCGAAGTGAGAAACACGATGACAATGCAATTGAATGGATTTACATACTACAACCGGAACAAGTCCTCGAGTTATGCAAGAAGGCTGACATACCCATTGTCGGTTATTCTGTGGAATATCTGCGAAAGCAACTGTTGGAAAATCTTCATTCAAAACGTTTCAGCGCAGCAACCGAGAATACAATTCGCGACTTAGGAAAGAAAATAAAATCTGCAGAGAAGGACGTCATTAATGAAGCTGAAGCATTTTTAGCAAAAGTAGAAGGAACAATAAAGTGCAGCATGTCCGCCACCGAAATTAGTACTTTAGTCTTAGACTGGAATTTAACATATTCGGGTGAAAGTGACCTAATAGACTTTCTAGAACACATTGAAGATTTAGCCGAAAGCCATGGTATCCCATTTAATAATCTGCTCCCGTCAATGTTATTAATATTACGTGGGAACGCACTTCAATGGTATAGAGTAAAACGCGGAAGGATTCATACATGGATCGTTTTTCGGGAGGAGATGCAAAAGTTTTTCGT
The DNA here is from genome assembly GCA_956483635.1 of Panzeria rudis. Lineage (NCBI taxonomy): Eukaryota > Metazoa > Arthropoda > Insecta > Diptera > Tachinidae > Panzeria > Panzeria rudis. Next base: position 151,710,726 of record OY101448.1, on the reverse strand, counting down.
CCCCAAACGTTATCTCTACCATTTGGAACAAAAATTTTTACAACCGACGGCAAAACTGTAATGAAACCGCAAGTAGCTATGTTCTTGAGATGCTCACTTTTGTCCGACGACACCCAATTCTTGGTAAGCAGAATCTTTTAGACCGCATTTACGACGGCTTACGTACCGAATATAGATTTTATGTAAGACGAAAAGATTTTGCAAGTCTAGATGAACTAATAAGCCTTACGAACGAATTCGAAGCCCTGAAAATGGAACACCAGCATTGGCATACACCAACAAGTAGCATTAACCAAATTCAAGGTCCATCTGCGAGTATAAATATTGCAATCGCGAGCCCAACAACCACAGATATCCGTGCCACTCCACCGATTCCTCTGTCTCGTATATCTCAGCCAAAACACCGGCAACCATTAGTAAAAACTACTAAGTGTGCGACCGTTATAACTCCTCCGCAATATATGAATTTGCCTTTAGCAAAATCAAAACCGATAACCCGACAGAACTCTGCGAAAAATGTAAAACTGGTGCGCGAGTCTAGAAAGAGGAAATTGAGATCTAGAAAAACAGCAAGTAAAGCAGACATAATTCGAGACCCGATCATCAACACACCGCCAAAAGTCGACCAACAACGACGTAATCTATCCCGCCGCCTCTTACTACCACCAGCGAAAATAAGAAAAAAATTATTATGTAGAGTAATTTTTAATAAATAAGTTTATTTTATTAAAGCTGTAGGATAGCATTTTTTTTAGTTTATAGCAATTGTCGGTTTACCGACTAGAGCATCGCTCTCCTAAGCAGGGGTGGGATGTAACGTTGAAATAACAAAGCTATTTTCACGTTCATAATTTGTAGTTATAAGTGTAATACTAACAAAATAATAATAATAAAATAGCAGGAATTATAAGGAAGAATAATATGGTATAATAATAAAATAATATAATCCAATAAAATAATAATATAATATAAATCTAAGAGCTGCAGGGTAATATGAATTATAAGAACTGCAGGGTATCTAGTTTTAACCTTTTCCGTAAATAACTCTCGTTTAGTTCATAAAATGTTTAGCATAAGTAGATTAGGTTGGCACACAATCTGAGCGATTCATACAGGACAAGAATTTGCTCTCTGATTCTGAACAAGAATCGACTGGGATTTCCGTAGTGGAAAAGGCAGTCACCAATTTTTGCACTGCTCTTTGGCCTCGGCTAAAGAGGAGCTATAAATTTCACACAGCGGCTTCGGCTGACTGTTCTCACAGCGGCTTCGGCTGACTGTTCTCACAGCGGACTTCGGTCTGACTGTTCTCACAGCGACTTCGGTTGACTGTTCTCACAGCGGCTTCGGCTGACTGTTCTCACAGCGGACTTCGGTCTGACTGTTCTCACAGCGGCTTCGGCTGACTGTTCTCACAGCGGCTTAGGCTGACTGTTCTCACAGCGGACTTCGGTCTGACTGTTCTCACAGCGACTTCGGTTGACTGTTCTCACAGCGGCTTCGGCTGACTGTTCTCACAGCGGACCTCGGTCTGACTGTTCTCACAGCGACTTCGGTTGTCTGTTCTCACAGCGGCTTCGGCTGACTGTTCTCTAGGCTAAGTACCGATTGTAATATTGTAGGCATTAGTTTAAGAATGATTGTACGTATGTAACTTGAACCTGTTATTCGTCGCACTTGAAATCGTCGAACCAGCGATCATCGAACCGGGTGTCTCCGAACCTGTTATCCGCGAACCTGACATCTCCGAACCTGTTATCCCCGAACCTGATATCTCCGAACCTGTTATCACCGAACCCGTACACCTGCGATCCTGTAAAGCTGCCAACCTGTAAACTCCGATATTAAGGTGCATGCGAACCCAAATACTATTAACCGATTTACTATTCCACGAACGAGCCGCTTGAAAATACACGACCCGAACCCGCCATATACGAGCCTAAAGCCCCGAACCTGAACCTATTGCTTACTAGCCTATCGCCTCAAGCTGTATGAACCGTGCCTGTCATAAGCCGAATCTATCTGACGCCCGATTATGTTTAAGTTATCATAGCTATCTTCGTATTAAATTAAACAACTAGATATAGAAGAAAGAATATTCAATAAAAAGATTATTTTATTTTGCCCCCAGAAAGGGAAAATCAAAGGTCTTATTACTTAAGGTTTGTGGATCCGTAAGTAGACCCTGGACGCGACTAAGTTACCTCAGCCGACGACAAAATCCACGTTACAAACTCTAAAATAGTTTTCGACATGTCTGCACAGTGTCGTGTAAAATTCTCAAGAGATAAATGAGAGCTGTTATGAAAACTATAATCTGACAGTGTGCAGAAGTGACAAATAAAAGTCTTAAAATCCTAGGTTAGATAATTTTTGCAAAAAAAAGCAGACTGCAAAATAGGCGTGGCACCGCCCCATATTTTATCATTATGTACTTTTACGAGCACTAATTGTTTGTGCAAAGTCTCATAACAATCGGATAAGTAGAAATAGTACAAATTAATATTTTCTTTTCATGGGCATGGCACTGCCCACTTTTCTAACCACAATGTTGTAGGCCCACTTTTCTAAACGTATTGTTGCATTGTAACGATAACTTAAGGTGTATGCAAAGTTTCATAAGAATCGGTTTAGTAGAAGTTGTTGCAAAAGAATATTTACTTTGCAAAGGCGTGGCACAGCCCACTTTTTTTTGTCCTGATGTAGTATTTAAACAGAAGCTTAATGTGTGTGTGAAGTTTCATAAGAATCGGTTGAGTAGAAATAGTTGAAAACGAAGGTGTATTTACTTTGTATTGGCGTGATAGCGCCCACTTCTCAACGGGACAAATCTGGAAGCACATCCTTTTGAATAGAGAAAAAAATCCGAAATCGGTTCAGAAATGTCGGAGTTTTGAGGGAACATACATAGAAAATAAATGCATGACGAATTGATAACCTTTCTACTTTTTTGAAGTCGGTTAAAAATGTGAAGAATATTTTGTTAAATATTTTCTTAAAGAAAATTAAAATGGCTTCCGATAATGTGCTGACTAGTCTGATATTAATTGGGTAATATTTCAGAAAATGTGAAGAAACGTCGTACCAGAAAATTTCCGACTATTCTTTTATATATCGGAAGGAACTTAGACAACTCGGTTGACTGTCTGGTAAAGTCTCAGACGAAACACATGTCGGCAAAAAACGTTACCTGTAACAAAGTTGCTCAAAAATATTGATACTCTTGCTGTTACAGATCTCCAAATACACGATAACAGATAACTCTGTCAAGACAAAAAAAAAATAGTATGTTTCTAGCGACTGATTCTGGCAGAGGGCACAAAAACTACATACACGTATCGGCGTTTTTAAAGTTTACATCCTTAAACGTAAGGCTATAATATAACGAGTTAATTATGTGAAAAAGGGGGAAAATGTAGCTCCCCCTAATATGAATCCCAGATGTAAATTTTCAAAACTTCGATACATATATGTATACATTTTTGTGATGCCCTCTATGAGAATCAGTCGTTGGGACCTTGTTATTTAAAAAAAAAATATATGTTTTTTGTACAGAGTAATTACTTAGTGTGAGTGGTGGGTGTCACGTCCTTTGTTTTAAACTTCTCAGATTACTAATAAAGTAGCATAATGTTTAGAGACTTTTAGCTAATGTAGTAGTTTTCTTTTTGTATCTTCTAAAATTATTATTTACTTTGTATTGAAAATGTCATACCCATTTCTCCAATCTTGCCTTTTTTATATTGGAATACCCAAAATGGCAATAGAGCTCCTCACATAAATCTTAAGATTCTCATATATATACTTACAACCATATTCAAAAAATTTTAATTGAGGTTTTTACGTACAAGTTACTTACCAACAACCACTTTAAGCTTAAAAAACTTTTTGGTAAAAAATCGTATACATAAACAGTACATCAACTAATGAACACATTAACGAAGTATTAAAACAATTTTTGGGCATACTTTTGTGATAGGAAAAATAAATATGTCTACTTTAGCCATGTATGCTTAGAAAAGTTTAAAGTGGCGCCTAAAGGCATGTTAAGCCTTGAAAGCTACTTTGAATTGAATTTTTAGTTGTTTCATCTTGGATTTTGTGGCTGATGTTTGTTTGTTTGTGTGTTTGTTATAATTTATATTAAAAATTTAATTTAATTAAAATCATACAGAAGCGTAAATTGTTTTTATAATTAGAACTCTGGTTCCCCTACACAATGTAAATGTAATATGTACACACACAACAGCTGCATATACTTGTAGCGGTCATAACGGGGCACTGTCTCATTGGTGGCCTTGTCAGAAGATTAAATCTTCCATTTAACGACTTCTGCAGAAGTTGTCAAAACGGGGAGGAGGAAGAGACTGTCAAGCAACTCTTCTGTCCATGTCCAGCACTATTTGGAAATAGGGCGTCATATTTGGGAAACCCGTCACTACCCGACCTAGCAGACCTGGGGGAATGCAACATTAGGAGAATAAATTCATTCATACGCTACTTGGGTTGGTTTAACACTGATCCAACATCTGGGATAGGCAGGACACCTTCTTAAGTGTCCTTACTATCCATCACAAGCATCACAAAGGGACCAAAGGACCCAAGCGGGCCGGTTTCTAGAAACCGGCAGTCTGTTCAACCTAACCTAACCATGTACACATTTTTGCTCGTTAACTTTTATTCTAACCATTATTTTAACCATTTCTCTAATGTGATATATATTCTTGTAATTTTCGGGATGCTTCCTGCTGGTTTGGTTTTCGTTGACGCTTAGAAAAGCTCTATCATCTGCGAATGTTGATGTATAAATACTACTCCTTGTTGGCAGCATATATCAAATACAGTTTCGAACTTAAAATACTGCCATTCTTCAATTGGCTGTGATGAGCTCAGAAAATCAACTTCTTGAATGAAGAAGTTTCTTTCCAGTATCTCGTGAAAGTTCGCCGGTGAATTTTGTTTTAATTTATGAATTAAATGAATTAAGCCTTCGTGCCATACTTTGTCAAAAGCCTGGGAAACACCAATGAAGAGGGCAGAACAGTATTTCTTTTCTTCGAAAGTTCTTCTAACCACATTTCCAAGTCTCTGTGTTTATTCGATAGTGTTGTGTTGTCTCCTGAAACCAAGTTGATGATCAGGTTTTAGAATGTGGGAGTCAGTTAGTCAGCAGTCTTTTAAATAATTGTATAAAAGGTTTACAGGTTGATAAGATTCCGCTTGAGTATGGTATTTTCCGGGCTCAGGTATAATGGTAATTAATGAAACCTTCTAATCTGCAGGATAGTGTTCTAAGTGCTAAATAGCTTTAAAAATTAAAAGTTATTCTTTCCGCTGTACAGGATAGCTCCAACAGCATCTTGTTCCTTATTTTATCGCTACCTGGGGCTTTCGTTGAAATTAAACCTGCGATAGCATATTCAATCTAACGAATATTAAATTTAAGGAAAACGGCTGCATCGCAGGCAACCATATCAGTTGTGTTTGGAGAGAATATCTTCAGCAAGATTCCCTTTTTCGGTATCATTTCTTGTTCAGTCTCCATTAACAATTCTTAATGGAGGCCTGCATATCACGATCTTGTAAGGCCGGTGGTTGGTTGCTCGCCATAACAAGTAATACGATTGTGGTGTTGCGTTAAGCTCTTGCAGAAATGTATTCAGAGATGCAGTTTTTTTATTGTCTAATAGTTTTTTAAACTGTTTTGAACATTCCTTTAACATAATTTTCAACTGAGATGATCTATAACGTTGCCACTATATTCGCAGTCTTCTTTTTCTTAAGCAAAAGCCGTTCTACATCTGCAGCATAATATGTATTGTTGAGCAGCTAGCTTAACATTTGCCTCAAGCTTCCTAATATGTTTTCTGTACACTGATAGGATTTTGTTCATAAATTCTGTAAATTTCGACATTAATCCACTGAACAGCTTCATTAAAACCAAAAGTCACGCTGCATTGGATTAATGAAACAAGTTTCGCTAAAATAATTTTAATGGCGAATTCATTACATATACGAAATAATTTCATTAATTCAATGTAATAACTTCACTACGTCAATTAACATATTGCATTGTTATGGTGAAGTTATTTCATAATTTTAATGGAAATGTTTCAATATTTTAATGAAATTGTTTCATTATTTTAATAAAACTGTTTCATAATTTTAATGAAATTCTGCCATTAATGTAATTACATTATTTCATTGTTTTAATGAAATCAGTACATTACTTAGTAGCCTCATTAGATTATCTTTTGTATTGACTATTTTAATTTATTGATAATTCCATGCTACAAATACGTATGATAGGCGCCTATGCACATCAGAAAAATTTGTAATGTTGGTGATCGCTCAGATTATCGAACTCAGACTCTTCATTTTCATCAATTGCTTTATAGGCAACGTCTTAACTACTTCACTGCACTGTTAAAATAATTTATCTATGAGTGTTTACTACGAGCATACACTTTATAATAATAAGAAAGAGTACAACAACAAATATATAAAACTATTTTTGCTGTTCGCTTTTGGGTTCAACTGTTGAAATACACAAGGGTATATTTTTTAAATTTCATATATAATATGATTTATTCGATCGGTCTTTCATAAATGCAATGAAATTTTTAATCAAAATAATGAAATACGTTTCATTGAAATTATGACGTTCAAAGACATACAACTTTTAATTCTTTATAGTATATGTGTACATATTTTAAGAATTTTAAGTATCGATTAAAACATTTTGTCAAAACTTAAACATTTTGTCAAAACCATAAAATGACGAGATGTTACTGTCATAAATCCAATTAAATTTGCTAACAAAACTATGAAAGCTAATGAGGGAATTCCAATGAAACTCTTTCACGATATTCGTAAGATTTCGTTAGAATTGGGAAATATTTCCTTAGAGTTATAAAAAAAATCTAACGAAATTATTTCATTGGACTTATGAAGCGAAATTGTCTAAGCGTACAATATTGTATATCAACTAGAGTTTCTCTTGTCACTGACGGGATGGATTTTTTAATTTCCTGGGAATTCCTGGCCAATACAAAACGATACAATCAGCCATGTAACAGAATACAATTCCGATCAGAAGAGGTTTCAATTCCGTAAGTTGCTTCTTCAGAAAACGAAAAACTAAAATGTTCTTCGTAAGCAAACCACTTTTAAATTGCAAAGCGGATTTGACAAACACTTTTCTGCTAACTTTATTTGCACTAAATACTTAAAAACATGCGTACTTTTAGGAGCGTCAAATACATATTTGGCCATATGCTTTTATGTGAGATTTATTTCTAAAAACAAACGCCTCAAGGTATGAAAGCATTATTATTGTAAAATCGATATACAAAATAAACGGAATCTAAAGCACCAAAAATTAACTTTTTTGAAATGACAACTACGGAATTAAAACGGAATCTGTGACACGGCTGAATATATCATTTAATTTAATTTACTTACACAAAAAACAAAACCCTATTCAAGAGATCTATTAAATGAGTTTATTAATGCATTAAAAGTTAGTTAAAAACTATAATTTCACTTCTTTACAGAGTAATTTCAAGTGAAATCAACAAATATGCAGGCGTGCTTTTTATGGCTCAATTATCTATAGCAACCGAACTTCAGTTGCGTTGCCAGCCGGCAACTGAAAATTTGTGGTTGCCAGAAAAGCACTAAAAAGCAACTGAAATTGACAACTTATGCAATTTATTGCAACAACTTATCTATTTAAAATGTGGAAACTCTACAGAAGTGACCGGAAAAAGATGGGCAGCCCAACGTTTTTCAATTCCTTATGGAATGATTTCGTTTGGTTTCCAGATGAGTGCAAAGCTAAGAAGAAGTTGACCACAAATCTTCCAATTAAGGATAGCCTGACCCAATTTTATTATCTTGTTTTTTGAGTGTTAAAAAATATGTTTTACCTGTTTGGCAGATAAGTGAAGTTTTTTTTAGATGGGATCTTACGACAATAAGCAATATAATTTAATTGCAAAATGTTCTTAACGTTTAAACGATGTCTTATTTATATTTCCGTCAGTACTAATCACGAAAGCCATTCGAAATTTTAAATTTAAAGAGTTTATGAGATTAGAAAAACGTTTATTGTCGAAGACGTTGGAAATAAATTCTTTGCATGAAAAATGGTAAAATTTTTAATTTACGATTACGATTATAATCGCTTTGCAAACCCTAATAATAATAATCATAAAACAATATCATCAAAAAGCAGAGCATAATTTAAGGCATTCTATACAAAAACTTTTTATGGGATTTAATTAAAAGAATCTATTGGGTAAATTTTTAGAGAAAAACAATATTTGCCTTTTATTTTATTAGACTTAACGTGTAAATATTTTTAAACAACTTAAATTAATGCAAAAATACTGTTGTTGTTGGTTGTTAATGACTTTCCACTTAACACGCTCACAATGATTGCTTTTACTTTAAAATAAACTAAAATTAAAATAAATGACGTAGCTACCCTGCGAGAAATTTTATACCAATTGCCTTCAACGTACTTGTCCTATGACTGATGAAAATTGGGGTGGTAAAATATGTTCCCGAGTCGTGAGCGCTTAACTAAAAAAAAAGTTTGCAAAATACACTCAAATCAAAATTATTTGTTTAAAATAGAGTAGTTTAACCAGTATTAAAGAAACTACCACGGTACAATTACTTTAAGTTTGGATCTAGAATCTATCACTGAGTATCTTAATTATGTCAACGACAACGCCATGTAAAAGTCACAGGTCCCAATATAAAGTTCCAGAACTCACACAAGTCGCTAGTCCTTGAGAACCAAGGTTATCTTCCCTCTAGGGTAATTGTTCGTGTTTTTATAGCATTTCGTGAGACAGGGTATATGAATGGCTAGAATCGACTTTCCAATAATCAACAATCAAATGAAATAACGAATACAAAATTCATTGGCCAAATGATGTGGAGATAAAATTACACAGGTATGTACTTAGTAAATTGTTAAGTAATGTATAAAAAATAAAGCAATTAAAAATAACGGAGGAACAGACTAAAATTATTGTGTTTGAATATTATGACTTGCTATAATTTTTGTTATATATAAATGTTACAACGTAGCGTCTACTCAATTATATTTTCATCAACAATTGTCACGTGCTGATTATTACTTTTTACAATTTTTAATTCATACTGACTTAGTAATGTATAGTAAGAATAATTCGAATTTGCTGGTCATTTATATTTTTATAGTTTGATTTTCATGTTCTTTGTTATCGTCTTCCTATTCATATTAAATACTTTATTTTCTACAATAAAAATTTTTTTTTAACATATTCATTCACACACAGAAAAAAGATTGGTTGGAACGCACAGAAAAAACTGAATTTCATTTTCTGTAAAGAAATTCAATGAAATAGTAAATACAGTATTTTTCGGTTAATTGCACATCAAAATTTGCACAACTTTTTGTTCAATTAACCGGGGAACCAATTAGCCGATACCCGCTTAATTGAACAATTCGTTCAATTACAAGAATCCCGTTTAATTGAACAATTTGTTCAATTACAGAAATCACGCATAATTGGAACTACTAATGAATTAAAAGAAATCGCATATGTGCACTTTAAGTTTTTGAAAATAATTTTTTTTACCTTAAACGAAAAAAATGCAAGTAACAGAAAAAAATGTACATATACATATGTGTATACGCAGGTATTTATTATTGTAGGTACATATGTACTATTAAATGCACTATTTATGTGCACATTAGTTTTACAAAAAAATAAAGTTTAGTAAAATAAAATTAGTAGAGATGCCACCCAGTGTTTTTCACAAATGATGTCAAATATGTATGTGCAAAAATGCCAGATTATTTTTCAATAATAATGCAATTAACCGGGTAAAAGTAAGAGGAAATTTATTTTTGATGACATGAATTTTGAACCAATTAAGCGGGAAAATCAATTAACCGGGTTCAATTATCCGAGGAAATTTACATGTGTTTTCGTATGCAATATTTTTTTGCCCAATCATGTGGTTCAATTAAGCGTGGAAACCAATTAAACGTAGGGTCAATTAACCGAAAAATACTGTATTTTGTCTATGCACGGACCTACAAACGAATTTGTAAATATAGACAAAAATACCTCAACAATTTCATTGAAAAAAAACATGTTGTTTTCAGTGAACAAATTGATTAAGTCTATAAAACAACTTGTCTAAAAACATTTACAAATTGTAGACAAAACAATTTACTAAATCAAACAAAAATATTTACTGGATTTTCTGAAAAATATCAAACAATATTTCTGTCTGAATTTAATAAACAATTAGTATAAAAATGCTAACAAGTATTAAGCAAAATAATTTACTTAATCAAACAAAAATACAAACAAAATGTTTGTCTGTGTCATCATCATCCATTAAGCATGAGATTTCACTTTGTTCTATGTGTTCAAGTCTGAATGTTTATCTAAATACACTAAAAAAATGAATGAGAATTAACGCAACGACATTAACTAATCGATTCACTCAAAAATCTTTTGTAAACAAACTTGGTACAATTGCATTCCTCTTGCTATAATTGTTGTTGTTGTTGTTATTTGTGTATGCCGTCATCGGGGTGGTTTTTTACGACACAGTTTTTATTGTTGTTTTTGGTGTTTGCGTTCTAAATAAAAATCAAACAAACAATTCATAGATTATGGACAGAACATTTACTGAAAATTAAATTTATTTTTAGACAAACTTTTGTTTGAACATTTTTTGGTGATAATTTTTTTTGTATTGGGGATATTGACTCGGCGGTAGATAGATTCAACTAATCTTTCCCCTATGCCAAACATGTCCTGTAAACCTCGGGTATAAAAATGCAAGGGCAAACCACCTTGGTGGTGTGCCGAAATTGCACAGTAGCGCAGCGAAAGTCGTAGACTATTTAACGAGGCGAAACGATCAGATGACTGATCGCTCTATAAGACCTCTGCGAATAAATTTAAAAATCGAGTTAGGAACACTAAGAGGAGGTCTTGGAGAAATTACTGCAGTGGGGTGGAGGGTACCTCTGAAACCAACTGTTTGCGTAAGATATTAGAAACATCAGCGGTTGTACCCACCTACGTACAGAAATAATGTGGTAGTGGGACGTTGAGTAGCCAAGAAACGCTCAGCGTGCTACTTGATACACAATTAACCGGCAATCTTCCAGCCCCTACACAGGGGCCGATACAAGCAATACATCTGAGTCGTCCGCCACTGTCACCGTCCCTCTGGACATCGACAAATTAAAGTGAGCGATTAACAGCCTTTATGCATTTTAATTTCCGGGACCAGATGGAATAGTTCCAGCTGATCTACAGAGGATTATAGACCTAGTTATACCCTGGCTTTCTGTGATATATAGAGAAAGCTTAAAATACTTTTGCATTCCAGCTTTTTGGAGTAGGTGTAGGGTTATCTTCATCCCTAAGGGTTTCAAGACTTCCCACACTAAACATAAAGATTTCAGACCGATCAGTCTGGCATCTTTCCTGCTCAAAACTTTAGAAAGAGCTATTAACATACACCTGAGAATGTCCATAACTGCGACACTTCTCTCTCCCTCACAACATACCTATACCAAAGGCAAGTCTGTGGAAAATGCCCAAAACTCTCTGGTCACCCACTTATTGAATTCACTTGAATACAAAGAGTTCAGTATACAAAAAAAAAAATAGACAAGAATTATAGTCAATAACACCACGTTATTGAAACAAATTGAATTTCAATCATATTTGTCATTAACTTAATACAATATTTCGTTGCATGTATCTCTTTCCCATGCCGGTTATTTTTTTTTCTTTTCATACATAAGTACTTAAAACAAGTTTTATCTTATAAAAAAATAACTGCGACATGGCTCGGTTGTGGAGAGCATGCTTTACGTCCGGGAAGCCCGGGTTCGTATCCCAGGCATGTCAACATTTTTTTTAATTTATATGTTTTTTCTTTTGAAATAATTTTGTTATCAATATAGCGAAATTCTTTATCATAGGAAATTGGAAAAAAAATTATTGAATACCGAGGATTTTTGTTATAAAAAACGAAACAAATTTTTTTGTGTATGGTGGACTTCGTCAAAGCCGACTCCATTATTTTGAATATGATGGAACTAAAGATTTATTATAATATTTGCAGATTCGTTAAGAACCTGCTAACAAATAGGGTCATACGTGCCTCGATTGGAACTGTTACAAATTACAGGGCAGTCCATAGGGGCACTCCGTAAGGAGGTGTTCTATAATCACTCCTATGGAAAGTCTGGAGCGTAAAACAGTTAGGACTGTCGCATATGCTACGACTGTGAGCAATGCACTCTGCTAAATTAATTTTTTTATTTTTCGGAAGAAAAAGTATTTACTCCGGTTATAGGGAACTTCAATTATAACGAACAAAATCGCCCAATCCCACGGAGTTCGTAATAACCTAGCTCCACTGTATTCTACTTCATAAGCATTTTATGTAATAGGAATTGTGTGTTTATCAATTATGCGGATATATGGAAGATATTTTTTAAACGAACAAAATTCAATAAATAAAATAAAAAGAGTTAACCAATATTTTTTATTTGAAAATTACAAAATTGTACCAGAAATATGCAGAGTGTACCAGCGTACCTGTCAACTTTTGATTGCACCAAAATTGGTACAAATGTACCACAAATCCCAACAGTAGTATGAATATTTCATGGCCTGAATGGGGCCAAAAAAAATTCAAAAAGAGATGAATAGTTTTTATTCAAAATTCAATGAATGAAATTGATGCACGAGCGTAGGTTTATAATACATTAAAAGCATATTAAGGAAATTTTTTAATAATAATTTATTACTGCTGAAAAGCTAAATACGTAAAAAACTATGCGCTACCCAATATTTTGGCTAAAGTTTGGACAAATGACACAAATTTTCTCTCACAAAAAAGAAATTATTTTTATGAAGTGATAAATGTAAGGCAAAAGTTTTTATATTTTTCCAATATGAAAAACAAAATTGTTTAGTAATCAAAGCATATTCTAAATATTTCTTACAACAAACTAAAAGCATTGTGATAAGTTCAGACAGCTGTAAGCTTCATGCTCAGCAAACTAAAAATATGCCATTAGTATTTTTGAACGAAAGAAAAACTTATTCAGTCTGTTATCGTTTGCAATTGAATTGGAAATACACGTATGTATGCCCGTTTAAATTCCAATTATCAAACAGTAATCAAATTGCTTTAGTCAAAAAGCCTTTAGTTGCAATTTATGCAATTACAAGAGGAGGATATATTCCAACTGCATATTACACACTGCGAAATACCCAAATCAAAGTACATATTAAAGATTTTCCTCTATTACATTTTTATCGTTTTTGTAGTCGGATCAGTAGATTCAAAGATATAGATTTATTATCATTATTTTTACAGTCGCCTTTTACTTATTATTGCTTTTTTCCGACAGCTACAGAAACGTAAATTTTTTCGAGATGGAATTTGTGAATTGTATCAGAATTAGGAAAAGAAGTAGTACTAAAACCATTTTTACCGCAAAAGCACGGACTGTAGAGTAACTTCGACTTACTGGTCGACTTACTGGTCCATATTACCCGACAAATAACTGTGTACTTTTCTTCACAACACTTTATTGATAACCATTCCACAAAAAAAAATTCGTAAATGAAAACCAGAGGATATGAAAATAGTGCGAATATGGGACAGTAGTCCACAATACCCGAAAATTTTTTAATGCTCGTTTTTTAGGTTCCTTAAAGTATTTACACACAATATTTCTACTCCACGTTACCCGAAGTTGCTCTACTCACAAATATCCTACATTTAAGGCAGCAGGAGGATATAAATTAAAAGACGCTGATATGTATGAGCTAATGAATACATGATATTTACAGAATAATTTATATTAATTTTAGTTGAAAAATAATGCTGGATTCACAAAAGAGAAATTACGGCATAAGAAAATGCTAAAGTTTTTTTTAGTATGTTTTACCAAATAAATTGCAAGTTGCTTAATGAACTTTGCCACAATTGTTGATTGTCAGTCAGCATCAAAAGAAGGTTTCTTAATTTCAAATCCCAGCGCTGCATAGTGATTACACATGCATGCCTTTACACATGCATACGTACTTATGTTTGGATAAGGGAACTTGAACAAAATACTGTGCAACATTTTTGCATCTTTGGTAATGTTTAAAAGTATAATGATTGAGTGAATACAGCCAGCAAAACAATTTGAAATTCAAAGCAGCGTTCATAATCTCTGCAATCAACACATACATGTTCTCTTATTACAAACACAACCAATTAAACTTTGCAATTTGCTACATGTGTACAACAAACACAAAAAAAAAACAGGAATTGCAACAAACAATAAAAGGAAGAAAAGAACAAAAGCCTCTAGGTAATTGAGAGTAAAAGCTTTTTTTTGGAAGGAGAAATATACAAGATAATTTTACAATACCGACCATAATTATACCAAAATAATTTCCAGTCAAAACACAATTGTGTTAGTAAACAGGGCTGCCAGACACTTTTCGATAGTTGGACGTGGTGGGATCTTCCAAAAAAAAAGCCGCAGATTTCCTTTAAAACAAGCTGAATGAAAACCCCAAACCACAAATATGAAAATGGTTATGCTTTTTGCGATGAAAACTCCCCTAATTTAGGATCAGAACGCCAAATCTGGCAGCTGTCTTGACAAATAAAGTTGTAGCACATCACAGTGATGGAAAACATAGATTTCGATATGGTACTGAACTTCATTTTAAAAATACTTTTCACCTTTATGGTACTTTTTTAAGAGTTTAATAAATATTTAAGGTATTCCAAATTATACAAAATCGCCATTCTTGACATTTGAATATATTTTTAACTTCCCGCTCGCTATCAAAAATATTAAGTCACTGATGTCACTTCAATTTTTGAAAATCGACTTTTTATGACATCTCGACGTTTTGAGGTTATGTGAATCTATTCTGGCTATTTTTACGATGATGTCCTTATGGATCTATGTATGCACGTGTGTATGTGTGTGTGTATGTAAACCTCCAATAACTTCAGATCGGAACCAGACTTACGACATTCTAAAGACATTGATCTCACTTAGATTTCGTGAGACAATGAACTGAATCGGTTGGGTAGATATTTACAATTTTCGAATATATATTCTTACACCGATATAAAACTCTATCGATAATTGTCGAAGGATATATGTTACTATTCAATAGCACAGTTGGACAAGGATGCTTGTTGGGGACAAGACCTCGTGACTTTGATTTAGGCTTAAACTACAGCCATCACGTATATTCTTAAGGATACCTCATTAATAAGAGCAAGCTGTGTCGACAAGCGCCGCTCAAATCGTCCCGTATTACCAGTGTGATAAGTCGCTGGCAAGATCGCGACTGAGGTCGCAGAAAGAATAGCTTAAAGGAGTAGCTGGCCAGAAATGTAAACCATAGTCTAGGGGACATAAGAAGCCAAGCAGGTGCTGGCTACCGAACAGCAAGGCAGAAAAGTGCTTTGTCTATCATAAACTCAATAGTGTATACAGCGATCTACACAGCAAGACCTACTTTCTTCGATATAAATGACTAGATGGAACCCTCCCCAATTACAGAGTCTTCTGGGCAAGGAATTAGAGCTTAATCACTGAGTTAATTCAATCTAGAAAACTTGATTGTGGCACGCCGAGTCAATATGATTCATGAATAAACCTTTGAAGCTGAGATGAAAGGGAACAGAAAGAGGTCGACAACGATGCCTTTTAATGTAGCGGAAAAGTTAGTCTCTGAAGGTGAAGAGCTGAAACGAAAGACATATGAATCGCAGGGATGTAGTGATATCTAATCAAACAGAGATTTAAGTGCGGCACCTCTGGAAGCTCTGAACCAGTTCAACTGCGAATAGCAGAATTCTCGCTTGGACGCCAGGCAACCTAGAAAATTTTCAGATCTGTACCGCGACGCATAGGATCTTTTGTGCAGAGATTGTATTTCCCTTGGAGCCACAGAAACTCCTCTTAGGAGATTTTCTGAACAACAGAGCTGATCTTTCATAGACCGCATGCCCAGAAGGCTCACCATGAACTTCCAAGAATATGCATATCAGAGGCTACAATCTCCGGTAATTCACCCCGTCATAGTCGTTAACTCCTTTTTTGCCATTCACCCAGGCAAAACTTTTGTTTATAAAACCTCGTCCACCTTAAAAACTGTCATCGCTCTGGTTTCCGAATTGGCCTTCACAACATAGCAGCCAGCATAATGCAACTTTGTTATGGACAACAATTTCCTTAAGATATCCAATACAGTCCATGAACATATCTGACTTTCCCTTATAGGCAAACACATTTGGGATCTGACTAGGATCCCAATTCCGATGTAACGCAGAAACGTAATTGGGACCCGATTGCTTTCCTGTGGGGAAATATCAAAACCGTGCAAAATCGGGAAAATATCAAACTCTAATATTGAATTAAAACTGCTGAAGCTATCCAAGGAACAAAAGTATGTAGCAATCACCTCTGTTGAAGATGAGCAAAAATACCATTAAAAATCTCTGTTAGATTTTCCCAACAAGTTCCCAATAGTTTCCCACTTGGGAAAAAATTATGTTAAGTCACTAATTTGTAGATGGGCTATCCCAACAAGTTCCCGATCTAATCCTAAATGGGATAACCCTTTTGCGTTTGCCATATGCATTCCCAATCGGGCCCCAATATGAGTATTGGTAAAATTTCTAGTCGGGAAGTCCTAGAGCGCTGCCTGGCTATCTAACACCAGCTTGATTTTTAAAGGTACTATGCTTCTCCTGAAAGATTCCCTAATACAAATGAAGATGGCGTATTTTTCTGCTTTGAAGACAATTTGGTAATAAAATTGAGTCCGAGACTCCAGCTCCAAAGTCACCATTTTCCTGTTTGAAGCCGTCAGTAAACTAACTCTGTTGGGCATTTTTGTGCCACCATGTCCGGTTTAATCATAGAACCACGTTTAATGGGAAAACCTTGTAGTTCCTTATCCACACTACACAGAGAAAACAGATTCGTTGAGACAACAAAATTTGTTGCCAATCGAATTTTGATAGTTCCACCAACTATCATAGAATCCTTTTTGAAAAAAAAAGTAATTTTACAATAATAAATAAATAAATAAAGAAATAAATAAAATAAATAAATAACAATAAAAAAAAAACAATAATAAATAATTGCTAATGTGAACCGTTTAATAGGTTAGGTGTATCAATGATAATAAAATTAACCACTACTTAGTTGCAGTAACCGATAAAAAGTAAAGTAAATTTAGAAAGACAATTTGTTTAGTTGCAAATACCAATAACTGGTACTAATAAAATTCAATACAAAATATTTTATTCGGTTGTGCTCATCATATTCGTTACTTAGTCATGACAAAATAATACGATCGGTTGATCTAATCAATTTAAGAATTGTCAGAATCATACATATCTTTATTACAATTGTGATCTTATGATAATAAACATGGATTTTTTTTATTCATAGAAGATTGATAACGTGATTTGAAATATGGTCTATCCAAGTAATATTTTATAGGCCTAACCATTTTCCAACCACTCTTTTTTCTGTGTGTAGTTAAAGAAGTTTAATAGATTCCAGTATTCCAGCAAAATTTTACATAGAACTGACCGAAACCACATTTGTAGCCCAGTCCAATAGGTTTTTTTCTTTCTTTTTTATTTTAAAACAAGTGACCACATTGAATGAGTGTGTTTAAATGCACTTTAAATATTTCTCTGTTGACATGAAATATAAGAATAAACATTTAGCAAAAAAATTAGAATACAGCCACCACATAATATTAACACCAACATCGTCGCCACTATTAAATAAGAACAGAATATATCGCAGGAAACCTGGTAAAATAAAACACCAACGAGGAGGAGCTGTGTAGTGCATAAAACAAATAAGAGAATATTTATCAAGATTAATTTTTGTCATTTTGCCAAAAAGCTTCATTTATAATGAATGACTACCAAAAGATGACAATTTTGCTTTTTATATTTTTAGGTAGACAGCCGGTTTGGACATACACACACAGGCAGGCGTTAACGCAGTTTGTATGCTAAAAAAATTTTTTGTTGAAAATTTATACTTGACACAAACGCAAAAAAATATATATTTTTCTTTTCACATGAAAATGAAAATTTGGCCGTATGGCGAATTTGATTTTCAGATGTTTATTATTTAAAATTATTTTTGTTTAGCTTCTTAACAAAAATAAAATTTTCAGGTTTTGCATGGAAAAAGCATAACCGTAAACTAAATAACATTATTATAATTGAGCTATGAATTTTTAGTCGAACTGTATGATTTTTATCCAAAGTTATTTATTTAGTTTGGCTTAAGTTCGTTTTCAATTTGATCTTTCGATCAAATTATTTTTTATTTAAGAAAGAAATTCTAAAGCATGTAAATATTGAATATTCTAAGAAAAATTTGTTCGATGTACGGAAGGTTGAACTGACAGCTGTTTCGAGACCACCATAGTCTTCTCATCAGAGCCCTTTACCTACACTACCAGCGACGGCAGCAACAACATCCTACCGAAAATCCTACTAATTTTAGTAAGCTTCAATTAACAGGCTGTCGCCATCTTGCGGCGAGTCGCACCTATTAATGAACTTTTTCTAAATGTTCGGAGCTTCGCTAACTGTCTTTTCTTAGCATGTTCAACTATTTTAAGAATATCATCGGTATTATCAATGCTGGGATTTTTTTAATGTTTATTTTGCCCAAATTTTTTTTTTTGGAACACTAAAAATGTATAACTCAATTATTAAAACTCTAGAGGCACTTAGCTAAAACATGAATGTGATCTAAAATGTTCCATAAAAATACTTGCCATAAAAGTCTACTGTTGCTATTCAAAGACACCCAAGCTTAAGACTCAACTTGAACGCCAGAAATCATTCAAAATTTAAAATGGGCTTAAGGGTTAATTTCGTACTTATTCCCAATTAGTTCTCGCTATAGGAAACCTTGTTAGTCTTACGTTTAAGGTATAATATATGTTCAAGACTTTTATATAAAACACCACGAAAAAAATTTTTGTGGAATATTTTAACCCTCTAACTCGTCGTAATATATGGGTCTTTTTGTTCCTTTCTTAAAAAAGAGACAAAAAAACTAGCCTTCAGCGGCGATATAGTGGTCTGAAATGATCTACAAAAACTTTTGCCATAAAAATTCTACCACAGGTCCTTAAAGACACTCAAGTTTCAGACTCAACTTAAACGCCAGAAATCATTCAAAACTTAAAATGTATTTAAGGGTTAACTTCGTACTTATTCACAATTAGTATTCGGCATAGTAAATCTTGTAAGCCTTACGTTTGAGGTATGAGATCTTTTCAGCACTTTTATGTAAAACACCATGAGGATCAGTTTTGTGTAAGATTTCAGCCCGACATATCGCAGCTGAAGGGAAATTTTTTGCCGTTTTTTGAAGAAGGAGACAAAAAGACTCATAAAACGAATAGTTAGAGGGTTAAAATGTTCCACGAAAATGTTTCTCGTAGTGTTTTACATAAAAGTGCTGAACACATCTTATACCATAACCTTCCTATACTCACGTCAAAATATGAAACACGTATACTCGCTCCCGGTCTGTCAGACTGATGTTTATAGAGCCTAGAAAGCTTACACCCGACTAGAAATTTTCCCAATACTCATATTAGGGCCCGATTGGGAATACATGTGGCAAACCCAAAAGGGTTATCCAATTTGGGATATGATCGGGAACTTTTTGGGATAGCCCATTTGCAAATTAGTGACGTAATATAAGTTCTTCCCAAGTGGGAAACTATTGGGAACTTTTTGGGAAGATCTAGCAAAAATTTTTAATCATATCATTTGCTCATCTTCAATAGAGGTGATTGTTACACAATTTTGTCCCTTGGATAGCTTCAGCAATTTTAATTCAATATTAGAGTTTGATATTTTTCCGATTTGAGCCAATTTTTGCAAGATTTTGATATTTCTCCACAGGAAACCAATCAGGTCCCAAATACGTTTCTGCGTTACATCGGAATCGGGATCCCAGTTAGATCCCAAATGTGTTTGCGTGAAAATTTCTAGTCGGGCATTAGTTTAAAAAAGTTTTAATAGAACTCTATTTAGTTTTAGAATTGCATGTTTTTAGTAAGATAAAAACAAGTTTTAAAGAAAAAAATCTTTTTTGTATATGACTAATAGTCTTTTACGGCAGTCCTTGAAAATATGGTCAAATTCCTAAGAGATAAAAGAACACCAAAAATATTTCTATTACCTAAATACAATAATTCCAAGAAAATAACACAGGAAACTAAAAAAAATAAACTAAATGTAAAAATAACACAAAATTAAAATATATGTGCAAAATATAACCTACGAAAAACTGTTACGCCAATACTCACGTCGGTCTTGCAGACCAATTATTGCTATGTCCGCACACCCGTGTTATTGGCACAAACTTTGTAACGGCACTAAATTGAAGTTTATTGAGAATGATGAAGCTAACAGAAATTACAATACTTTCACTTTCCTCGTTCATAAGAAAAAACTTAAAGTAATATACGTCGGTTCCACAGACCGTATGCGTGAGTATAGGAAGGTTAAACGTAAGGCTTACACGACATTTGCAAAAGAGGCGGAGGGAATTTAACTCGCTTGAAATGAATCCCAGATGTAAATTTTCAAAACGCCAATACACGTATATATTGTTTGGTGCCCTCTACTAAAATCCATTGTTAGAACCTTCTTATTATTGTTGTACATTGTAATGTCTACAATTAAGAGTTTAACCCTTGCCGAATCGGTTCTTCAGCCAGCCGTTTGTTACTTGATTTAAAAAATTGCGTACCTCCCGTACTTTTGACACTGCTATGGTTTGATTTAAATCGGACTTGCTGAAGTTTTGAAATCCATTCAATTCATCATACTGGCTCATTAAAAAACTTAAGTTTATTTTAGTGTAATCCTTCAAATATCTTTAATTAAATATTTACACGAAATGTAGTGATGCTCCATGTATGTTCTTAATTTCCATTTAAAGTTTTCTCCAACCCCAAAGTTATGCTAATTGCAGCTACAAACTTACTTTTCTCAAGAAGATAACAAAAAAGATTCTAGTTAAGTTTTAGTATCATTTCCCACACAAGATACTTACTGGCAACTTACAGATTTGCATTTCATAGTTTTTTGTTTGCTTTTGCTTCAAGTAGACTTAAAATTATGCTGGTAGCTAAATATAATTCACCAGATTACACTTTTATGCAAAGCGGCCGCCAAGGAAAAAATATAAATAACATTAAAATGTTAAAGAAATGTATGCCGTCGTATAAACTTAAAGAGATGGATATAATAAATTAAATAAATACCAGTACACGCAAATGGCAGCACATTTGAAAAGAAAATATACAATTTCATTGAGGCAATGGAAGCTAAAAGGAACATGAAATTTTACTTTAAGCTTTAATATTCTTTTAAAGTTTTCTTCGTGTTATTTTAACAAAATTTCATAGAGTATTTGTAGGTTTTCATCTTGAGAGTCTTTAAAGGAAATTGTTATTGAAGTTTTTGAAAAAAAAAAACTTTGGGACTGAGCTGGGCGGCATGCCATTTCAATGAAATTGATACTTTTACAGATTTCATTTCATGAATAACACGCAAACTCTATAAAATGTAATTTTAATTATGTTGTTTTTAAATTAACATTTTTTTTTAACAATTTCGATACTTCCGTTAATTTCATTTATTTTCGACTATAGCAGGAAATTGTTTTATATAATTGACCGATAAGGTGTACAGTGTGAGCGAGCACAAAGCGCGCTATAACAGACGAAAATGGTCAATATCGGATGTGAATTTCCCTGTTTAGAGATGTAGATTTTGCTCCAATATCAAAGAAATTTAGACACGTTTCATATCAACGGAAATGAGAAACATTTTCCTTTGGTTGCTATCACTTCAATATCATCCGCCTTTTTACAATTCCTTTACGGAGAAAGTAACACATAATTCGTTGGCATTAAATGACTGAGTATTATTTCGCTTAAAAAAAGAAAACTTTTTAAAAAACCATACAAATTTAAATGATTTCCACATTTTAGATACAGTGAAACTCGAATACCTTGGTATCATGTAAGAACTGTAGTAAGAAATGTTTAAATGTTATTAAACATTCCTTACAAATATATAAACAATTTGATGACATAAACTTTTTTATGGTTAATGAATTTATAATTTAATTAGCAAAATCTGTTGCCTTCGCCTCAATCCGTATATGATTTTTTATGGAATATATATAGCAAATATAAAAATGGCATAAGTAGATTTAACTATCATCTAGTAGAAACTGCATAAACAAATTCGCAAGATCTTAAGAAACTTACATATATGGAAGATTCTCATTTCAAATAATAAAAGCGGTAAGTTTTTACCCTTTTCGCTATTTCATATATATAAAAAAATAAACATTTTCCAATTTTGCCTAAAAGAAAAACATCTTTCTCATCATTGTAGGCTGAATAATTCCGAAACTACTGAGTTTGTAAAAAAAATGATATTCAATTAGCTTAAAGGTAGTTGGTTTGAAGTTTTTGGTGGTTTTTGTGTAATAAAATTATACAACTCTTTACAAAATGATGATAAAATCGGTGGAGCCGCCAGCGTCTCCAAAACTCGATTTTTTGCAAAAATCAGATAATTTCACTTTATTGTGAATAAAATCAATATTTATCCATAGATTTTCGGGAAATAAAACTTATTTTCTTGGTGGTATATGTGGCCTTATAGTCAGAGAATAAACATGGTAACATTTTGCGATTTTCGATTTTTTATATATTTTTGAACAACAAAAAAATTAAAATTTTGCATAAAATAAATGTATTTTTCATCATTGCAGTCTGAATAATTCCGAAACCATTGAGTATATAAAAAAATATTCTTATAACAGCTTAAAGGTAATTTTATTTAACGTTTTTTAATGATTTTTGTAATAAAAATGGACAACACCTTTACAAGATATGATAAAATCAGTGGTACAGTGCAGTCTCTTCAAAAATCTACAGTCAGAAAAATCAGAAAAAATTAAAAAAAAAAATACTTAAAAGAACTACAAAACAGTATTATATTTTAAGAACTATGAAATATGCTGGATACTTTCCTACATTTCTTATACACTCATAGAAAAATGTATTATCGCATTGATGCCGCCCAGAATTCTGACATCAATGCTATGACAAATGTCATCAATACAACGAAAACTGACATCAATCTAATGACAAACGTCATTATAGAATTTTGTCATAGTTTAAGTGTCATCAATGCTATGATTGGAATGATATCAATACGATGTCAGTTATTATATATTATTAAATTGTAAAATATGTATTAGAGAAATAAGTAAACAAATGTTATAATGTTTGTAGCTTGTATTTTAAAACAAATGTTATTGTTTTATTTTTTATTTTTGTGTTTAAACACATTTTTAAAAAAGTTAAAAAACATGACATTGCATTAATGTACACTTATCATCATTACTATGACAGATAAAATACGCAAGACTTTTTAAAAACTAAGCCAGTACAGCATACATACACAAGAAAAACGTTGAAACAAGATCAATAGTATGACACCTTTTCATTATATTGATGTCACATAGTCATCACATGTGTCATCAATATCAAATATAATGAGCGCGAAGAGAGTAAAGTGCAGAAAAACAACAAAAACATACTCTTGACACAAATGAAATAAAAGAAGTTGTGGCAGAAAACTATTCTGTTTGTTTGTTCTAAATCACTTGTGTTTTTAAAGCTAATTAAATAGTACCGCGTGGTGTGAGTGAAATTTATAAGTATAAATTGCATACATATTTTTAATTATTTGTTATAAGTTGATTTGATTACACTTTTTGTTTGTTTTTGAAGTTACTTTGCATTTTTAATTTTGTTGTTATTTGCTGTTGCCTTCCTACTACTTGTGGAGAAAAAGAAAAAAGTGTAATTATATCAACTTAATAAATAGCAAAGCAAAAGTGGATAGAAAAAATAATAAGTAATATAATAAAAGTGCAAATTTTGTATAAGAAATATTATATGAAAAAAATAAATTTTTATTGTAATAAAAACATAATTATATTGTAGTTTTTATTTATTTCACCATAATATCAATTATAGTTTATCAAAGATAATTAATGACAGGTGATGTAAAAGTTGACATCACAATGATGTAAAGTGTCATTGGGTCAAAAATGAAGACACTTGACATAGTATTGATGTCAAATTACATCAGCGTTACGACGGGGTTTCTGTCAGCGACATCATATTGATGACATTTTAACATAAAATTGATGTCAATTCGTCCTTTCTCTGATGTCGGTGTGTCATTGCATTGATGATAGATTAGTCATCATTGGTATTGATGACCAGCTGATGTAAAGGTTGACATCACCGGGATGTTAAGTGTCATGGGGTCAAAAATGAAGACTCTTGACATAGCATTGATGTCAGATTACATCAGGGTTATGACGCTTTTTCTATCAGTGTAGTTCTAAAACTATACATAAGCTTCTTTTTATTTTTCTATTAAGTTTTTTATTTCAAACTTAAACATTTTGTATATGTTAGACACGCCTTTTGTAAATTAAAGTAACGATATATAAAATATCTCTAAAATCCATCACAACTAACAAAAACAAGATGCGAAACATTGCGCACGCATGACTCAGTTATTTTGACCCACTGTAGCGCTATCCTTGTTCAAGCTGTACATCTTCGCAGACAATATCCTTTCTTTATTAATGGTAAACGTTTCTAATATATTTGGCCAGGCGTTTAGGAGTTACATGTATGTATAAGAATTTATTTTTCTTTTGCAATCAGCCCCACTGTGCTACATGTCTTTCGTGATTCTTAATCAAAAGCGTGCAAAAAAGAAGCATAATCTATTGAATTTAAGTTAAAAATACGTAGAGAACCAATACTACAAGTCTTGAAAATAACTACATCACATCACAAAAAAGCTTTTCAGCTGACATCTTAACAATTAGCCATGGGTGAAATGACTGTATTTAAAGTCCATTGTCAAAAACTGAAAAGCAAACCTACTTTCATGTAGTTTTTAATCCCAATAAAATAACCACCAGACTGGAACACATTTTGCTGTGAGTTTTCCCCAGTTAAGACAAGTATTTTGGGTTTTTGCATTACAAATAAATATATTTGACTGTCGTAATAAATATGTATGTAAATACATATTTATAAGCGATTGCTTTTAAAGCCACCAACTATACGGATCTGCAGTCATAGAGTTTCTAATTATAGTATATAAAATATTATTTTATTGTTAAAGTTTAACTTGAATGCTGTTTGTAAAATAGTGTGTGGTATGATAAAATTAGCAAATTTATAATTATGCCTTTCTCGTGAAACATTTACACATTACAAATTAAACCATTTATAGTACTAAATATCTGTGGCCACGTTTGTGCTTAGAAAGCGATAAACGGATAACTTTTTGTGAGTAAATGAGAAAAGTTCTAAGTCACTACATTTTATTATTATTAGTGGAACTGGTTTTAGTTATATGGGTAAAATGCATTTAACAACACACAAAAAGGAAAAGAATTTGAAAATAATTTTTATTATATTAATATTTTAAAATATGTGATGAATGAGCAATTGTCTATAGATTTGTGTTTTTTGTTTTTATCTTAGCATATCAACGAAACATTTTTGGCATCCGTTGCCTCAATTTAGGACGATGTGATTTTTATATTATATCACCTCGTTTCAATTGCATAGAACTGCTTAATTCATAGCCAAATAATCAATAAATGAAATAAGTTGCTTTAGGAGAAATTCCCTTTACCTTTCCCTTCACACAGAATAGGACCATATTAAAATCGTCGGAAAACAATGCTAACTTAACATTTTTCGGTAGTGATTTTGCTTCATGTAAATTGAACGTGATTTTACTTACAATAACCTTCAAAGGACATTTTTCATTTTAAAACAACTATTTGCCCGCAGGGAAACCGCCTATTAAAATATTACATCAAAATATTCGTCATCAAACTAAATTAACTATATTTCATGTTGCTTTAATTTCTGGTACAGTTAAATCAAAATGAAACTGATACTGAAATAATACGAAGAATCATGTTGAATCAAAGTTATTTCAATTTCAAACAACGTGAATTTGATATTGAAACAACGCGAAGAATCATGTTGAATCAAAGTCATTTCAAGTTGACGCAACATGGATTTAGTGTAGCAGTTTTATTAATTATTTTAATTACGTGATGTGTATTCGAATAGGCATCAGACAAATTTGCGTTGTACTTCGCTGCCCCAGCCAAAGTTTGAACTCCGGCCACTTGCTTGGTAGTTAGTTAACTCGCTAAACACTGCACCACTCTAGCTCTAAACTTTGCTTTAGATATACATTAAATAGAATACCATCATACACAGAAAAAATTAAATTTCATTTTCTGTAAAGGAATTCAATGAAATAGTAAATATTTTGTCTATGAACGGACCTACAAACGAATTTGTAAATATAGACAAAAATACCTCAACAATTTCATTGAAAAAAACGTGTTTTTTTCAGTGAACAAATTGTTTAAATCTATAAAACAACTTGTCTAAAAACATTTACATATTGTAGACAAAACAATTTACTAAATCAAACAAAAATATTTACTAAATTTTCAGAAAAATATCAAACAATATTTCTGTCTGAATTTAATAAACAATTAGTCTAAAAATCCGAACAATTATTAAGCAAAATAATTTACTTAATCAAACAAAAATAAAAACAAAATTATTGTCTGTGTCATCATCATCCATTAAACATTTATGAGATTTCACTTTGTTAAATGTGTTCAAGTCTGAATGTTTATCTAAATACTTTAAAAAATGAATGAGAATTAATGCAACGACATTAAGTAATCGATTCACTCAAAAATCTTTTGTAAACAAACTTGGTACAATTGCATTCCTCTTGCTATGATTGTTGTTGTAGTTATTTGTGTGTATGCCGTCATCGGAGTGGTTTTTTACGACACAGTTTTTATTGTTGTTTTTGGTGTTTACGTTCTAAATAAAAGTCAAACAAACAATTCATAGATTATGGACAGAACATTTACTGAAAATTAAATTTATTTTTAGACAAACTTTTATTTGAAAATATTTTAGTGATAATTTTTTCTGTGTTAGAAACAATAATTTCATTTTAATTCAAGATGATTGAACCGATGATTTAACATAAAATTTATTTGAAATTTAGTTTATGGTCATGCTGATTTAAACTGAAATGTAAGATTGTTGTCAAATCTTATTTTAACAGTGGAAAATATTAAATCAAAGAGATTTAAGGTTAGACTAATATTTTTCGTTTAAAATTAATATGAAACAGTGGTAGTTTTAAGCCAGCAGCAGGAAATTTTAGCCGGTAATGCAGAGTTTACCGGCGCTTTGTCGGCTATTTACATTTACACAACACGAAGATCAAAACAAACAACAACAAGTCACACAACTAAGTACAACAGTGCATTGTAGTTATGAACAAAGCAAATAAACACCAACACACTTAGACAACAAATTATTTCTCATAAATTTAACATGATCTGGAATACAAATTGCGACATGTTGATTTTAAATTGTTTTTTTTTTACTGTGTGTTGTAACGTTTTTGGAACTCTGCTCTGGTTAATTTAGTTTTCATCTCCTTTAAAATCCACATCAATAGCAAAAATACCGAAATCAGATATTAGAAACTACCACAACAAAATCCATACAAATAGCCAAGTCACAAATTACAACTTTTTGAGATGTTTCTTTTTCTTCACAATCCAATTTTATGCAAATGGTACGATATATAATTGAATTATTTGCGACTCAAATTATTACAACTGGAACGCAATTTGTTCTTTTCAAAAAATTTTTACATTTATTCAGCAATCGCCTGAATTTTTGAAATAAATATTTAAGTAACGAATGACGAATTTTTAGCAAATTAATCTCATGCTACAAATTTTTCAATAAATACTACAATTTCATATGTTTTCAATAAAAATTTTTTTTTTGCATTGCAATTATTACTTAAAGAGTTTTAATTAATTTATACGACTAACCATTTATTAATTTACTTTATAATAATAGCTCATATTAAAAACAAAAGTCACGAATGACAACCATTTTGTAGGCATACGTTTGAAATTAAAAAACCAAGCTTTTTCTTTTGAATTTGTTTTACTAGAGTAAGAGCCCAGAGTCCAGAGCCCAGGCCTACGTCACTTTAGCAAAGCTGAAATTTTGAGGACTGGTAGTCTTCTATGTAGTTTCAAAGGTATGTACACTTTCTGCCTAGGGTATTCATCAAGTTTCTGCTTTAATCGGTTAATCGCTTGATTAACCAATCTAGGTTTTGGTTAATAGTCGATTAATTTCGTTATTAATCGGTTAAACGATTAATAAAGTTTTTTCATAAATTAAGTAATTTCAATATAGAAAAATGCATAAATTATTTATTATTTTGATTTTATTAGTAAAAAACCAATGACACAACAAACACAAGAATTCTTGAACTAAATCATGAATGAGCTGACGTTGTACTAATTAAAAAATAAACAAGTTTGTGACATCATTAAAAATACAAGACGAATTGATTGATTGATACCTTTCTCCTTTTTTTTTGAAGTCTGTTAAAAAAGCACCAAAATTGAAAAAAGCATTTAAAAAAACGCTAAAAACCAAAAAAGTCGGCAAAACGACAAAAAACCCTAACACCTAAAAAAGTTGCTAAAATTAAAAATATCATAAAAAGACGACAACATCGCCAAAAATGGGAAAAGATCATAAAAACCAAAAAAAAACCAAAAAAAAAAAAAAACAACGCCAAAGCTAAAAAAAAATCTCCAAAAACCGAAGAAATAGTCAAAACGAAAAAAGTGTCAATATAAAAAAATATAAAAATCGCTAAAAGTAAAAAAATCTCCAAAAACCGAGAAAAAATCCCCAAAACCGAAAAAGCATAAAAGCTCAAAAAAGCGCCAAAACTTAAATAAATCGCTAAAACTAAAAATGTTGTCAAAAGCGAAAAAAAGAGCAAAAACGAAAAGGGATATAAGTGTATTCGTACGGAACCCTTCGTGTGCTGTCGCACTTTAGTGAATTTATTTTATTTTTGTGCAATTTTTCTTAAATTTGCAGAAAAATTTTTGCATATTTTTACGAGTACATAAATTCAATCTAAAAATTATTATCTTCAAAGTGATAATATATATAACATTCCTCAAAACTCATCGGAGTAATTGTTGCCATACAACACTTCCTTTTGGGGGGTGTTGCTCACCCACTGAAATTTAAAGCCAAATCATATACATATATGAATATAGTCAGAGTTACGTTCAATACATTTTGCATGAATTTCAAATGTTTTTCCAAGCACACAATACAAATTGAATCAACAATAAAGGCAATGGATGTTATGTAGCCTTCGGTGAGTTTTAAGAAACGACTCTTTAATTGTACAGAAAAATATATTTATTTAATTAAATAAAACAACTTTATGGGTAACGTTCCGTATATTTTTGATCGATATATGAAATCTTATCCAATACATAGTATAATATTTGATAGATTCACTACTCTAGTACACATTTAGAATCACAAACATACACTTTTCTTATATTTGATTTTTTAATGCAATTTCAGGAATTAAAAGAAATTAGCAAAATACTCATAAGATGCAAAATTGGAAATTAAAGCCTTTTAAAGCTTTGTACTAAATTATAATGCAATTGTCAACGCTGCTGTTGCAAGGAACTGAGTACATAACTCAAAAAGCTCTTTTTTTATAGTGGACGTTAAAAATATGCTGGGTCGTAAAAGCGTAGACAAAACAATAGAATAGACTAAAGATAGATGCAGTAAAATTAATTCACTAAGTACGAGGGCTATCATTTAGGTTGCATGTCTTGCCAGTTAGGAGCATAATGATATTTTCATTAAAAAATCTTTAGAAATTTTCTATTAAAACCCACCTTTGATTTTCGTAATTTTAGCAATGAAGCGGAATCAATACTTGAAAATTTCTACGCAATGATTTATTGTTATTTTCGATGTTAATATCACTAGACAACAAATTAATTTTTTTTTTTTTCAAAATAATAAGTTTCTACACAGAGGAAATAGATTCGTTGGGACAACCAAATTTGTTGCCAATCGAATTTCGGCAGTTGCACCAACTATCATAGAAGTCTTATTGAAAAAGAAGTTATTTTACAATAATAAATAATTGCTAATGCGAATCGTTTAATCGGTTAGGTGTATGAATGTTAATAAAATTAACCGCTAGTTACTTGCAACAACCGATAAAAAGTAACACACCGACCACACGAGCAATTGTATATGTCTTAATACAAGCAATAATGCCGGCAGAGCCGCAACGTCAATTGCCAATGTTCTTGCTTGCATTTCTTGGTAGCGAACACGTACAAATTTTAAAACAATAAATTGACAATTTTGCCGACGAAGATTGTGCGTTATTTATACTGTATTCTTTTATGTATATAATTTATAATTTTATAAATAATAATTTTTAAAATTTTTCAGCAATGTTCTTTTCAAAATTAGCTTTATTATTAATTTTTGTCACTTTTCACAAAAAAAAAAACTCAAATGGCAATTGATTTTGACAGCTTGTGTTAAAAGATTATTGCACAGCAATGTATTTTAACATTTGTTGCTGAATATGTATTTGAGCACATATTCATACGGTCCACACGCAAATATCTTGTGTCGGCAATCGAAATTTGACGGTTGCCACGGCAATAATTGCCAAACTTATTGATCGTGTGGTCGGGGTATAAAGTAAATTTAGAAAGAAAATTTCTTTAGTTGCAAATACCAATAATTGGCACACTGAAAGAATTTCGCTTCATAAATCCAATGAAACAATTTCATTAGATCTTTTCACAATTCTAATGAAATATTTCACAATTCTAATGAAATTTCACGAGTAATGTGAAAGAATTTCATTGGAATTGCTTCGTTAATTTTCATAGTTTCGTTAGAAAATTTCATTGGATTTATGACAACAACATTTTGTCATTTTATATGTTTGTTGTTGTTGTACTCTTTCTTATTATTATACACTCTTACACACATTGTCTTGACAGTGCTGTTGGCTGAAGTGGTTAAGACGTTGCCTACCTAGCGAATGATGAGAATCATGGGGTCTGAGTTCGATACTTTGAGCGGTCATCAACATTACACATTTTTGTGATGTGCATTTGCGTTTATCGTACGTATTTGTGTCATAGGACTGTTAATAAATAATAAAAAAATAGTCAACAAGAGAGATAAACTAATAGAGCTTACTAAGTAATGTAATAATTTCATTACAATAATGACAGAATATCATTGAAATAATGACAGAATTTCATTAAAATTATGAAATAGTTTCATTAAAATAATTAAACAATTTTATTAAAACGATGAAACAATTTCACCAAAATAATGCTATATGTTCATTAACTTAGCGAAATTATTACAAAGGATCAATGCAATTATTTCATTTATTTAATGAAATTTTCATTAAAATAATTTAAACGAAACTTGTTTCATTAATCCAACGAAGTGTGGCGTTGGTTGAGTTTTAATGAAGTTTTTCATTGGATTAATGTCGAAATTCACAGAATTTATGAACAAAATTCTTTCAGTGTACTAAAATCTAATTCATAATATTTTATTCGGTTGTGCTCATCATATTCGTTAATTAGCCATAACAAAAGCATACGATCGGTTGATCTAATCAACTTAACAATTATCAGAATCATATCCTTTTCGATTTATAGAAAATTGATAACGTGAGCTGAAATATAGTCTATCCAACTAATATTTTATCAGCCTAACCATTTTCCAACCAATCTTTTTTCTGGGTGTAACAATTGATTTTGCTAGAGAGCACCAAAAAATATGAACGTTTATCGGCATTTTGAAAGTTTACATCTGGGATTCGTTTTAGGTGGAGTTTAAGCTCCCCCACCCTTTTGCACATATTTATAGTGAATCGGCATAGGAAATCTTGTATGTCTTATGTTTAAGTTATAAGATGTATTCAGCTCTTTTATGTAAAACACCACGGGGAAGATTTTTGTAAAACATTTTAACCCTCTAACTCTTCGTTGTATGAGTCTTTCCGTTCCTTTCTTAAAAAGGGGCAAAAACTCCCCTTCAGTGGCTATATAGCAGGCTGAAATGTTTTACAAAAATGTTCCTTGTAACGTTTTATATAAAAAAAACTGAACATATATTATACCTTAAAGGCTAGGCTTACAAGATTTCCTATGCCGAGTACTAATTGTGAATAAGCACGAAATTAACACTTAAACGCATTTTAAATTTTGGATGATTTCTGGCGTTAGAGTTGAGTCTGTAGCTTGGATGTATTTGAAGACTTGTAGTAGAATTTTATGGCAAATATTTTTGTAGAGCATTTCCGCCTGCTCTGCGGGAGATAAGCCAAAAACTGCCAGATTTGAATGAGAAATAAAAAAAGCCACCTAAAATTTCTCCAAAATGAAAATGCGTCCTTACTATAACACATTGACTTGTGGAAGCGACTTTTTGAACTCTTGAAAGAATGAACTAATGGACAACCTGCCGTATAGTGTTACTTTGAACCTAATAACTTTTTTGTTCTCGCACAAAAAATATGCGTTCGAAAAATATTTTCAAAAA
Organism: Panzeria rudis; assembly: GCA_956483635.1. Classification (NCBI taxonomy): domain Eukaryota; kingdom Metazoa; phylum Arthropoda; class Insecta; order Diptera; family Tachinidae; genus Panzeria; species Panzeria rudis. The sequence goes on along the minus strand of OY101448.1, from coordinate 151,677,943 downwards.
TTTCTCAAGCGAAATGGTTACCCTCGTATGCATGTTTGCTTTTTAAATTATTCTTCTCTTACATTTTATTTAAGCTGCAAAAAAGATTTTTATCACCAACATGCTGTGAGCAGCATATCTTATGCAAAATGAAAAAAAAAAATATGCAAAAGAAACAATGAAAAGCGTGGCTAAATAAAATTATTAAGGTCGTAAATGTTTCGCACTGTAGACAAAGGCTTTTTTCCTTTGTTTGCATAATCTTAAATTGTTTTAAGGGGTTTCGTTTAAAATGTATAATTTTAAATGTGCAAAGAAAAATTGTGCTTTATTTAATATTAAAATTGTTAATTTAAGAAGAAGTGAAGGTATACTAAATAATATTGTTGCAAATAACTTGCAAAGGAAATAACTTTTAGTGTTTTTTTTTTGTTAAGCACTTTGGAATAAATTCCAAACTTTAAGGATTCCTTATCATTTCAGAGTTTTTCTATGTGCGATAAAGAGATTTCTGCGATATATGTTTAGTAGCCCTTTTTCGGATTGTAACTATTTTATTTCATTTAAGTGAAAACCAAGCAACCAGCATAAAAATATTATTGGAATAATAAAATTTAGCATCTTTAATCACTTCAGCTGCACACAATTTAGCGTTTGCTTTTGGCTGCTGTGAAAAACTTTTAATTTTCCTTATTCTAAACATTTGTATTTTTCTCTTTTAACAATTTGTGGAAAAGAAAACCCACAGACGTAATTTTGTATAATTTTAAACAATTAAAATATATACAATTTTTTTAAGAAAACTTGTAACCGAAAGGTACGAAAATATAGCACTCTAGGTAATGTAAAACTTTAAGGGTCAAGGATAATGGTACAACTTTTGCTTCTTGTATCCTTCATTCTTTTTTTAGAAGAAATGTTATTAGTTATAGAAGCAAGAAGAAATTTTTGTTAGTTTTTATATGTTTTTTTTATATGGATATTTGTATGACCTCCAATTATGTTTACATCTGCAATCAATTCACAGTTTGTGGTAAAAGTTTTCGTATAGCTAGGAAATACTTTGACAAAATATATAATAAAAAAAACCAAAAATGAAAATATTAGGTCATGTATATTAGGGTGGTCTGTGGGAGTTGTTGGCCTCCTAGCAGACGTGTCCCAGGTGGTGGATAGAGAAACGCCGGTAACAGGTAGTATCGAAATAAAATAGATACCCCGAACCAAAACCAACAATCCAGCGTCTGTTCATGATGTAAGGTGCGGCTGGAGCGGGCGTCTGACTTGTATCAAGCTGCTCGTTATATAAAGGTGGCTCGGAAGCGTCTGTTCACCATATCAGGTGCGGCTTCAATTTGCAATTAGCTAGCCTGGAGGCTTTATCTGGCAGCCCCAGAACCAGGACAGGATGCGCTAGACTAATCATCTGCCCATCTTAAATCTCTCTGATTAATGAAGCCTCATGAGGTCCTATGCTCCTAAAAGGAACGACAGGAAAATATATATATTAGGGTGGAGCGTCCGAGTTTTTCCGAGTTCAATTTCAAATACACACAAAAATTGCACGCTAAAATCGTAGAAAATAAGATTAATTTAAAATTTTTCGGTACTGATTTGCTTCATATGTATTTCATTCTAATTCAACATGATTTTACAATAACCTTCAAAGAACATTTTTCTTTTGAAAGAAATATTTTTCATGTTGATTTAATATTAACTGTAGTGCAGCTAAATAAAGTTGATACTGGAATAATACGAAGAGTCAAAGATAGTTTAAGCTGATGCAACGTGAATTTGATACTTGAATAAAACGAAAAATCATGTTAAATCAAAGTTGTTTTAAGTTGAAACAACGTGATATGACAAAGGAATCATGTTGCGTCAAAATTATTTCAAGTTCAAACTATGCGAATGTAATACTGAAATAACACGAAGAGTCATGTTCAATCAAAGTTATTTCAAGTTAGAACAACGTGAATTTGATACTTAAATAACACGAAGAATCATGTTGAATTAAAGTTATTTCTACACTGAAAGAATTTTGCTTCATTAAATCAATGAAACAATTTCATTAATTTTTTTTATTGATCTAATGACAATTTCACAAATCCAATGAAAATGTTCATTAATATTCTGAAAGAATTTCGTTGATTGATTTGTTATGGTTTATGTAATTTATACTGAAAATTTTGTAAAAAGCGTTACGAGGCGGGAACTGGGGGAGGGTATATAGAAACTCCGAAAAAAGTGTTTCGTAATGTGTGAATATCCCCTTAAATAAGTTCGGTAAACTCCCCACACTTATGTGTGTGAAGTTAAATATTAATATATAAAACCATAGACACAAACCATTGCTGTGTTGACATATTAAAACTAGGGATGTAACGATATGCCTTTTTACCGATACGATGCCGATACTCAAAAAGAATTATGGGCGATACCGATACCGATGCGCATATTGAAATTGAGTTCAAGCTTAAATTAACTAAATTACAGTAGGGTAATTTTTTCATCATACAAAATTACAGTATAAGACATTATTAATATTTATAATTGATATTAACACAGTATAAAAAATTGGAAGTAATTTTTAAGGAACTACATTTTCATTGCTTCCAAAGAATCTATATTAAAAATATGCAGATAATTAGTAGAAAAGAAAGTAAAATTTTATTTAAGTTATACAAAAATTTGTAATGCCATGCTTTTTATATAATCGATTTTTTAAAGGACGTTTATCAACTAATATTCTTCTAAATAACTTAATTGTTAAAATCCTTCTAAAACTTTATATTTATTCACATAAATTTACATGAAAACAGAGTTTTGCGTTTAAATTCGCCTAAAAAGAAACAAGTTGCAAAAATTGGTAATTTTTCATAATTTTTCCTTGAGGAAAAATCATTGTAGGTAGAACGCCGAAAAAGAAATTTTTCCTAACATCGCTTCCAGTTCGGTGATTGGTAATCGAAAAAGAGAATTTCTTGCAACGACAAGCAGATGTAAAACTAATTAGAAATGATCCAAATTTGCCCCACTTTCGGATCGCAAATTCTACATTTTCATGACTTCTTTGGAGTGTCTTTTTTTTGTTGGGAATACGATTTAAAAAACAACGAATTGAATTTGAATTGATGGTAAAATTAACAACAAACAAAATATTTGTTAAAAAAATTTTAAAAGTATAGTTGGTATCGACAGTAAAATATCGCCAATAACGATATATCGGAAAATATGAAGTGTCGCCGATATATCGGTATCGGTGTCATCCCTAATTAAAACGTAGTGAATGAATTTAAAAAAAAATTCGGAAGGGGTCAACGTGGACGAGAAAAAACTATGCGGATTTGAGGACAAAGTACTCTATTAAAGCGCCCATAGTTGGACGTTCTAACAGCTTTAGTTGCAACGAGTTGGGGTTGGATCGGAACAAGTTTTGATTTTAAAAATGTTCTGGTATAACATGCCTGAAACTTCTACTCGATATTTATTATTAAGGTTGTCAACACACAAACTTATTTTTTGTACACAGAAAAAATTATCACCAAAAAGTTTTCAAACAAAAGTTTGTCTAAAAATAATTTTCAGAAAATGTTCTTTACATAATCAATGAATTGTTTGTTTGACTCTTATTTAGGAACCAAACAACAAAACCAACAAGAAAAACTGTGTCGTAAAAAAACTACACTGATGACGACATACACACAAATAACAACAACAACAACAATGATAGCAAAAGAAGTGCGATTGTACCAAGCTTGTCTTCAGTAACTTTTGAGTTAATCAATTCGTAAATGTCGTTGCCTTAATTCTTAATCATTTTTTTAGAGTCTTTAGATAAACATTCAGACTTGAACACATTTAACAAAATGAAATTTCATAAATGCTTAATGGATGATGATGATGATGATGACCCAGACAAACATTTTTTTTTGATATATTACAAAAAATCCAGTAAATATTTTTGTTTGATTAAGTAAACTTATTTGTTTAATATTTGTTAGTATTTTTAGACTTATTGTTTTATAAATTCAAATAAAAATATTGTTTGATATTTTTCAGAAAGCTGTTTGTGTGTTTGTTTTTAGGCATGGCTTAGACTGTTTTCAGTTATTTTGTCTGTATTTAGCTACAGACATTCAACCGAGAAATAAACATGCATATAACTTTTTTGCGCGAGACGGTGAAGCGCCCTGTCAAAATCAGTAGTACTGATCCGTTCTGCTAATCTGATTTTAATATTCCAACACTCCACTCTTAATAAAATAATTTGAATTTACGTTAATAAAAATGTTGAACTAAAAAGCCGAAATTATAAAATTTCAGACTTAAACTATTCAGCTCAAAATAAAATTACGTAAAAATAATTTCAAGACCTTTAATATTCTATTTGAAATTTGCCCTCCAACTGTAGATTTTTCTTACGCTCTTTACACTGCGTTTACAACTGATAATGCTGTCGTTACAATAAGGAATACGTATTAGTTGCTATTGTCAAGACAGTATTGTCAGATGTAAACGCCGGGTAAGGACATATGGGCGTGTACACAGGAAATTTTACTTTTTGTCACGTGCGACACCAAGCAATTGTGCTTGTTTGCTTCATAGAAAAATTAGGTACTTTTTTACTTCTTTATATATTTGTGTAGGCCGTAAGCAGTTCGCTACATTAAGTAAAAGTTTAGGAAAAATTTAACTACAAGGTTCTGAAATAAAAGCTTAATTACTTGATGTCGCACGTGACATAAACTGGACTTTCCTGTGGAAATGCCCATATACAAATGGTGTCACCTCAAAGAGTCCTCACCACCAAACCAAATATTTTTAACGGAACATGTTCAACTTTTTTTAGCACTCACTGTATGGGCACTCTTTCAGCATCGAGTACCTTATACACATGCATTTGGTCACGTTTGTGTAATTTTAACAAAATTCTCTAAAAATTATAAACATGTGGAAGTACTTAATACATAATATCAGTTTCATAATTAATATTGTCAGGTTTATTGCTTCGTAAACATATTATTAATGCAGTTGCAATGCAGTAAAATTACCGCTGGCCAAATTTGTTACAAAGTTAGATGACATGAAATGGAATAAAAAACTTTATGGTCAAAACAATTTTAAATGAAAATTTATGATAAAGATTAAAATATTGTTTATTAAAGAAATTTCCTGAAAAACTTTATTTACTTTCATTAAAAGCATATTTTTTTTTTGTTTTGGTTGGAAAAATATCTCTAATAACTTTTCTTGTAAATAAATTCTAATATGTATTTTCTTTTGTTCTTCTTATAAAAACTGTCATACGTCAGTATCTAAATACGCTTTCGTGTATGTATTCTGTTTTCTTTTTTGGTTAAATAAACAGATATTTACCTTAAGGGTTTGTTTAAATGTGAAGAAAAATTTGATTTTTTTTTTAATTTCTTTGTTTTTGGCATTTTATGAAATTTATTTCTTATTTGAGCAGGTATTAGTATGATAAACAACTCTAGAAATTGAAGATTGCTAAACAAATATGCAGTATGTAATAGATAGTTTAAAGTTTCCCTTCCATTCCATCGTAAGCATTTTTTTATTTAATTTATTTTACATGCCAGCAAAGATTTAAAGCAAAAGGACTGCAACATTATCTAAAATATGACACAATTTTAAATTGTATTTGTTGTCAATGTTTGGTGAAAACAGTGGAAATTTAAAATTCTAAAAGTTGGGATTTTTCAGAAGGCTGCTACAGCGATTTCATCATAACTTGGGAAGGGGTAGTCCAATTTAATTACATGAGACTCTAAATAAAATTTACTGCAAGTCGTCTTAACATTATTTTTTCATAACTTAAATGGTTTCCGAATTATTCAGACCGCAATGATGAATCAGATTCATGCAAAATACCTTAATAAAAGAAAAATGTATGTTAATGCCAGCAGATTACCACTTTGAATAATTATCTTATCACTGAGTAAATATTAGAATACATCTACGTAATTGTCACAACCAAACCAAACATTGAATGTTTTTTCTCTTTAGGGCGGATTCGATAATGATTTTTTTATAGTCTTAGAAAAATATTTACAGGTAAAAAAACGTCTAAAAGATTTTCTCTAAAAATGCTTGTGTTTATCTGCTGCCACCAGTCTGTTAATGTTTTCAATATTCGGATATCCTCGCAGTTTTAAAGAATGTTATGAAATGCTCTTAGCAAAAGACAAATTCACATATTTATTTAGTTTTGCTTATCATCAATTACACTAGTTTACAAAAAAAATAACTTCAAAAAAGAGATGTTTTCTAAACGAAATTATAGTCACTGAACACGAATATAGATGACATTTATCTATTTTTCTCAACATTTTTTCAGATTTTTTTTTCTAATTCCAAAAATCTTGAAAACTTTTTGTCTCAATTATACAAATTTTGATTTGTTGCATATGTATGTTTTTCCTCTTTCAGCGAACATATATACTATGTTGATCGAATAAAAATTCATTGAGTTACAAGCCTTAAGACTTAAAAAATTTGAATTTTTTTTTTACTTTCTTCAAAATTAACCATTTTAAGTCCTTGTATTACGCCAAAAAAAAATATCTTAAAGAAAAGTCCAAACGTACTCAATGCAAAATTGTCACCATTGTATACAAAATGAGAAAGTTAAGATATATTTAGTGAAAACGTCCGAATTTGAATTTTAATAATATGTTACGTAATATGTGAAAAGCGCCTTAGTGAGTACCAACTATCTAGTATTTGCTCTTATTTTAGGGTACTAAATACCAAAAAGTAGTTAGTCGATACTTTTACTGTTGTATTTTCGCAGACAAAGCGACTGGAATATTTGTGCGGTAAAATACAACTTTGTTAAAAAGTACAACTTTTTCGAAACTTTTAGAGTATCAATAAGTGTTGAGGTCTCAGTAAGTTCTAAAATATCGTCTTTCATTAAGCAATTATCTTCCAGAGTTAGTGAGGTATAATCATTTGAAAATTATAATTTTTCAATTTTAATCCAAAGAATTTAAAAAATTTTTCAAAACCTTTAGTCTAATATTTTCAAGATATCGGATCCAAATAACAACCCATGTCACAATTGTTTTTTTTTTTTGGTTTATTAAACAACATAATTTGAAATAATTAAAAAAAATTATGGAAATATTCTTTTAAAATTGGAAAATATAAAGTTTTTAATTTGAAAATTTAAAAAATTTTGAATTTTTGAAAATTTTTGCTCTGAAAAGGCATCATCATATTTTCTATATAATTTCTTTTTGAGGATTATATAATTATTATAAGTGCGATTAAAAGATATGAACAAAGTTCAAGCCAATTTGCAAATTTTGGTGCCCTAGGCTGTTCGACATATTTTGCAGCAAAGTTTTGACTTTAGCCCATATGTTCTAAGTTCTTAAAGCTTGGCATCAAAAACAAATACCGCTTGCAGAATATATATGTGTATCCATTTATTTGCCAAAGCATTATTTAGTACTTCAATTCCTGCAATATAGCAATATAGCATTCGAAATTATGAAGTATCAACGGTTTTATAGCTTTAAGAAAAAAAATTGTATGCACAAAACACCACATAACACCCTCTGGAAAACTCAAAAACAAAAATTTTTTTAATGTTTTAGCTTTAGTATCAGTAATTTAATTTTTCAATTTCAAAACATTTTTAATTAAGTCTCACATGTCTTTACCCACATTAAAATTTAAAGAAAAAAATATATCTGTTTGTTTGCTTGCAGTTGTACATGTACATCAGGCGGGGATCTAACTTAACCTCTTTGAGGGGGGAGAGATTTCAAAGGAAATATGCGATTTTAAAAAATATCTTGCAGAAACTCATTAGAAATGGGGTATATTTTATTAGTTTTGGAAGGGGATAAATATATTCCTCTTTCCCCTCCCCTGGTTCCGCGCCTAATCTACTTTCATACACACATTTCTACATAATACAAACAACTTCTTATCAGTTGATGAAAAATTTTAAATTTGCAAAAAAGGTGTAGTTTGTCAACAATAAGAACAGAAAGAAAAAGCCAGCCGAAATATAAAAAAGCAAACAAACAACCAAACAAGCAAATTAAGCTCTAGTGGAATTAAGCACCTGGAAATAAACATACACACGCTGAAGTGTGTAATTTTCCCAACAATACCCATGCAATTCAATTTTGCAAACTCCCATTACACCCCCATTATTTTGAACAACACAATCAACAAACGATAAAACAAGTGTGACATAGAGGAGTATTTGAAAAGAAACTAGAATTCAACTCGAAAGATCGACGGTTTTGATATGCCGAGTAAGCAAAGTCACATACAGCTGTTTCGAGTATTTTATTTTCAATAGGACTAATGAAAGCTCTGTATATACGAGTATATACAAGTGTATTTGTGGAAACAAATTAGTCCAATATATGCCAAGCTAAACAAACAGTTTAATACTCAACCTACAAGAGCTTCACACTTGAGTTGATTTCATTAATCAATTTATATTCCACAAATTTTGGAAAAAGGTTTTAGTATTTTTGTCATGCATGTAAAAGAATTGAGTTTTAAAGCAGTACAAGAAATAATTGCACAAAAAGAACGCACGGTGTCATGGTACACCGAGTTAGAACGAGTTCCTGTCACCTTCGGCCTACCCCCTATCGTATTACTCATACGTAAAACACTTCCGTCCTAAAAATATTCGATATAAACATTTATTTCAATAGAACACTGAAGCTGGCACATAGCCGAAACCGGTCTGTTTACAAACCAAATTTGACGTGGGATGACGGAAAATCGTTCCAAATAAACATTTACCTTCACATATATATTTATATGAATGATTCTCATTATAAACGTACATTTCGTGTTTTTTATTTGATTTCTTTTCCTACCAATATAACTAAATGAAATATGTGAAGTTAGGATTCATCCGTTCATGGTCCGAAAAAAATGTATGGATGAATTATATACAAGGATGAAGGCTTTAAGATCTATAAAAAATTAGGCAGCTATTTTTAACATAGTGGGCGCTATATGTTTTTTTAAGACCATTTTTGTCAATAAAATTCTTAAGCCTTCGGAGGAACCATGTCTTCCAAACAAATAGTCTGATGAGTTATAGGTAAGGATGTAGGCTATAAATTCTGTAAAAACTAGACAAAAATTAGACAGCTATTTTTAGCACTGTGGGTGCTATATTGCGTTATATAAGACTAATTTTACCGATAAAATTCTTTAATGGTCGTGAATCTCATTAAAATAGCTGATATAGCGTTTTATCAAAAAAAGGTAGTTTGTCCGAAAACGTCCATCATTAGCGATCAATACGCCAACAAATTTCATATAAAAATCAATAAAGAATTACAACCCAATATTTACTCAATGTTTAAAAGGCCTTATTTTCTGAACCAGGAAACTAGGTGATAAATAAATTTTGTTTTCAAATACACTGATTTGTCCACTTTGATGCTGCGTTAAATTTTTTTAAATCCAATATTTTTTTTATATTTTTCCTCTGCTAGATTTGCTTTTTCCCTCTGTGCGGCCTGCTGCTTTTGTTTTCAATTGTCGTTACATGTATTTCTTGCCAGTATTCGTTAGACGTATTTTTTCATTTGCATTTTTTTTACGCCACAGCATAGAAAACATTTATATGCTGCATATCATATGCACAACGTACCATAAAGAACTTCGTTGAAAAAAACACTTTCAGTCCTTTAAATAAAAATATGTGGCATATAAAGTGTTTAACGCGTTCAATTAAAATCCGTTTTTAGTTTTTTTTCTATAATGTAATGAAATTTTTTTTAATGGGCTTGACTAACATTGCCACTGGGTACATCATTATATGTCACCTTAATGAGAGAACGGTATGACCGGTTTCGATCAAATTAGTATCGCAAAAAGTGGTTTTTAATGCAAAAATTTTTTTTCTCTCTTAAAGCTTGTCAAATATTTAAACCTGAAAAAGCTTTACCTTTTACATAGTGTTCTTATACACAGGAAAAAACGGAATGTAAAATCAACATGACGCAATATTGATTAGAAATCATATTAAATTTACAAGAAATAATTTGTTGTTTGAGTGTGTTGGTGTTTATTGGCTCTGTTTATTGCTACAATTCACTGTTGTGCTTAGTTGTGTAACTTGTTGTTGTTTTGTTGTTGTTGGTTATTCCTATATAGCCGACCAAAAAACCAACAAAAATGGAATGACCAACGAAAATTTATTGCTGCTGGTGTAAAATTCTTTCATATTAATTTTAAATATAATATTATTAATCAAACTTTAAATCTCTTTGATTTAATATTTTTCACTGTTAAAACAACTTTGTTATAAAAGTTACACTTAATTTTAATTCAACATGACTATCTCTTTAATTTCAAATATATTTTATGTTAAATAATCAATTGAATCAAGTGGATTTGAAAGGAAATTCACTTTACATACGTTGTAAAATAATTAATAAAATAGCTACATTATTAAATTCATGTTGTTTCAACTTGAAATAACTTTGATTCGACATGATTCTTTGTATTATATCAGTATCAACTTCATTTTGATTTAACTGTACTGGAATATTAAATCAACATGAAATATAGTCAATTCAAAAGTTTAAATGTCCTTTCAAGATTGTTGTAAATCGTGTTGAATTAACATGAATGAAATGTTAAATTAACCTGATTTTCAACGATTTTACATTAAAATTTTTCTGTGTAAGAACAGACGTCTTATAAACAAAATAAGCTATGTATCATGAAAATCGATGGTTGATTTGATTAGCAATCAAGTAAGTGAACACACAAAGGCACTTAAAACGTACATTCGTTTTAAATTATTTTTGAAACCAAAACTAAATAATAATAACAAGTTTTGTTATAGAACTTATGTTCTTGAAAATCAAATAAATATTAAAATCAATATTAAAGTTCTTGAAAGAATAAAATGCCTCCCTTTTTATTAACATCTTTTGTTTAACTTTAATAATTGGTAAGATATTTTCTCTGGCGAGCTTTAGAAATATTTCTGATTCATTTATTCATAAATTTGTGTGTGCTTTCTGCTCGTATGTATAAAATTAAGTACGTTCAACATTAATAATAAAAATAGTTTGCAGTTATCTCGAGGCATTCATAGTCGTATAGTCTCGAAAACATATGCTCACATAAGTAGATAAATGTTAAATGTGTAAAGGAACACGGAAGCGAGTTGATAGCTGTGTTGAAATAAATTGCAAAAGCCATAAAGATATTATAAAACAAAATATAATTTTGTTCTTAATTTATTTATGTAAAAAAGCTTTAAAGTACACTCCTTAACATCCCAGTAAAAAAGGGGCTTCCAAGGAGGTCAATAAGATCCTTAGCCTGTAGTGAAGTTATGAGAATTCGCAATGTTTCTAATTATTTTTGCATAGGGATGTCATTGCAAGAAGTACTAAATGATATGTGCTATTTTTATCTTTGCCACTGTTAAAAGCCATTATCCTTGAATCCTCTTTATATATGAAAATGTGAATGAGATGTGTTGTTGCTGCTGCTGCTGCTAGGCAATGGTGCTATTATTTTCCAGGTTTGTTCTTCTGAGAAGCATAACATGAAAAATACCAAGATGCTTATCTCGTCCTTAAAAAGCAAAGGGAAATTAAGAACATCATAAAAATGAAATTGAAGTTATGCATTAAAAACGAGAAACAAAAAAATACATTTTCTAGAAAATTAAAGTGAAGTTAACATAAAATTGTCTTATAAAACTATTTCTTCAATTATACAAATTTACATGAGATACGAATATATTTAAAAATTTAGCTTTATTGCAGGTTCTTCGAAAGCAAACTGGCATAAACTAATTAAATACACATGCATAATTATGGAATGTACATAATAAAGCTTAACCCCCATATTCTTAAATGATTAGTAAAGTTAATGTGTGCAGTAAAACCGGGTTTCCCATACAAAATTCGTACAGTAAACCAACATTAACTTCAATAAATTTTTATGAATGTGGGGGTAAGTATTTGGAGTGCTGCTAAGTTACTTTGTGTTGAAGTATGTGTTGTACTTAAGACAGAAAAGACGAATGACGATATGAAATCTCCGAAATTAGCGTTACGTAATATACCAGCAAAAACTTTTGTCATTTTTGTAATCGGTAGTACTTTATTAATAGGCTACAAAGTAATGAGTGGTACTTATTTATCTTATTACTATGTTTTAAACTAAAACTACTACTTAGTTTTTAATAAAATTTGTTCGTATTTTTACTCTTATCTGAAAGTAGCTACAATTTGTTGATATGTATTAATAAAAAAGTATCCAACCACTTTTTAAGGCAACATGTGTTTGTACATGAAAAGTAATTTTTGTCGCTTAAACTTATAAGTCAACAATAGCTGACTGGGTAAACTACTTGTCTTCATATCTGAACGAGCACAGGTTCGTATCGCAGGTGGGTAAAAAAAAATAAAAATAAAATAATAAAATAAAATTGGAAAAATATAAATAAAACATTTGTTTATTTGACTACTTATTTTTTAGTTTCAAGTAAGTCAAATAATAATTATTTAATTACTGTGACAATGTCAATACATTTGTAAGGGGTACCCCTTAGTTTTAGGACTTCTCAAACAAAAATAAATAGCAATCGAGTCAAATTGTAAGTAGTTACAACTTAAATCCTCATATACTTTTTTGCCTACCAGTAAGCAAAGTTATTGCTGGGTACTAAAAAAAATGTCGTAGCGTGAAAATTGGCTCGAATCTCAGACGACGAAAATGAGTTGAGTTGAGAACGGCAATATCGGCATAATACCATTTATTTATTTATTATTTTTTTAAGCCCGAACACGACATAAAAAACTTTAAACGCGTATATCATCTGGTTGAAGTCTAACAAAACGACTATTTTTAAATTGTCGGACGGTATTAGACATGCATATGCATATTGACACAATTTTTTGTTACGAGGGCGGATCAATAAGTCCGTGACTTTTTGAATGAAACGCAGTTTTTTTTTTTGCAAAACAAAAATTTATTTTTCAACATAATCTCCTTTTAACTCAATACACTCAGTCCAACGTTTCGCCAGCTTTTGTATCCCTTCCGAAAAATAGGATTTTTCGAGGTCCTTGAAATAGGCATTTGTTTGGTCAATAATTTCATCGTTGGAGCTAAATCTCTTTCCACCGAGCCATTTCTTTAGGTTTGGAAATAGGAAGTAGTCACTAGGGGCTAAATCCGAGAATATGGCGGATGAGGTACCAATTCGTAGCGCAATTCATAGAGTTTTGCCATTGAGACTGCCATTTGCCATTGAGAGCAAACGCGGCACCCATCTTGCAGACAACTTTCTTAAACCCAGCTGATCACTTAAAATCGAAACCACACCGTCATATGAAATGCCTATGGCATCAACAATCTCACGCACTTTTACTCTTCGATCGGCCCACACCATATCGTGGATTTTTTTCGAAATTTTTAGGTGTACTGACCACAATTTGCCGTCCAGAACGTTCAACGTCATTTGTACTTGTGCGACCACAACGAAAGTCAGTAAACCACTTTTTTACCATTAAAATCGATGGTGCAGAGCCCCCATAGTATTTATCGAGCTTTTCCTTGGTTTGATTGATGGTTTTTTTTCGCAAAAAAATAACGTTTAATGAGCACTCGAAAATTCACTTTTTTCCATCTTTAGAAAAATACACGAGGTTGGTTGTTTTGAACAGCTGCTAAACGCAAAGTACATGACGACATTTGCTCAAAATTTGACAGTAGTCTATTAACAGGCGGTACTTGATGGGAACAGAGTTGTATTTCATATAACTACGAGGAAAGTTCGAAAAGTTACGGACTTATTGATCCGCCCTCGTATTTTTTCATTAATTCATTTTGCAAGAAGCCTTCAGAGTTAAAGTAGATTATAAATGAAGGCCAAATAAATTTTTCCTTTGCGGTTCTTTAAGCAATAATTCTCCGTTAAATTAAGAATAAATAATGGCTAAAAACCAAGCTGCTTATTGCAGTATTTGTATTGCATTTTCTTTCATACTTTTATCAAATTATTCGACACAACAACAAAAACACTGCAAAAATATGTGTCGCTTTTAATCTTTAAAAGTAAAAAAACAAACGAAAAACAAGTTGTGAATACAATTAAAGAAGAAGCCTGCTGCATTTCGGCCAAATTTATATTTGGTTATCTCGAACAGGCTCACACACACACACACACACCACCAGATATGAAAGACTCCTGTAGGCCCAAATGTTACAGACGACACTTTCATCGATGATGTCTGCGAGGCAATCAATGATTTGTCGTCTATAAACGCATTTGGAAATAAGTATACACTGATAGAAAACTGTCATAATGCTGATGTAATTTGACATCAACGACACTTTTCATCATAGCGATGTCAACCTTTACATCAGTTGGTCATCAATGCCAATGATGACAAATCTATCATCAATGCAATGACACATCGACATCAGGGAAATTACTAATTGACATCAATTTATTGACAAAATGTCATCAATATAATGTCGCTGATAGAAAAATCGTCATAACGCTGATGTAATTTGATATCAAGTATATTCGTTTTAGACCCAATGACACTTTTCATTATTAAGGTACCAACCTTTACATTAGCTGTCATCAATGAAATGTTTCAAACAATTATACATCTTTACATTTTCTTACTTTTACTTGTTTCTATTTTAGTTTTACTTTTTGATATTTTATTTTTTCTTCTAATGTTGGTCTTGATCCCATGCCCCTCAATTCATCGCACATTTATTAAACTAACGCCTCTACTACTACAGCTATGCTACCATCGAAAACATCGTCAGCACAAAGTCAACGTAGACATTACTTCTGCGACATACATATAATGACTAAGTGTCATCAATATGATGAAAAGGTGTCATAATATCGTTTGCTTCAATGTTTTCTCTGTGCATGTATGGTGTAGTGGCTTAGTTTCTAAAAAGACTTGCATATTTTATTATTAGCTCTGTCATACTAATAATAACAAGTGTGCATCAATGCAATGTCATGTTGTTTAACTATTAAAAATGCGTTTAAACACAAAAATAAAAAATAAAACAATAAAATTCGTATTAAAATACGAATTACAAACATTATAACATTGTTAACTTATTTCTTGTATACATATTTTACACTTTAATAATATATAATAATAAGTGGCATCGTATTGATGTCATTCCAGTCATAGCATTGATGACCTTAAACTATGACAAAATTCTATGAGCACGTTTATCATCAGATTGATGTCTGGTTTCATTTTATTAATTGCATTTGTCATAGCATTGATGTCAGAATCCTGATAGTGGCGCGTCATCAATGCGATGATACATTTTTCTATAAGTGTAGCGACAAGCTGGTATATGTTATCGTGTGTAAAGCTTTTGTTCTGACAAAATTATGAAAATATGCTTTAAAGCCTTATTGGTTACAAGATGAAGAGCAACTGCATGCAATATGTCGTGTGTACCTTTTTATTGCTGACAACAAGAGTAACAACTGCATCAAAGTTATCGAGTGTACGGTTTTTTTGGCGACAACGAGAATAACAGCTGCATCAAAGTATGTAACATTTTTATTTTTTTTATAAACAAACACAACCCGCGAAGCGATTAACGTTTCTGCGGAAAACAGCCAGGGTTTATGGCGGGCATCGAACGCACAACCTCTGGACTGACAGGCTAGCATCACTACCACTCAGTGCTAGCTTATCAGTGTGAAGGTTATGGGTTCAATTCGATTGTTATATTTTTGATATTATATATAAGTATATCATTGACGACATTTCAAGTAACATGTTACCAACGTTGTCATTAACGACTTCTTTGCCCTTTTTTCGAAAATGTTGTCAATAGTTGCTTACTTGTTTCGCACATGCATCGACGATGTCTCAAAGACTTGGCCTACGGGGACTGACTGAATACGAAAAGTTAAACGAAAAAAATCGATACTTAAACAGCATAACGAAAAGAAGAAGTGGAGAAAAAACAAAAGCCGCCATATAAAGTTATATATCATTTTTTTCTGCTTAAAAAAATAAAGAGGATACAGTTTAAACCACAGACTACAAGGCGCCAGTCATTGTCTGTGAAAACAGAAATGACAACAACAGAAACAGCAGCAACATCAGCATCATTATCAATAGTATCGCCAGCATCCTTAACCATATCAGTCGTATCAGGGATGGTAAACAAGGTTTTATTAATTATGATTTACGAAATGCTGCTATAGAAAGGACATTGTTGAGCGAAATGTCTTTTGAATGCGAATTATTGAACGAGAATTATTTTAAGTACCTAAAAATTAATCAATAAAAAAGTATATTAAAAAGTACTTCTGAAACCGAACCTAAATAACACATTAAAATCTTTATTTTCCATGCCTGATCAGTATAACTGCAAAAAGAAAATACATTTCCTTCAGTCTGATTAGTTTTGGATTTATGATATAAAAATTTCTTTATGAGAAAATAAGAAGATCGAAAAAAAGCTTTAGCTCTTGTGCGAGTGTGTTGTTACAAATATTTTTCTTTAAATTATATATTCTGCTTTAACAAAATATTTTCCGCTGTTTGAGAAAAAATTAAAAAGTTGCTTTTTAACAGATTTAAAAAGTTACGAAATATATTTTTGTTTTGTGTTCTGCTTGCAATTCTTTGAATGTGTCATAAAAGATTGATATTATTTTAAGGAATATTGACATAAATTTGGCACTTTTATGCATAATGGCCGCTGCTTTGTTTGAATATATCAAAGATTTGCATGTCTTGGAAGTGGAAGCAGATTAAGGGAATACGCAGATGTGGTTATTTATTACATGTAAGTCAAGTTGAAAAAATTTCAATATATATTGTAAGGACTTACAGTGGAGCCTACGGTACAGATATGCACATATATTTGTGTTCAAATTTTAAATTATTCCCTTTAAAATAAAGCCAAGGGATTTGAATTTAAATTAATTTTAAAACACCTTCAAAATATTCCACATATATGGTTTTATGTCGAGCCTTAACTGCAAGGAAATCGTAAAAGAAATTGTCCTTTAAATAATAATATGTGGAGTATAAAGAGCGTAATGAGCTAAACTGAAATCCATTTTAATTTTTTTTCACAGACAGACTTTGCTTAATAGGCATGACCAATATTTCTACGAGGTACATCGGTAGATTTTACCCTAACTCGTGAAGGTTATGCTCGATTGCGATCAACAAAACGCCAAAATATGCATGACAAATTGCCTTCAAACTTTTTTAATGTAGTTTTCAGATTTGATCAACGCTTTCGCAGTTATTCTCAAATTATTATCGACGATTTTATAGCATTAAGAACAAAATCTTTACATATACACAAACTAATATTTTGACTTTGTTTTTTTTTAATCTTTCAAGAATTATGTATACTTAATACTATTAAGTATACGTATGGAGGAACATTGCACAGTGGAAAATTTTGCAAAGTAAATTGTGATATATATAGAAATTCCAAACTGTTGGTTGGATTTATCTGAAATTTCGAACATCTTTAGAGGAGAAGTCAGGCTTTACAGCACGTATCTTGGTGACCTTCTGATTGAATTACGACCGGAGTTACAGTGGGCCAAAGTTGACTACCTGGGACTCAACAAAAAAAACTTCTGAGGCTTCTAACTTGTTTAAATGTTATCCGATTTTAAAAATATAAAGCGTTTTAAGCTAAGCTAACGAATACAAAGCAAAAAATGTCACTAAATGTGTTTCCGTATCTCCTATAGCTTAGAAGATATTTGTCTTTAAAGAAAAAAATTTTTTTTTGTCTTGATTTTTTTAGTATTTTGACAATAACTTTTTAGTTTACTGTTGGATTTTAAAATAAAAGTCAGCATTCGATTTTTGACAAAATTGGAAAAAAAGTTTTCCGGCATTCTTTAAGCCGGAAAAGGCTTAAAAATCAAAATTTTGAAATTGACCTGAAAAAAGCATGATTTTTTTTTCGAAAAAAGTATCTTCATTATTTTAAATTTTGTGGAAAGCTTTTTTACCACATTCACTCTTCAATTACATATCGTAAAAGGCAATCCATTGGCAATGTGTTTAGTGCCAAAACTTTTATATTTAGACATGTACCCTATATTCAGCAATGGCCGAAAATTGTAAATTTTAGAAATATATATTTTTTTTGTTTAAGGGTCTATAAAAAATTGTGACGGTTGATTTTTAAAATTCCAAAAACAACGTTTTATAATATGGATACTCCTAATAATTTTAGCGAAAATTGAAGAGAGCCTTTTCATAAATGTACCTATGCGCGCAGATTTTCTGAAAAAAGGTAAAATTTACGAAAAATAAAGTTCTTTTCCATAAAAAATATATATTACAATAACTTTATTTTCTCAAATTAATATTTTTAACTTCTATATAAATCTATTTACTGCGCCTGAAAAAATTATTCGAATATCTTCTAGTGATCTCGAAATATGCCGATTGTAGTGTATGCAAAGCAAAGAATATAAAGAATTCTCTTGACTTCTTTCCTTTTATTCACACAACTGTTATAATTTCTAAAACTCTACTTAAGCCACATAAAAACCACAAAACTACATTTCTAATGTTATACAAAACGTTTATGTGCACTTTCCTTAATAAAATTTTTTTTATCGTAATTATACAATCTGTTTTTTGTGTAAGAGTACTTAATACTAATAACGTTGGGTGGTCACGCTAATATATTTAATCATAATTCGCCAACGGTTTGTCCGCTTTGAACAAATTAACTGTCAGAATATGCGGAATGATATTGTCTTTAATTCATTTATACACATATTTTTTATATTTCCAACTGTTTCGGAATTATTCATAAATTAGAGGCGAAAAATAAATTTTTTTTCGTGCAATTTTAAACCTTTTTTCGTTTTCAAAAGCTCATAAAAAACTAAGAGGGCTAAAATTTAAAATGTTTTTCATTTAATAGAAAGCCATTTATATTAATAATTAAAGTCGATGAGCAGATATCGATTTTATATCCAATTATGTCAGGGAATTTTATTAACAATAACTGCGATTTTCATACAACACTCGTACGTACACTACGGATGGGCAAAAAATATCGATATATCGACATTTTCTTAAAAATATATCGATATATATCGTCGATATTTTTAATTTCAATTTAATAGAATATTACTGAAAAAAAATCTTTTGTTTTATTTATAATATTTTGTCTATTCGAAAAATTATCATTCTTTGAGTATAATTTTGTTAATGTATGTTCCATGAAATATTGGTGGAACAGTAAGGATCTTGGAAATTAACTCTTTCCAGCTTAATTATTTATAAGAAAGGTACTTTTTTTGTTTTATTTTTTTAAAAAATCTTGGGGACTACGTATGAATTATCATTGTTGAAAAAATATCGATATTTCGATATATCGATATTTTTTATTCGATATATATCGATGCCGATCGATATTTAAAAATATATCGATATCGATATATATCGATATATTTTTTTTACTTGCCCATCCCTAACGTTCACACTTAAATTGAAATGTTACTATTGTATGAAAATCGTAATTTTTATCAATTGAGTTTTCTTGTGTTCATCATTCGTCACTTAATTGTAAGTAAAATCCGAAGTAGTGAATCAATTTTAATGAAATAAAACTTGTTTTGTTTGAAACATCCTTACCTATATGTTAATAGAATAATAACGGGTTTTTATTTTATTTTTTTATTTTTTATGAATTAATTAAAAGCAAAAATTTTTATAAAATATATTATTTTATAATATCCCCGATATCTTTGAAATTGCTGAGCAGATTAAAAAACAATATTGGTGCGACTTAAAGATAATATTGCTATCGAGTTTTGGTTTTTTGTTTTAATCGAATAGCTCAAACCATTCTCCAGTTATGTTAGCGTTCGTTGTGCAGCTGTTTCCGTTTTGAAAAAATGTACATCTCGAAAACTGGAACAAAAAAAACCGACCACACATTCTGATTCAGAGCCACAAATTACATAAAAAACAACTTTCAGTTGCTCTGATCCAAAACCTAGTAAACTTGTGTTATTACGGTTCATAAGACAGAGCTGAATTTAAAAATTACATTACCTGATAGAGTACCCTTTAATTTTTGGTTTATTTATGCAATGGCTGTAAAAGTTTCAACAATTTACCTCTTACGGTTTAAAAGATACAGCTAAATGTGGAAATTACATTAACTGATAGAGTACCCTTTCATTTTTGTTTTGTTTAAATTTCAGTATTTATTGGTGCAGTCCTGAATAACAACACACAAGCTTTGAAAATGTCAAGTGTCTACATATCAAGTGTCTGTATATTACATTAGGATTTTACCATGTTACGCTGCTCGCGGCAGAACACCTTTTAATTTTTAACTTTAAAATTTTTTTGTATTTTTTGTTATAGCGGTCAAAGTTACACATATTCTGTGAAAATTTTAGGGCTGTAACTCCCCAGCAAAAATAAATTTGGTACAAGGAAGCAGGTAGATTAATTAAAAGTGCTTCGGAGATGCGGAAAAGCACACAGTGCATCCCCTCTGCCTTACGAGGATGCAATAACGTAAGCGAGCGAAGAAACTTACCACACACACGATGAATTTGGTTGGCTATTTATGTTTTTCATGTGTTTTAAACACCAAGTTTTTTATTCAACTCAAATTTTTTATAGTGCATCATCTCTCGCTTACGTGGGTACAAATATGGATGCGCGTGTGATTTTTGCTTCGTAATTTAATTTTGTTTATTCTTCCATTGAATTGTGTATGAAAATAAATGTGCCTCGATAGCTTAGTGGTTAGTGTTCTAGTCTACCATGCGGAGATCGTGGGATCGATTCCTGATTCAATATGCGAACAAAAAGTATTTAATAAAAGCAAATTGTAGTGTAATATAATTTCCAATTGTATTTGTACCATTTAATACATCAATAAATATAAAAACAACATAAAATAATGGCAAATAAAAAATTAATCCAAGTGTGGTAAAATTGTGATATAAAGAGCAAAACATTTTTTAATTATATACATATAAAAAAGACATGAGGTCAATGCATCTAAGATGCGCAGAAAAAAACTCATGCCTCCAGACACTTGGTAGGTCTGGACATACAAAAATATGTAATACCGAAGCAGGTTGGTAAGGGAGAGTACTGAAATCTCTCCCTTACAAACCTGCTTCCGGTAGACGGATATTTTTGCTGGGTCTTACGACTGTCGAGATCGAAGGCTGTGACCTATAGGCAGATTGGATTATCAGTTTATAAAAGGCTGAACTCTTTCCAAAATAGTTTGATTTTGCCCCACTGTGCATCGTATTTAAAGTTCAATTTATATAAAAATTTGATTTTTTTACTACACACTTAAATGAAACTTAAATCACAAATTATATACATTTAAAATCTATTTAAGTTTTACAATTTACCATAAGATTTTGACTGCTTGTTCTTCTTGTGTAAAATAGTGCAAGCAAAAAATTTGTGTCCTTTGACAAATCAACTTCCTTTGGTGTGAAATTTGTGCTTCTTTTGTTCGTATTTCTCTTTTTATCATTTTGTACGCTGTTTTGATTCTATTAAAACATTCCAGCAACTCATCATTATTATTCGTTGGTTCTTGCTTGAAGGAAAATATATTTATTTGGCATTTTCAATTATTTTTGTTGAACAGCTGCTTTTTTGGGAAATTTATGGGAATTTTATAATATTTCATGATGCTGCCATATTTTTATCGCACTTACATAAATACGAATTTGTTACGAAGTTGACAATTTATATTGAAAAATTTTTTTTTAACGTTACGGAGTGGGAGTTGGCTTGAGGAGGACCAAAAATGCCGCAAATGGAGTTGGGAAAATAAGAAAGTATACATAATACATTTTCACTTCTGACACATTTCTTGCGAATTAATCGTATACATAAATATGTTAATACTTTTTGATTTATTCTTTCTAACTAAGCCCTAATAATTTACATTAAGCATATGTATAACAAATAGCTTTGAATAAGGACGTGTTCATTAGGTACATACATGCATACTAAAGAACACAGAACTCCTTTTTTTTTGGCTGCAAACCAAAATAAAAATAAATAAATATAATATTTCTCTCCTCTCTCGCATGCATACACCTAATAAATATGCCATACCCATATTTTGTTATTTAGTGCAAGGCATATTTTTTTATAAATTAAATTGGAAAGCAAAATGTTTTCTTTTTCCCGCAATGCCTAGTACATACAATTAAATTGCCTAAAAAGTTCTCAATGCCATCTTCTTAGAGACATTTTTCTTTGTTTGTTATTTCTGATGTCTTCAATTTCGTTTTTCTATTTTTAAAAGAATTTTAAATTAAAAACAATAGGTACAAATTTTTTTTAAAACATTCACAAAAAGAATATTTATTTATCTTTCGTTTGAATACAATTGACTTTTTGTACGTGTTTTATTTCAAAAATATATTTGTATACACATATTTATATGAAGTTGAATAATAATTTTAGATCAGAGGTCCCCAATCATTTTACTCACATACATACATATATCACCAGCCATGTTTATCGATTTCGGTTAGAGCCCTTTTATCTAGTGTTCTTGAAAACTCATAATCTTGAAAAAATTAAGTATTTTATCAACATTTGAGCAGGCATGTGGTATGGGCGGGTAATGTGGTACATGGATGCAAAATGAGATTTAGCAAATTGTACTAATTTTCAATAAAAAGTGTACTTTTTCAGTTCGATTGTACAAAATTGATTTTTTTTATTTTTTAATTTTTTTTATTACAAATTAAATAAAATATGTACATAAAGATTCACTTGTACTACAAATTTGTATGTACGTAAAGAACTTAACAATTAACAAAAGGGCAGATTGACGTTCATTTGCACTAAGTACGTAAGTATGTGATGATTCTGATAAAAAGAGGCCTTATTTTCCGGAGGCCGAAGTTGATGTAGCTACATTTTCTGCGGTCTGAATAATTCCGAAGCCATTGAGTATGTAAAAAAAAAATTTTTAAATAGCTTAAAGATAATTGGACAATTGTGTGGTATATTTGTGTTAGTGTCAGATTTTGTTGTTTGTTTTTTTTTTCATTTTAGATGTTCGGGCACGAGGCCGGCGAGAGGGTTGGAACCTCCTGAGGATGCCAGTGCTAGTTGGAAACCTCGCCAGACCAACCGGTCCGTAACAGAACGGTTACGTTATGATAAAATCAAATTTAAAAAAAATATTTTAAAAAAAATTCTATAGAATTTAAAATTTTGACTGTTTTTGTATTTAAGGGACCATAACTCATCAAAAAAATATAGCGGTACTCCGGCATTTTTCTTGTTGCTTATGAGTGATTCCACGTAAAACGGCCCTATGCAAGGAAAAAATTATTTTCTTATTTTTAATAAAAATCTGTAAATTAATGTTTTTTAGAGCATGACAATTATAGAAAAAATAAAAAAATACATTATTTAATATTTTTTAAGCAATTTGAGGCACTTTTAAATAAATGGTCATCCACGAAACATTTTGCTCTCCCTCTTTGTATGTTTAATATTTATTTCAGATTTTCTTTTCTTCCCTTTCTCATTATTAATAAAAACCTTAATCTCTGAAAAGAATATACTTTTTTCGCTTTTTATTGAATTTAAGAAAATACTCAGCTAGAGTATTCTGCTGTCTATAATAGAACGGATAGCATATAATTTAATGTGCTATAATTTTCTTATGATTTATTTTTATATTATTTATATTAATGAAATCAATAAAAAGTTTTATTTCTACGAATTTTTTAAATTTTCGTATTAGGTCACACCCTTCGGTCACACCCGTCACATTTTAAAAACAGTTTTTGTTAAGAAAACTGATTTTCCGTTAAACAGTAAATACTTAATACAACTAAAAACACTCTGAACAGACAGCAATACCGAAAAAAAAATTGTGTACGTTATAGTAAAAATTTTACAGAATTTATGCTGAAAGTCATAATTCTTTAAAACTAAGATTTGTAAGGTCACACCCGTCGCAGCTTTCTGACTACCATTCTGAGCAGAAATCATGTTCTTTCAGTGTCTACCCGTTATTCAACGACTTTAAGCTTAAAAATTTTATATTCTTTATTTATAACAAAAAATGTGTGTAAAGTGGTCACACCCGGCTAAATGGAATTACTCATATATGCAACACTATAGTGTGATTAGAAGAAACTGTGTTTACAACAAATACCTTTACCGGTAATATTAAGCACTTACTTTCATTTTAAGATCTGACTAAAAGCACTGTAGATTATGTGAAGTATGCCATAAAAATTTCGACTCTATATTGACGGTTTTATATGTTTAAGGGCCAATATATGCAACTCTTGGGAATCGCGGCTTTAAATGAAAAAAAAAATTGCAGTATGTTTGTTTATAATAAGAGTTAATAATAAATAAGTTCATGCAGCTGTGATAGTTGGGTATAATAAGAGTTTGGTTAGCGATTTTTTACTTTTTGGTTTTGACACTCTTTTTCGTTTTTTTTTTCGGTTTTTGGCGATTTTTTTAGTTTTGGCACTTTTTTGTTTTGGCGCTTTTTTCGTTTTGGTGATTTTTTCCCATTTTTGGAAATTTTTCCTTTTCGTTTTTTACGACATTTTTAGTTTAAGCGATTTTTTATGTTTTAGTGCTTTTTTCGTATTGACGATTTTTTTCGTTTTTTGGCGGTCTTTTTAGTTTTGGTGATTTTTTGCATTTTAGCGATTTTTTTTTTGAATTTTGGTGTTTTTTTCTTCAAGCGCTTTTTTCATTTTGGCGATTTTTCGTTTTGTCATTTTTTTAATTTTGCAATTTTTTAGTTTTAGCGTTTTTTAAAATTTCAAGATAGTCAAAATTACATTAACTGATAGAACACCCTTTAATTTTTATTGTTTTAAATATCGCTGTTAATTGGTGTAGTCTCTTCTACAGACTACACTAATTAACACTAACTTTGAAAATGTAAACTGTCTATATATAAGTGTATGTATATTACATTAGTTCTTTGACATTTTTCATTGCTCGCTTTATAACACCCTTTAATTTTTAACTGTCATATATTTGTTGTTGTAGAGTTTTACATGTTCTGTGGAAATTTCAGGTACGTAGCTCTTACGGTTCCCGAAAAAAGAGGCTGTGACAGACGGACAGACAGACGGACGGACAGCATAGCGAAAACAATAGGGTTCCATTTACGTTCTTGGTGTACGGAACCCTAAAAATATATATAAAAAAGTTGAGTTTACTTACATAATTGCACATATCTCAAAAAATGTCAGTTACAGAGCTCAACAATATACCGTTTTAAAGGTAATAAGACAGACCCACTTCATAATAGTGTGATCAAAATTTTTCTCGGCTCACAATAAAACTAAAAAAAAACGTATATATCCGAAAATTAAAATCGCTATATCTTAAAAAACTAATTTTCAGAAATATATATAATATATAT
Source organism: Panzeria rudis (assembly GCA_956483635.1). Classification (NCBI taxonomy): domain Eukaryota; kingdom Metazoa; phylum Arthropoda; class Insecta; order Diptera; family Tachinidae; genus Panzeria; species Panzeria rudis. The sequence continues at coordinate 151,652,479 of OY101448.1, read as the reverse complement.
ATTTCTGAAAATTTGTTTTTTATGGCTATACATTGCTTTATAAAATGTTTTATGATGTTCGCATATGAATAATATAAATGAAACTTATATAATATTGCGTATCACAATATGATAGATGTTAAAAATAATACATTTTCCATATTGTATAATAACTTTGAACTGATTTTCGCAGTTTATGCACTATAAAACAAAATAATTTTCAAAATGAGAAAGCAAGGGGTATGAGTGATAAATATTTTTTTTCAATCGAACGGCGGCATAAGAAGGCGGGGTCGTAGGGGCGGTAAATTTTTCCAGCTTACTTCTGAGATCATTTGACAACTTTTTGGGGGGTGAGACCTACCTTTTTCGAATATAATAAAAATCCCATACAAATAGAGAACACCCTAATATATATGTGTTTGTTCACTTTCATATCTACATATTCATATCTCTTAGTCCAAAAGTGGTCAAATTATTATATCCAAAGTTATAGATAAAAAGCTGAAAAATTCATTGAATATTCAATATTAAAATCCCAATAACTTAAAAAAGCACAACTTTAAAATTTTCCAAAAAGTATATGTGTTGGCTTATTTTCATGTCTACATAGACTACTGAGGCTCAACGTGGTAAAATTGTTATTACCGAAATTATAGACACATATTAGAAAAATAAGCAGAATTTTTAAAATTAAAATGGCTATAGCTTAAAAAAACAATTTGAAATTTATTATTTGACATATTGTTATAATTTTATTTTAAATTTATTTGCTGGTACTTAAGCAATGTCTATATGCATTTCATTGCTGCTTTACCAAATCGTCATAGACTTCAAACACAAATTTGAACAGTTACAAACCCTTTATCTTATGTACAAACATTCAAAAACCATTTGAGAATTTACAAATAAGGAAATGATTTTAAGAAATAAGCATAGTAGGCTTTGAAAATTATACAAAGCCTAGCAAATAGTAATAAATAATTAATTATAATAAATAATTAATTATTTATTATTATTTGCGAGGTTTTGTATAATTTTCAAAGCCTACAATGCTTATTTTTGAAAATCATTTCCATATTTGCCTATTTCTTTTGCTAAATACTGCAATTGAAGACTCTAATAATTTTTCTAACTATTTTTTAAAATTTTGCCAATAACTTTATATATAAGAATTTTACCACTTTGGGGCTAAGTAGTCTGGGTACACAGAAAAAAATAGACAAGAATTATATTCAATAAAACCATGTTATTAAAAAAAATATGAATTTCAATAACATTTATCTTTAACATAATAAAATATTTCGTAGTAAGAATTTCTTTTCCATGCCGGTTATTTCGTTTCTTTTTATACATAAGTACTTAAAACAAGTTGTATCCCATAAAAAAATAAATGGGATATGGCTCAGCTAGAGAGTGTATGCTTTACGTCCGGAAAGCCCGGGTTCGTATTCCAGCCATGTCAACATTTTTTTTTAATTTATATGTATATTTTTATTTTGAAATATTTTTGTTATCAATATAGGGGAATTCTTTATCACAGGAAATTTGAAAAAAAAATTATTGAATACCGGGATTTTTGTTATCAAAAACGAAACTTATTTTTTTCTGTGTAGACATGAAAGTGAAAGAAAACACATATTTTTTAGAAATTTTTATGATATGGCGATTTTAAATTTCGGGAATCTAAAATTTTTTTTAAAAATATTCTTGTGCTCCGCGAAAATTTTAGGTTACATCATTGTGGAGGAGGTTTTGCAACCTTTCAAACTGTATGTTGCTGAGATCCTTAACTTAAGGACTTTTTGGAGATATTGAAAATTTGTTAAGTCAAGTCAAATTTATAGATATATTTTTTTTGCGTTAATGACGTTATATCTGCACAACCGAAGGAGTTAGAAATCCCAAATTTGATATCCATTACTTTAATATACTGAAAAAAATCCACACAAAGTTTTATCAATATGGAAGATGGTGAAGTCCAACCGTTGATTGATTCGAAGTGGAATAACTCTATATTCGATTAAAATTTTTATGTATGATTGTATCCTAATAAGCAATCAATAAGATTCGTTGATGATACATTTTTCTTAAGCATTCACGGAAGCATCGACATAGTAGTGGTTAAAACATGAATGACAATTGATATCTTCTTCAAAATGTTTGGTATCATTATCACGGACAAACAAATAATCTCCATATTCATGGTGGATTATCCCCAATTACTCTGCAAAATTATTAATTTATTATACCTATTTTTTTTTCTTTTCTTTTACAAGTACTTACTTTTCTACATCATTTGATATTAGAGTACCCAACATTATAATATTATCCCCGCTACGCTTCACGGTTTGGCTTACATTTCGACTATTTAAAGTTATTCATTTTGTTTTTCACGCATATTGAAAACACTATATTGAATTTTCATACGTTGATTAGTGTTACATTATCCTAAAGCTCATTATTTTTGTTAAAAAAAATCCTTGGCAAACGAACAGTCAATGCTTTTGAGTGCTTAGGGTGAATTTTTAAGACATCAATGGTGGGAGTAATGTTAAGATGTTGGCTGTCTTGAGATCAAATGAAGCGGAAAACAAGGTACATACATATTTGTTAAAGGAAACATGAGAATAATATATTATTTAATTTGGAACGATTTTCCGTCATCCCACGTCAAATTTGGTTTGTAAACAGACCGGTTTCGGCTATGTGCCATCTTCAGTGTTCTATTGAATACTAAATCTATTGAATACTAAATTATTTAATTGTTTTGGAAAATAACTTGTAACTATTTTTTGTTTGTCCACGTTAACGATGCAAGACATTCGCATCTACAGAGTTTATCTGGAGAAAAATATAACGACCCTGCACTTATGGCTTGTGTCGGTAAAAATTTGGTTACAACTTCTTTATAATACATATGGCCATAGTTGCCCAGAGCACAAGTTAGGAAGTTGACAGTATTCCAACTTCCCTTCAAGTGTAGGATTAAATTCTTCAATATGAAAATTTTTGGTTAAAATATACTGGATGGCCAATCGGAGATTAACCTAAGCGACCTTATCTAATACCTCAATCCAACGGGGTAGGACTACCAGTGGTAGGGTGAGTGTACTGGTCATTGTGAAAAAGGAATCGATTAACTCTGCTTTATTTGTTTCCTATTTGTACCAGAAAGCCAACCAAGCATGAAAACGTTTTGTATTAATTCAAAATCTATGGATTCCAGAATATTTTTTAGCCGATTTCAAAAAAGGAGGTAATCAATTCTTACATATTTTGTATGTTTGTATACGCATAACTCTATCATTTGGGAACCGATTTTCAAAATTTATTACTTTTTTTTTTTGTTTGAAAGAGTTTGCTTGTAATTTGGTCCCATAATTTTTTATTTATTTTGAAAACCGGGCTGGCAATTTCAAGCCAGAAATAGTCATTATCGCATATCTCCTACATTTGTGGACAGATTTTTTTTAAGGGTTTGCTTGCAGCTTGGTCCCATATTTTTTCGAAAATCGGACGGTCAGTTTTCTAGCTCAAAATATTGATTGCCGCATACTCCTCCATTTATAGGACGATTTAAAATTTTTTTTTTTTTTATTTATTAATTTTTTTTTTGAGAGGGTTAGCAGTTTGGTTTGGGGCTTTCTTTGCAGTTTGGTGCCATATTTTTTTCGAAAATCGGACGGGCAATTTGTCCGCCCGTAATTTTGATTATCGCATAGCTCCAGTATTTGTGGACCGATTTTGAAAAAAGAATTTTCAGTTTGCTTCCATAGAAATTCAAATGAAAATCGATTATCACATAACTCCGCCATTTATGGATCGATTTTCATATTTTTTAGTTTTATTTTTATTTATTTGGAATCAAGCAGATTCCACAGCTGTTGACCCTTTTTTTATTTGTAGCTGTCAATTTTGTATCTCAATACACAAGTTATATTGTATATGTGTTTTAATAACTTGACATCTTCAAGAAACTGCGACTACCTGGTAAATAAATCTGTCTTGATTTCGTACAATGAAAAATTGATTATATCGGATTTTAAACTTACCCATAATTGTGTCTGTTTTGTAATCTGTTTGATTCTCTCTTTGTATTAAAGTCGGCTTTTTTGGCAGAATTATTTAGAATCGATCTAGTCAAACTATTGGCACTGCGTCTCTTTATAGACCTTTTGTACGACACAAAAGTTTTGTATAGTGCTTTTAGAGTTCGGAGAAGCCCTACTAAGACCGTCTGAGTACAGAAGCACGCCTTCTACTAACATCCTTCTACTACTACGCAAAACAATACATTTACAAAGATTGTGTGCCATCGTTTCATTCGCCATTAGGTATAAACGGCATGATGTTATATTGATGGTGGAATAAATTAACTTCTTATCGTTTTTTAATAAAGTTACGAAGCTAAATATAAAAAATTACTTCCGACTTATAACAAATTACTTTACTATAGTATTCATCACATTATAATGTGATAAATACTAATGTGACAGTAATGTGATAGTATTTCTTATAGCTAGTTTTTGGAGTGCATCAAAGCACTTCACAAAAATTCCGTATCGAAATTCTCAGAAATGGAATGACTCCACGATCCTCTTAGCTACCCAGCCAAAATAGCATTGCAAAACTGGTTCCATTTTTGGTTTTAAAAAAATTTACACATGAAAAACTAAATTTTGTTTTCTGTAAAGGAATTCAATGAAATAGTAAATATTTTGTCTAGGAACGGACCTACAAACAAATTTGTAAATATAAACAAAAATGTCTCATCAATAACATTGGAAAAAATCGTGTTTTTTTCAGTGAACAAATTGTTTAAATTAGGGATGTAACGATACGCCGTTTTGCCGATCCGATACCGATACCGATATTTAAAATTAAATATCGCCGATACCGATTCCGATACCGATACGAATATTGAAATTGAGTTCAAGTTTAGATTAACAAAACTCAAGTGCAATTTTTTATTATAAAAAATTACATTATAAGAGAGAATATTTAAAATTGATAAAACATTGGAAGTAATTTTTAAGGAGCTACATTTTCTTTGCTTCCAAAAAATTTATATTAAAAATATGCAGATAATTAGTAGAAAAGCAAGAAAAAATGTTTAATTTCTTTATAAAAAATACTCGCCATGCTTTTTAAAAAATTGATTTTTTTAAAGGACACTTATCAACTAATATTCTTCTATAACTTAATAGTTTATTTATTAAAAGACTTCTAAGTTTATATATATTCACTTAAATTTACATGAAAACACAGTTCTGAGTTTAAATTCGTATAAAAAAGTTTTGAAAATGGGTAATTTTTTATCATTTTTCCTTGAGGAAAAATCATTATAGAATACCGAAAAAGAAATTTGTCCTAGCATCGCTTTCAATTCGATGATTGGTAGCCGAAAAACAGAACTTCTTGCAATGGCAAGGATATGTAAAACTAATTAGAAATTATCAAAATTTGCAATACTTCCAGATCGCGAATTCTACATTTTCAATGCTTCTTTGGAGTATCTTTTTTTTTTCTGGAATAAGATTTAAAAACAACGACTTGAATTTGAATTCATGGTAAAATTAACAAAAAAAAATTTTTTTTACAAAATAACAGCATAAAATATTATTAATTTTTAAAATTGATATTAATAGGATTTAAAAAATAACGAAGTGAATTTAATTCATGGTAAAATCGAACGAAAATAAATTATTTGTTAAAAAAAACTCTGAAAAAAATTTTTAAAAGTATCGGCGTATCGACAGTAAAATATCGCCGATACCGATGTATCGGAAAATCTGAAGTATCGCCGATATATCGGTATCGGTATCGGTATTCGTTACATCCCTAGTTTAAATCTATACAACAATTTGTCTGAAAATATTTACAAATTGTAAACAAAACAATTTACTAAATCAAACAAAAAGATTTACTGGATTTTTTGAAAATATCAAACATTATTTTTGTATGAATTTATATAAGAGTTAGTCTAAAAATACTAACAAATATTAAACAAAATATTTACTGGATTTGTTGTAATATATCAAACAAAAGTTTTGTCTGGCTCATCATTATCCATTATGCATTTATGCAATTTCACTTTGTTAAATATGTTCAAGTCTGACTGTTTATCTAAAGACTTAAAAAAAATGAATGAGAATTAAAACAACAACATTAACGAATCGATTCACTCAAAAATCTTCAGTAAACAAACTTGGTACAATCGCATTCCTTTTGTTATTATTTTTATTGTTGTTATTTGTGTATGTGTCGTCATCAGGCTTGATTTTTTTAAGACACAGTTTTTCTTGTTGTTTTTGGTATTTGCGTCCTAAATAAGAGTCAAACAAACAATTCATTGATTATATAAAGAACATTTACTGAAAATGAAATTTATTTTTAGACAAACTTTTGTTTGAAAATTTTTTGGTGATAATTGTTCTGTGTAGAACGAAAGTACCTTTTATGTATTCTGAAGTATTCACTTAATTGTTAATAAAATCAACATTTATTCAGCAACTTTCATGATATATGGCTTATTTTATTCGATTCAGTTTAACTTTTTTTAGAATTTTTAAAAAGCAAAATATTTAATTTTGCATGAAAAATCACTTTTTTAAAATATTTGTGAATAACTACGAAAGTGATAATCAAATTAAAAAATTACATGAAGAAAGGTTGAAGGTAATTTTTACATGCATGTTTTAGCGTTTTGTGGACCAAAACCGGGAATACCATTCGCAAGTTATGGTGAAATATACTGATGTACCACCTAGTGCAAATATTAGTCACGCTCATAAAAAAAATCTATACGTGATAGAAAAAACGGATTTTAATTTGGCTCATTAAACTCTTCGAATTCAACTTATTTTTATTTAAAGGGGCGAAAAATTTTTTTTTGCAGACTCGTGTAATGTAGCAAAGACGCCCGCTTCAATTTCAATTCCGACTTAGGGTCTTTCAGTGACTATCTCATTAAATCTCCTGGAAAATCTCAGTATCCAGTTGATTTTGCGCCTTAGCATAGCCTGTAATTTGATCTTTAATAAGTCATCTTCAGTTCCGTATGCTCTAAAAGTTTGTGTGTACAAATTTTTTTTGCTCACTGTATATGACAATTACACCCCAGCAAAAATTATTGCTTGCTGGAAGCATTTTTGTAAGGGAGACAACAAAACGGAATCACTTGCAATTGCGCTTTTATAATGCATGATTTTTGTTCGCGATGAGCCGCTTAGAAGCAATAGTTTCTGTATCCACAAAACGCTTATTATATTAGTGCTGAAAATCATCAAAATTTTCAGCACTAAAACTGAAAATGAATGGACGTGCTTACAAATGGGCTAACGTCATGTTGAAGGCTTAATATTTCTTATCTTTAATTATTTGCCCAATTCACAAGCTTTCTCGGTATGTATTGTGTATTTAGCCTTTGAAATACACCTTGAGAACAGTCATATTTACTGTATCGGTCTGTATCTTGTATTAATGGACAAAAGATGAACAAGATACATACAAATATTCTCTGAGAGTCTCTCAAAATACGAATTTTTCGAAACATGAAATAAAAGTTTATTTATGTATTTCATTTTTATATGAAAAATATCAACAACAAATATACACTGTTGTAAAGTAATACAGAAATACACATGATATAGAGATACAGCTAGCTTGTGAATTGGGCAATTAATTTTGTATTTTTACTCACTGTTTGTTATTTTAACTTCAACTAGTATCGAGCTAAACACCTTCTGATTTGAAATCCAACGAACCAGCCACTTAACCAAAGACCGTCAGCACGAAGTTAACATAAGCTTACTCTTAGAAATATATTATTTTAAAATTATTTGCTTTACGTTATTTTCGTGCATACTTTGTGTGTGTGTACTGTTCGTGCATAGAATCGTAAAACGTATGTTAAGGTTCTCGCTTACGTTAGTGCTTCCAAGAAGCACTATCGTCAGTGAGAGAAGTTAAAACTTAAATACATATGTTGATTTGCCTATATTTTTTGCATTTTAAAATTATCGTCAAAAGCTAAGAAGTATTCGTGCCTGTTCGCTCGTGCTCTTTTGAAAACTTTAGTGCATTTGTAGTAGCATTTTTGGAAGCATTTGTTCTTAAATGTGCAATGCATTGCTTCTAATAGCTTTTAGTGCTTCTAAATGTCGAATATTTTTTGCTGGGACGTCGTGTAAACACACTTTCAGACCACAAAACTATATGATAGCGGTTTTTATTATTTTATATTTATTTTAATTGTCGACTTTCACAACGAGCTAATGACTCATTTATAAAATTTCTTTAGAATTAATTTCTCATACATCTCTGTGAATTAAACATTTCCATAGAAACGTGTCACATTAATCTGCAGAGCCAACAGCATTTCTGTTAACATTTCTATTCGCTTGTTTGTTTATCTGTATTTATATTTGCTTAAAGTATGTTTAGAATGTTGTAAGAGATTTTATTTAAGCCTCTTTTTGTATTTACTAATGTAAAGAAACTAAGCAAAAACTTTGTTTTGCATATGGAAGTAAGAGTACAACAAGAGCAAAAAATTGTATGTTTAAATATTTTATTTAAATAAAACAAATGTACAAGTATTTATGTATGCACGAACAGGTACGAGATATTTAAAACATCTTCTTAGTATGTTGGTATGTAATTGTTTATGCAAAATCAAATTAAGTATTTCAAGTGGCTGTAGACTTTTGTTTACTCGAGTTTTAGATAAACAAATTTTGTTAAAGTTTTTGCAAATACAAACAAGTTCGTAGACTTTGTATTTTAATTGGACTGTGCGATCAATCATTAAAAATATACACTGGAGGAAAAGCAGGCAGATGCACACAAAATCGTTTTTTTTTAAATATGTTTTATTTAAATATGTTCAAGTTACATATCAAATTTCTACTCTGGGAATCTTGCAGGTTAAATTCTTTCCGTTTTGTCATTTTGTTTGTACTATAGTACAAACAAAAGTACAGGTGTAAAAAATGACAAAACAGAAAGAATTTAACCTGCAAGATTCGCAGAGTAGAAATTTGATATGTAACTTGAACAGAGAAAATAAAAGGAACTTACTTTTCCAGCGAAAACTTTTGTCATTTTTGTTATCGGTATCACCTTATTAATGGGTTACAAAGTAATGAGTGGTACTTACTTATCTCATTATTATGCTTCAAATTAGAGCTACTACCTACTTAGTTTTTAATAAAATTAGTACGTATTTTAATAATTATCTGAAGTTATACGATTTGTTGGTCTTTTAAGTCAACATGTGTTTGTATATGAAAACTAATTATTGTCGCTTAAACTTTTAAGTCAACAATAGCTGAGTGGGTAAAGTTCTTGTTTTCATATATGAACGAGCACAGGTTCGTATCCAAGCTGGGTCAAAAAAATAAGATAAAATAAAATTGAAGAAATACATATAAATAAAACATAATGTGTATAATTTTTTTTTTCAATTTTAATTTGTTTATTTGACTACTTATTTTTTAGCTTCAAGTAAGCCAAATAATAACTAGTTAATTGCTGTGATAATGTAAATATATTTGTGAGGGGTACCCCATATTTTTTGGACTTCTCAAACAAAAATAAGTAGTTAGCGAGTCAAATTGTAAGTAGTTACAACTTAAATCCTCATATACTTTTTTGCCTACCAGTAAGCAAAGTTTTTGCTTTATTCACAATTAGTACTCGGAATAGAAAATGTTGAAAGCCTTACGTTTAAGGCATAAGATGTGTTCAGCACTTTTATGTAGAACAGCACGAGAAATATTTTTGTGGAACAATTTAACCCTCTAACTCTTCGTTGTATGGGTCTTTTTGCAAATTTCTGAAAAAAGAGGGCAAAAAGACCCATATAACGAAGAGTTAGAGGGTTAAAATGTTTTACAAAGATGTTTCTCGTGGGGTTTTACACAAAAGTGCTAAACATATCTTCTACCGCACGTACAATATTTCCTATTCCAAGTGGAGTTTAACTCTCCTAAAATGAATCCCAGATGTAAAGTTTCCTCTAGCAGAATAAGTCGCGAGAACCTTGTTATGTACTTTGAAAATTAATTTTGGTGAACAGTGTAATTAGGTTTCTTTACAAATTTCTGGCATAATTTTACGCAGTTATTAAATTATTTATTTAGTTTAAATTGATAAATTATTTATTGCACATCATTTAAGGCCTGTTAATATTCATTTGTTGATATTTTTTTACGGTAGACGTTTATTAATAGAAGCATTAAATAAACCATTACTACATAAATATAATAATGGCAGCTGTGTAACTTGAATAAAACAAAGAAAAATTGAAAATTGAGTGACATTCTTTAATAGCTAAATAAATAGCATACTCAACACTCAAAATGGCCATGAGGAAATAAGCATTTAAATTGAAAGATCAGCATAAATTTGTTACAAAGTTATTGATAGATTGATGACAATTGATGGAAAATAAATGAAATATTTTTGAAAATTTTAAAGAATTTAGTACAAATGATTGCACAAAAAAATTCTCAATTCCCCGGCCAAGCACTGCATCACAATTTCATATTTGATTAGAGTTTGCTAACGTCTTAAAAATATGGAAATCATGTGAAAAAACTATTAAACTTTTTCAATTAATTTGTAATCCTTTAATCACTTAAAATATGTACAAACTTAGCATTTGCTTGTAATTGAAATACAAAAGCTTAATTTCAATATTATAATTTTAACTATAAAATAACTTATTAACTTTTGTCACAGAGCCAATAATGATTTAAGTCCTAACAATAAAACACACAGGAGCAAATTGTTAAGGGTTCTTGGCATCATGTAAATTTATCCAGCAAATGGAATATTTCTAACACTAAGCCACACTCAACAACAACAACAACAACAACAACAACAAACACTAAAAGTTAAATAAACCATTTCTATTTGTTCTGGCATTAGGCCAACAAACATAATTTTTCTAAAGGAATAAATAAATAAATATTCATGAGGGACAAAGTTGTGTTCCTACAACAATAAACAAAAACTACAAACATTACATGAATCGAATTTCTGTGGTAAATATAAAAATAGTCGGGATAAGCACAATACACACGGCATTCATAAATAAATATTCTTTTGCCTCATGAGGTTTTAGAATTTAATTTTCGATTATATGTATATAGTAGACATGTTTATTATTTTGTATATGTTTTGTCGTTTTTGTAGTCGGTAGTACATTTTTAATGGGTTACAAAGTAATCAGTGGTAATGATTTATCTTCTTACTGTGCTTCAAATTAGAAATACTACTTACGGCCCTTTTCACAATGTACGATTAAACGTTAACGTGGACTTTAACGGCAAGTTCGGCATACAAAACTTGTCGTTAAAGTCAACGTTAACTCTTAATCATACATTGTGAAAAGGGCCGTAAATAGCTATAATTTGTTCTTATGTATTACTTTTTAAGTCAACATGTGTTTGTATATGAAAATTAATTTTCGTCACTGAATTTTATAAGTCAATAATAGGTGAGTGAGTAAAGTACTTGTCTTCAAATCTGAACAAGCACAGGTTCGTCTCCCAGCTGGGTCAAAACAAACATAATGTGAAAATTGTAATTAAAATATAAATTATATAAATTTGTATCTAACTTTAGCTTTTTTATTTGACTACTTATTTTTTAGCTTCCAGTAAGTCAAAAAATAACTAGTCAATTGCTGTGACAATGTAAATACATTTGTAACGGGTATCCAGAGACCTGCGCCTTGACGGCCGCCGCCGAAAGTGTTTTGAGTTAAGCCGGCTTAAGATCACCCGCCGGTCAGGATTTTATTTCATTGTATAATTTGTGCTTTTTATCATTCTCTCTGGCAACAAAAAAATCCTTTCTTTTGTATGAGTGTGGCAACTTTCCCTATCAGCCGGCTGCAGCCAACTTTCAGCCGCCGCCGACGATTCTCTCACGAGCCGCCGCCGCCGACAAATCGGTCGGCGCAGGTATCTGCGGGTATCTCTAATTTTTTGAACTTCTGAAACAAAAATAAGTATGTAGTTATCGTGTCAAATTGTGAGTAATTAGGACTTAAAACCTTATATACTTTTTTGCCTACCAGTAAGCAAAGTTTTTGCTGGGTTATAATTCAAAAGATAATTTTTGCCAAAAAAAAATAAATAAAATTTTTTCTTAAATATACATTGAAATTTTTTTAATAACAAGGTTTTAATGACGTATTCTGGCAGAGGGCGCCAAAGAAGTATATACGCGTATTGGCGTTTTGAAACTTTACATCTGGGATTCATTTTAGCGGGAGTTAATGTTCCCCCTTTTTCCACAGTTATAGTGACTCCGCATAAGAAATCTTGTAAGCTTGTACGTTTAAGGTATAATATGTGCTCAGAACTTTTATGTAAAACACCACGAGGGAAATTTTTTTAGGATATTTTAACCTTCTAACTGTTCACAATATGAGTCTTTTTGTCCCTTACCCAGTAAAAAATGTCACGTTTTTTGAAGCACTAAAGAAATAAAGCGCTTCATAATTCACTTTAAAATATGGGCTTGTTCAGAAGCTGATTTCATAGCGTCACAACAATGCAGGTTTTGAAGCGAGAAAAGTATTTGCTTTTTACTTATACAAAAGCTTCGTACACGAGCTATACAAAAAGCGATTTTATAGTGCTGATCCAAAGCAGGTTTTTAAGCGAGAATGGAGAGTAAGTTTATTTGAGTTTTTCGGTGCCGTTTTGCAACAGTGTTTTTGATCAAGTGATTGGTACGTTGGACTTCAAACCTGAAGGTTCTTAAATCTATACTAGTTGAAGTTAAAATAACAAACATTGAGTAAAAATATGACATTAATAAAAATAAATAAAGAAAAGAAATAAACAAAAAAATCAAAATGGCGTTAACGACGCCAATCCACATCGAACAATTTTTTTTCATATATTTTCAGTTCTAGTGCTGAAAATATTGATGATTTTCAGCGCTTCAAAAGCGCTTTTGTGAGCAAAAATGTAGTACTCCGATTCGGGAACTCGCCATACAAAAATCAGCAGCGATATCAGCAGGTTTGTCAGCGCTACTTTTATTCCATAACAGTAGAAACCTGCTTTATTGGAAGCAACTTTTTTACTGGGTACTTAAATATATTCCCTTTATTTATTTAAATTATTATAAAAATCAACTTACTTAAATAAGGAGCACCAAACTTGCCTTCAGCGGCGATATAGCGGGCTGAAATGTGTTACATAAATGTTGCTCGTAGTCTTTTAGATAAAAGTGCTAAGCACATCTTATACTTTTAACGTAAGGCTTACAAAATTTCCTATGCCAACTACTAATTGTGAATAAATACTAAATTAACCCTTAAACACATTTTAAGTTTTGAATAATTTCTGGCGTTCAATTTGAGTCTGGAGCTTCAGTGTTTTTTTTTTAAAGACTAGCAGTAGCATTTTATAACGAAATTTTTGTAGAACATTTAAGCCTCCTATATCGCCGATGAAGGGAGCTTTTTGGCCCTTTCTTAAGAAAGCGACACAAAAAGACCCATTACACAAAGAGTTAGAAGCTTAAAATGTTCCACAAATATGTTTCTCGTGGTGTTTTACATAAAGTGCTGAAAAATTTTACTATTGATTTATTTTTTATTTTAAATAAAATTTTTCCGGAGTTAATTTGAATTAAAATCATGTATAGATGTATGAATGTGTGTAAATATGTAATTCCCCAGTTGTTTTTAAATTGTTTTTGGTTTGTTTTTGCTGTTTTAGATGATGTCTCTCCACGCATTGGGTTATGTGACAGTTGTTGTTACTGTTGTTGTTATAGAAACATTTTATAAATACATTTACTAAAACATGTGTTAAGTCCATAAAAATATGTATCTATGTATGCGCGCATATACACATTAGAAATGTATCTATAGGTAGGAATTCGTATACAGAAGAGGGCAAAAGAAATAAGCATTTAAATAAACTAGAATGCCGTCCGGTGGTCGAAATTCGACCACTTGTTCCATAACCGGGGTTGTTTATAGCAATAAAATATTTAAAAGTGTACGACAAAAAATTGTGTGGCCTATTTATATATAAGATGTTACAGTAAAAATAATGAACAGACTTAAATTCTGCAAATAAAAAGCTGAAAAAGTCCATATTACTTTTTTATAAGGGTTAAAAGAAGATAACACTAGAATATTCAGTTGTTTTTGGAAAATAATCTTATTACTCGACTGCGGGACGCAAAGAAGGGTATTGTGTTTATCAGTCTATTAGGGTTTAGGATACGTCTACTAAAATGTTCCCGGGAAATTTTTGAGATTTCCCGGGAAAACGGGAAATTAAAAGTACAAGTTATTTCATAAATAATTATATGGACTTTATATGTATTTATATATATTTATAAAATATAGAAGGAAATTTTTCATTCTTGTAATTTCATTTAAAACAAAAACAAATTCTGAAATTTACTTTTTGTTTCAAATGTTAATGTAAGAAAGAAGGAATTCCTTCGACATCGATAAACTGGCAGTAAAATGTCCATATAATTTTTTTCTAATACAAAATAAAAATGTGAACGATTCAAACTGATACGGAAATTTCATAAAAATTTCATGAAATTGAAGTCATACCATTTCTGTTAATCCGTCTACGAGAAAAACTATTGCTTGATTCGAAAAGTACATGCAAGATGAATTTAGTAATGAGTGTCGTTTAATCAATATAACCGAACAAAGTGGAATAATTTGTATAAGTATTAATGATTGATGTGCTCTAGTCGTTTCCTAAAGTAAATAATTCGATATTAAACAAACTTTGAGTGATTTTAAGCAGTATTAGCGAAACAATTTTCGAAAGTGTAGTGGAAATTCTAATCTCATATAAGCTGTAAAAATTTTGAGTCGGCACTACTTAAATTTGTTATAAGTCAACGCTATTATTGAAACCCTGAAGGAGATGTCTTAAGAGAAATAACATTCTAAAAAATTAAAGACATTTAGACAGATTGTGGCTCTGGATATATAAAATTCGGCGCAGCTGAATATTGTACTGTACTTTGCTTGTACTTGACGATAAGAATCCTTTCGGAAAAGTTTCGAAAAAATTAAGAAACATTACGGCGTTCTTTATAAAATGATTTGGAGGCCTTAAAATAAAATTTTTAACTAATTGCGGTAATAGCAATCAATTATCTTACTGTGTAATAACTATGAACTCTATTTGCTTGAATTCGCTTAAAAATTCTTTAAAATTTGGTTTTAGAATTGCTTTTATATTAAATTTTACTTAAAAAGAATGCTAACATTAATAAAAGAGCCGAAATTTCGCCAATTTTCACTTAATAAATCTACTTTATTTAGAAAATTAACCTTTCCGGGTAATCCCGGGAATTCCCAGGAACGCGATTTTTTCATTCCCGTTTCCCGGGAAGTGCAAAAGTCCGGGAAATCCCAAACCCTACAGTATATGTATGTATGTATGTATGTATATGTGTTCCTTTGCAATCGAATTGTCTTTATCCCGGGAGTGTCACTAAAGATATGACAGTAGTCAAAATTCAATATAACGGATAACAGACGCCATTTTGTGAATACGAAAAAAAATAAAAAGTCGGCGAACACTATCAAAATGGGTATCATTCGACAGGTATTTGAAAATCATCTTTAGATTTCTCTTATGATTTTTAATTTCGAATGACCATTTAGGATCTGTGACAGTTTAAAGTTGCTTTCTTTTATTTTTTTACACAGTCGGGTTTTTTGATTTTTTAAATGTATATCTTGTTACTAGTTTACAACATGATATTTTAATCCAGTCTAAATTGCCGCGATGTAATCTGCGATTGAAGACTATTTTGAAATATAAGCGAGTCACCTATATTTTTTATACCGAAAACCTGTGTTATCTTTAAAATTAAAAAAAAGAAAAATTATATTGGCCTACAAAGAAAATGGCATTTGAATAAAAATATGTGGAATACAAAGTTTTTTCTAACACGTAAAGATATTTTTTATGGGTCTGACTAATATTTTCACTACGTACGTCAGTATATTTTACCCTAACTCAAGAACAATGTGACCGATTTTGATCAACAAAACGCCAAAATATACATAACTAAATTACCTTTCTTAATATACTTTTATAATTTGATCAACTCCTTCGAAGTTATTCATAAATAAGTATCGAATAGTGTTTTTTTTTGCAAAATTAAAAAAAAATTTCTTTCCAAAAACTCATAACAAACGGTAATACTGCAAAAACGTTATCTTTCAACTATTTCTCTTATGGATAGGTATCTTAAAAACAAAATCAGTGATATATTATGAAAATCGATCGATAAATGTTGATTTTATTAGCAATTAAGTGAAAACAACCAGACACTTAAAAGGTATTTTCGGTAACAGATTTAATTTTTGATTGAAAAAAATTTTGAGCTTAAGTTCTTTTGAGTGTCAACAAAATGCCAACGCTTTCGAAGTTATTCTCAAATTAGTATCGACGGTTTTGTGTGGCGAAGTTTTCGTTAAAGTCTATGTTAACTCTTAATCGTACATTGTGAAAAGGGCCGTAAAACTCACAACTTAATAGATAAGATATTTTTGGAAACTGCCATTTCTAGAAGCTTTTATATGTTAGAGATTTCGATATCATTCTGACATCGGTCAAATTTTGTCATTATAGGCAAAACTTTATAAAAAATTTAGGCAAAATTTTTAGAAATTTGTGCAAATTTTATACAAACTCATGCAAGTGTTATACAATATTGCGTGTTCAGTGGTTTTGATCAGGTAAAAATAGAGTTGTGGACTTTAGTCGAACTGTATGGGTGTTTATCCAAAGTTATTTAAATTAGTTTGGCTTAGGCTCGTTTTTAATTTAATCTTTTGATTAAATTATTTTTTATTTAAGAAAGAAATTCTATAATATGTAAATATTGAACATTCAAAGAAAAATTTGGGCGTACGGAAGGTTGAACTGACATCAGATGTTTCGAGACCACCACAGTCTTCTCATCAGACCCCTTTTACCTACAGTGCCAGCGACGGCCTAGCGAAAATCCTATGTCTTTAGTAAGCCCAATTAACAGATGTCTGGCCACCTCGTGACAAAGAGCACTTATTACTGAATTTTTTGTAAAGGTTCGGAACTTCAATGACTGTTTTTTTCTTTATCATGTTCAACTATTTTAAGCTTTTTTGATTTCAATGCTGGAATTTTTTGAATGTTTATTTTGTTATTGTTGCTGCCGTCGCTGGCAGTGTAGTTAAAAGATCTGTGATGAGAAGACCGTGGTGGACTCGAAACATCTGATGCCAGTTCAACCTTCCGTACAGCCAAATTATTGATTATCGCATAGGTCCTCCATTTATGCACCGATTACCAAAAAAAAATTTTTTTGGAAGTAGAGATAGGCGCGTGTCGTGTTTTATTTCGTAACACGAATACACACGACTCAACACGAAGTGTTCTTATTCGGGTCGTGTTGAGCAAACTTGACACGAAAAAGCACGAAACGATTGGGGCCCCTGTGGCTGAGTGGTAGCGATGCTAGCCTGTCAGTCCAGAGATCGTGGGTTCGTAGACCCTGGGTGCTTTCCGCACACAAGCTAATCGCTTTGCGGGTTGTGTTTGTTTATTTAAAAAAAATTAAATAAATAATTTAAATATGTATGAATGCAGAAATTTGCCGCACAAGATTATTGAGCGAAAATCTTGATACTTACTGTTTCTCAACAAAAATATGTAAATAAAAATGCAAATAAAACATGAAACGTCAAAATAGAAGAATAATATATTTTTGAATATAAAAAAATGTGTTTTGTTTGTTTTTGGATTTGATTTCGTGCGTGTTGTATGTATCGTGTCGTGTTTTGAAAATTTTTGGCGTGCATATTTCGTATGTGTTGGACATCCGGGACTCGTGTTCGGGTCGTGTCGTGTTGGAAAATTTCGACACGCGCCCATTTCTATTTGGAAGGTTTTGATTGCAGTTTGGTCCCATAACTTGTTTTTGAAAATTTACATACTATAGAATTTTTACGTTTAACTCTAATAAATACATGTTTGGTTTTTATTGGCTTTTTTTATTTAAATCAAATATAAATGCATTTATTAAAACGGTAGTCCACATTACCCGAAGTTACTCTAAACATAATTTGTTTGTCTGAATATGTCAGACACTGTATGAACTTGTCCACTGAACACACAATATTGTATATGCATAAAATTATTTATAAACAAATAATAAAAATAAGACAAAAACATTGGCAAAGGATTAGTTAGCCAAGAAAAAAAGAGAACTTACCACACCAATATTTGTTGTTACTGGCAGAATGCGTAGGCTGGTGCTGCGACGCGTGTAGAGTGTAAAATCCTTTGAACGTCGCATTAACATACGCAAACTTGTGTTTGCACAAACGCCCGCTGCCATTGCTCAATTTAATTCTAACCTTGTAGGTATTTGGGTGGCAATAATGTTGATTAGTCTGGCCTATGTTGTTGTTGTTCTCGCGGTGGCGGCTGAGTTAAGTACGATGGTTTGTTGTTTTTACTGAATCTGCTGCTGCGATGTCGTTTCTTTTAATTCTGCTAATAATGTTCAGGGAAATGATGCTATTTTTACTTTTTGATTTGTTTTCACTACTTTGTTGATTTATTTCTTACAAGATTTTATTAACTTGCATATTTTAAATTTCATTTACTTTTAATAAACTATATACCGAATATTTTTAGCCAATTTACCACACCTTGAGACTTTTCTCACACATAAAACTAAAAATATTTAATTTTTTTATTTCATATAAATAAAACAATTAATGCACTTTAATCTTATTAATTTTATTTAATATTAATAGCTATTTAACTAAAAAGAAGAACAACAACAGAAAACTCTGAATTAAACCACCAATTGACTTTTGCAAAAAACACTAGAAACAACAAAACGTGGAGAAAAAAACCCCAAATACACACTCACGCACTTTTTATTTATTTTCTTCCCCTTTTGTTAGCAGGGGAGGGAGAGGATATGATTTAATATACTCTCTTCCTTCTTTTTTCAACAAGGATTAAGAATTTTCTTTCCTTTCTTTATCGCAGCAAATATATATTTTATATACACTTTTATTTTCAGCTTTAATTTTTCTTAATTAAAAACTAATTTATATTAAATGGAGAATTCTTATTTATACCAGTATGCATGTAAGTATGCGTTAGTTAACACACCCATACACATATAGTGCGGCGAAATTCTAATAAGAACTTTTAAGCAAATGTCGGTAATGTTTAATTTTTTTGTTTTCACTTTTATTAATTAATTATTCACTTTTCTCAATAAAACTGTTGGAATTTTGTTAATACCGCATATTTAACATTAATAAAAACAACAATATGGTTAATTTTGCGCTAAAGACACTTTAATAATAACAACGAGCACCGGGAGGAAACACAAGAAAAACAACACAAAACAACAAACACAGTACGTTCGAATTTCGGCACACAGACGACAAGACACGGACGAGTGGTGGTTTGTACCAACGTACTACTAAACAAGCACTAAATTTATAAAAAATTCTTTTAGTATCGGCAGGCAGCGTGTATTTTATCTTTTATTGAGATTCTTCTAAATACATGAGTTAAATTCTTTGACTTATTATTAGTTTTTGTTCTTGTACAAATAGTATGTGTTTTCGTTTTATTCTCACCGCGCAAGTTTTTTGCTATTTGCAAAAATAAACATAACCAACAACAACAACAAAAACAGTACAAACAACAAGTCATAATACTACTTATTTTGACAGACGGCCACACAACACAGCATTGTATATTTTAGGTACTGATAAGAAACCATATGGGAGACACTTAGGCCCGTCACAGCATATCATTAAATTGTTAACAGTTAATGGCCATTTGCTTACTTGAGCCCTTACGACATTACATTTTTTCTTAATATATTAAGTTTTGGAGAACAGCGCAAATATAATAGGAAATTTGACCATGTGCAAAGAGTTTAACCATATTAAGATAAGTACCGAATTGTCAGACCTTTTACTAATGTTATCGGTAAAAAATGAGGGCCTGTCAAACAAAAAATTTTTAAATTGACGTTTCAATCTGGAGACATTAATATCAGGTGGCCTCGAGAGATCAGGTGACTAAGAAAATGTTTCCATATAAGCACTGTCAACTCTGTTAATATATCAGGTTTTTGATAGCCCAAATATAAATTCACCGTGCAGAATTTATATTTAGGATGTGAAAAAAGCTGATACATTAACGCAGTTGGCAGTTCTAATATGTTACACAATTCGTAGTCACCTGATCTCTCGAGACCATCTGGTATTAATTCACCGTGATTTGATACCATGAAATGAAACCAGGTATAACAACTTTAATTTGACGCGAAATAGCAATTTTGATTAAAATAGTTTGAAAATTAAATTGAAATGAATCATTAAGAAGAATATATTTTCTGGTTTTACTTATCACATATATAAATTTTTTTTACAAATAATCTAACAAATAGAATATTCCCAGATCTGGCATCAATACAACTATTCCAAGAACATATAAAATACAATCGTATGATTATAACACACTTTTGTATGAATATTACCAAAAACAAATATACAATATTAAATAATTAGACGATTACACAACACATACGACGTTAATACGACTTTGTGAATTGAAAAATTGTTTCTTATTGCATCTACGCTACCAAATTTTGTTAGTACTTCTTTTATTTTTGAAAACATTTTTATTTATTATAAGAAATAAATGAATTACATTCAATTTAAATTTATAAAAAAGCTAAAAATCAAATGCTTTCTTAAAACAGCTAAAAAAGGGCTAAAGACTAACAGCCACATTCATAAAAAATTCTTATTTTAGGTTTAAGACTCACAATTGTTATTGAACAGTTTTACGCTAAAAACTTTTTAATATAAAATTGCACTCATAAACACTACAATAGACATTGTGCGTTTTAAGGAAATTTAGATTTCGATACTGGCAACACCACCATGTTTTGTAGTTAGTGTTGCAATAAAAAGAATATGATTTCATCCGAATATTGAAATAAAGGAATAGCTTTTTATTGTTTTCGTGTAAGTTAAGATTTTTTGAACTCTATTTATAATATATCTCTCAACTTATTTAAAACAAGTTTAAAAGATATTTGAAGTTGAAATTGATATATCGATGATATGAATTTATTGAAGGTTTATAGTAGGTGCAAACCATCTTTAAACCTATTTTAAAATTTTTATGTAATATACATTTTTGAATGCAATTTTATGAAAGTTTGCTTAAAAGTAGTTTATTGCCCTGTTTTAAATATTTATGAATATGGCTGTATATATAAAATTTTAGGAAACTAACAAATTAAATTATGTTCGAAAAAAACTAATCTGGTCACACTGAGTACAACATCAAAAGCCATCACTGTTTATTAAAGTAGTAATTTTCCCCTTCTAGAAATAGCGAAGATAAGACAGTGCTCCGGTAGTGTAGAGCAGCCAGCCCGATAGTACAGTGTCCACTCTGCTATATATAGTGAATGTACAAACCTTTTTCGCCCTAATTGTAGCCTACAACCTTTTGCAAATGAGGTGGCTGGTTTTGGTATCTGTTGAAGGTTTTTCATTATTAAGAGGAGTTGCCAGTAGTGCAGAAATTTAAATAGAGATTATAATAACATTATTCTGGCAATTTGGTAAAAATAAAATTTTTACGGTTTTATATAATCGTAACCGTAAGTTTTATCTATGGCGGTATTCCGTTAACTAAATAACAAAAAAATTAAGTCTACAAATATGGTGAAAAAATTAGCATTTCGATGGTGTTGCCTAAAAAGAACCAATCTGCTGTGTAGGATGTGGTGTGAGATTGGACCGTTTTACGCAACACCATCGATTTCTTTGCAATAAAATTTGATTCTGTACATATTTAGTATCATATTTCATACATATATAAAAATATACATATTTTTGGGAAAATCATGCAAAATGTCCATTTTTTTGGGATCTGATTAATATTGAACAAGATTGTTGCATTCAATCGGACAATCATCCAAGAGGCAAAATGTACCATCGATCATCTTTTTTGGTCATTATATATAAATATACATATATATTTTGTAAATTTAATCTAATGTGGATCGCTAATATGTAATCGCTCAACAATGAAGTATTTTCTTTACATGCTGTGTAAACTGAAAAGCTACGCTGCTTACTAAATTTACTTTCGTTGAGTCAATATTATATTGGTACGCCATCATTCGGCTGAGTTTAAGATTTTTCTGTTACATATTTTGTTCCAAACAACCAGTTTTGCTCATAATTCAATGAATTTTATTTTCTTTGCTAATTGTGTTTGCTCGGTAACTACACAGTAAACATTTTTTGATGATATGTCTCGCACATCAGAAAAAATCAGAAACTTTACCAAACTATCATGAAAGTTGTCTCAAACTCTCTTAGCCATTTAGCAGAATAGTCCGCAATTTTCTGGTAAGACGTTTCGGCACATATTTTGATACAGATATATAGATTTTTATTAATCGGAGATTATTGAGAGCTTGTGGGTAATGCTATAAGCACATTCGCCACAGCAGGCTACACGGCTACACGGCTACACGACTACAAATGCTGTTGGCAGCAATCGTCATCGTGTAGTAAGCTACTTAATTATTTTGAACACGGCAGCTACATCGTAACCAGCTGACATTTTGTTGTTGCAGTATATATTTCAGTGGTGCCACTTTCAAAAGTTTTACTTGTATAAAAAATCGCTTATTCAAAATGTTTTTACATCTCGCAAAATGTAAAAACAAGTCAATTTATTTCTTTAAAACCTATTGATTGTTATGGCACTTTTAATACTTAAATTTTTTGATGTTTTTTCTGCTTAATAAAATAGAATATTGACTTAAGTTAATAATACCAGCATCGTTGAAAATTCAAAAAAAAAAACTCATAAGGCAGTAGCTTTTTTTAACCTTATAATTTTAGTGTAATTTTTTTTTATCTCCTTTGGCTCCGGAGTTGGTTTTGAGTTGGTTCAAAACTTTTATTTTTTATTAGCCATAACTCCTAGAATATAGAACGGATATAACGATATGGATATCACTTCAAACTGCGCTAAAATACCTTTCTACTAGTATACAAATTTTTTAAAACAATTAACCCATTCCGAGTGAAATACAATTTTAAAATTTTTTTATCTGACTTTTCACGCAGAAACTCCGTTATCTTAAAAACTGGTCGATACAACGGTACATATTCATGTGTATAGTTTTAAAGAGAACTTGCCATGCTTTTATTTGGTGTATACTTGAAAGCTGTCACCTATGAAATACGTAAGTCATAGTACTTTAAAGATGAGTTTAAGAGGTAAATGAATTAATTTAATTACGAAGTCTCATTTTCAAAGTGCCATAACTTACGAATTTCATCGATGATAGCTTTCAAGTATACATCAAATGAAAGCTTGAAATGTTTTCTATTAAACTAAATACATGTTTAAGTACCATAGCAACGGCCATTTTTTTTTTAAAGAAAACGGTGGTTTTACGTGAGAAGTCATATAAAAAATGATTTAAATTCCATTTTGCTCGCAATGGGTTAATGGATTTCAAAATTGTATATACCAGTACAAAGGTATTTTAGAGCATTTTGAAATGATAACTATTACTACGTTTACACGAGGACTATTCGCAAATAAGTTAATTCATTGTTTATATGGCATAGCAAAATACAAAAACTTGGTAGCACTTCTATAGAAGACTTTTGTATTTAAAAAAAAGTTGAAATGTATAAAAGAACAATTAATTATTTGTTTTAATTGTCATAATTTTCTTCTATTGATGTTTTTCTATTTATTGTTTTTTCTTAACAAAGCGTAGCAGCACCAAAAATTTCATTTGCAAATAGTGCGTTAATCGTGAATAGTTTTCGTGAGTTAATAAGTCGCAATAAAACAATTATATGGCAACAATTTACAGTTTTATTTGCAAGTAACCCGTGCGTATAAATGTAGTTTATATCCGTTCTCTATTGTAGGACTTATGATCAATAATATATTAAAGTTTCGAACCCCGTAACTCCGGAATCAAGAGAGCGCCGAAAAAAATTCCACTAAAAGTTTTAGGTTAAAAAGGGCTATTACCCTGTGATATTTTTAATTTTCAATAATGTTGGTATTTCTGACTTAAGTCAATATTCTATATAACAACAAAACAAATAAATTTATTTATTTAAAAATTCTTGATGCATATATATTATAACATTTAAATTTTTTAATTTTCTTTTTTATTTTACAATAAAAATATTTCTAATCACTAATTTGCTGTACATATTTTGATATATTGTTAACACTGTGTTTGTTTTGTAGCCAACAAAAATAGAAATCAGTTTAATTTGACTACACCACAGAAGTAGCATGGACAACAACCTGCGGTCGTGTAGCCGTGCAGTCGTGAAAATAATCATTTTCATATACACAGATGTATTCTATATTTGACAGGTTGTAGTCGGTAGCCTGCTGTGGCGAATGTGTTTAATGCATAAATGTGCAAGTTTTTAAGCTTATGAAGTCTTACAATTTTCAGGTTCTATATGTAAATTTTATACCCTATTTCCGATAAATGTCTAATTTTAGGTTTTATTTTTTCCGATATTAATACGATAGATCGTAAAAAGTATCAGAAAAATCTAAAAATTATCTGATGCTTTTCAGTAATTTTTCGACATTGTTCGGACAAGTCGAAAATTTCTTTAGAATTGCCTCAGAAAACTCTTCAGAATCGACACAGTATTCATTCTCTCAGATATTTCGGCAAAATTAGAAAAATAAAAAAAATTAATATGATTCAAATGGATCTTTGTCTATCACGTCCCTGTTGTGGTTCTTTAAAGAGCTGACTGTTTATAGATGTTATTTTGAAGTTTAACAAAAGCGGTGAACACGTTGCCAAAAACGTCACCGCAGGTGACTGATATACATACATTTATTCATATATGTATATATGTACCAATGTATTGTATCGTAAAACTTTTTATGTACTTAAATGAACTAAGAATAAATCTTTTTAATTACTATTTTTAAATCAAACGTTTATTATATTCATTTATTAGAGATTAATTCAATAAATCACAATTATTACTAACTCTATTTAAATGTAATTGACACAGAAATATTATCTATTCTGTGGAAAATGCAAAGCAATTACAAAAAACAAAGGATTACAAGTATTATTTATTTTTTAGTATTTAATTAAAATTAATTGAATGTGTATAATGAAACAAATTGAGAAATAAATATTTAAATATTTACTAAATATGCAAATAATTAAATTAAAAGTTTACAAGAGGATTAAATAATTCGATATTAAAAACAAAACTAATTTATAAGAGAGCAAAGAAGTGGATTATCATGTTGGTTGTTTTAATATTAATTATTGATTATCATATAATATAGAGAGCCAACAGAAACAGGTTGGAAAATTATTTAGCCTTAGTTTTGATTATTTTATTTTAATATCGAAATAATTGTTATTTCAATAAATTAAGAAAAAATATTTATTTTATTTCCCAGTAAAAAAATGAGCTCCCAAGGAAATCAATAAAATTCTGAAATTTTGAGCCGGAAGTGGTTCAAATTTAGAACATTTCTAATGATTTTTACATATGCTTGTCATTGCAAGAAGTTTTCTTTTTTGATGCAACTATTCATCGGAACCGAAGTCATGTTCATGATGTTAAGGAAATTTTAATTTTTGTTTGTATTTTAATCACTTCTATTGAACTATTTTTTATAAATAAAAATATTGTAATGCATAACATTTATTTCATTTGATTAAACAAATCAAAAACAACATCGTTAGCATTTGCGAAAATTTCGAATGAGCCTGAAATTTGTATAAGTAAAATTACTTTTTAATTAATTATATGGATGTTGTCAATAATCATTCACTCATTGATAAATACTTTGGGAGTAGAGAAAAACAAGTTACCCAAAAATTACTTACCATTTTTTTCACTGGGTTACAATGTTACAATTGCAATTACAAATTATATCATAACTTAACTTTAAAAGATAATAATAACCAAGATATTCACTCGTTGTAGGGGAAATGACCAGGGCTTATGGCGGAAATCGAACCCATAACCCCCACCCTGATAGGCTAGGCTAGCACACTACTCACTAGCCAACCGAGGCTGCTAGCTGAGAAAAATTAAAATCTTTGCGATAACCTCAAAAATAAATGTTTTCTAAACTAATTTGGGGTCGCTGAACAAGTATCAGAGCTGTAAAAAATTGCAGTCAATTTTGATTGCAATCAAAATGATTTCAACCAAATTGATTTCATTCTTTGATTTCAAAATGATTTCAGATTTCAAACTGAAATCATGTCAAGACTGCAATCTTTTGTATAAAATTGTATAAAAAACGTACCAAAACGTAGGTTTGTTACCCATTTCATGCAGTTTTTTTTATAATTATCAGAGTAAGTTTTATTTCTAGAAAAATGAGTATCATTTAAAGAGAACGATGATTTTGATTCTGATTTAATTTTGATTGCAATCACTGGATTTGATGGCAATCAATTAATATAGAAATTAATTTAAAAAATTGATTGCAATCATTCTTATTGAAATGATATCATGATTTCAATTTGATATCATGAAATCATTTTAAATTTACGATTTTGATTGCAATCAAAAACTAGCAATCATTAACATGAAATCATGTGATTGCAATTAAATTGATTGCAATCTTTCACAGCTCTGACTTGTATGTGGTACTCATTTATGTTTCTTAAGAAACGTTTTTTACATATGCCCCAAAAGAGTTTTTTTTAAGCTACAAATATCCAAAAATCTTGAGAGCTCTTCATAAGAATTATTAAAAATTTTGCACTGTTGGATAAAAATGTCTTTGATCTTTTAACCAATATTTAACATGTGTTGATCAAATCAAAATTAATTGAGTTACAGGACTTATAATTTGAAATTTACCGTTTAAGTCGCTTGCTTTAGTAAGACAAACAGAAAAAAATCTAATTTTTAGCGGACTTCAAAAAAAGAAAGGTTATAAATTCGTCAGGTATTTTTTAAGGATGTTCTCTCTGCCATTTACAAACCGATTTCGGATTTGTTTTCTTTATTTAAAAGGATTCACTTCCAGATTGGTCCCATTAAAAAGTGGGCGGTGGCACGCCCCATACAAACGAAATACGCATTCCTTTTCAACTACTGCTAGTCAACCGATTTTTATGAAACTTTGCACACACATACTAAGCTTCTGTTTGAACACTAAATCATGATTAAAAAGTGGGCAGTGCCACGCCCATGCAAAGTAAATATTCTTTATCAACAACTTCTACTAAACCGATTCATATGAAACTTTGCATACACATTTAATTATTGTTACAATACAACATTATGGTTAGAAAAGTGGGCAGTGCCACGCCCATGAAATGTAAATATTCATTTAAACTACTACTACTTATGAAATTTCGCACACAAATAATTCTCGTGAAAATACATCATTATGATAAAAATTATATGCAGTGCCACGCCTATTTTGTAGTCGGTTTTTTTGCAAGAATTATTTTATTTTACTTTTCAACTGTTGAATTAATTAATTAATTGAATTTGAGGTTCTTAAATTATTCGAACAATTGAGTAAAACTTTTATTTCGTTCGAGTTATTCGAGTAATTTTTACTTAATTATTCGATTTAATCGCAATATTTCTAAATGTTTACTATTTTTTTTGTGTACACACTATAGAATAATATTAAATTAAAAATGTTAAGAAGCCCCAAAGAAAATGGATGATAACTTCAAAACGGATAGAACGATTTTCTCCAAACAAAATAAGTAATATATAAAAAAAATAAAATCAGTTCAGCCTTTTGTGAGATACAGCGATAAAAGGCCGATA
This sequence comes from Panzeria rudis, assembly GCA_956483635.1. Taxonomy (NCBI): domain Eukaryota; kingdom Metazoa; phylum Arthropoda; class Insecta; order Diptera; family Tachinidae; genus Panzeria; species Panzeria rudis. The sequence continues at coordinate 151,624,569 of OY101448.1, read as the reverse complement.
ACTTCCAAACGCCTGGATCGGGTTTCTTCAAATATAGCTAAGAGCACTCTCGAGTAAGTCACCTATTGAACAGAATCAAAATCAGTCCAGCCGTTTGCGCTCTATTATGATGGCGCAGACAAACACACGGATCCACAGCCATACAACACTAAACTTATAGTACACAGCCCTCTTTTTATGGTCGGAAGTTAAAGCTATGTATAATAGACCAGTGGTAGGGCACAACTCAAAATGTGTTTTTATTGTTGCTTATTAGTATTAGTGAGGCGACAGAGCTTCCCACCAAACACAAAGTCAAATGTTTGAAATATTAAGCTTAGATTGCCATAATACATTCATTGTTTGACTAAAGAAAAATAGTGTTGCAGTCAGGGGTGCCAGTTTTATTTCATACCTTATCACCAATTTTCGACTTTTCGTCCCCAAAAATCCTCAAATTAGCTATTTTCTCATCTCCAATAGCCCCACACAGTACCTTCGTAGTATTTCAAAGGAAATATATGCCCAGCGGTAAATGGAGGGAGTAAAGAGGCCTTCTATAAGGCCCTATTTAGCAGGCTATAGTACTTCCACTCCCAATGAGTATTCATCTATTTTTTTACATGCGATGTCATTGCGGACGAAGACCTTCGTCGACCCATTACTCACCAGACCTGATTGAAAGCATTCTTAAGCAAGCCTATTTGCAGGTCATACGTGGCATGCCTGATAGAAGGCCTGTTCTGGTAAGGTCTGTTAAAAATTCAAATGGAGGTAAATTTGTATAGCGGGTATTTTTATAGCGGCTTCTATATTTTCAATTATCGTGATTTAATAATTGAATTATGAATTTTTAGTCGAACTGTATGGTTTTTATCCAAAGTTATTAAATTAGTTTGGCTTAAGTTCGTTTTAATTTAATATTTCGATGAAATGATTTTTTATTTAAGAAAGAAATTCTGAAGCATGTAAATATTGAATATTCAAAGAAAAATTTGGCTGTACGGAAGGTTGAACTGACAGCTGTTTCGTGACCACCAAGTCTACTCATCAGCGTTATTTACCCACACTACCACTGACAGTGGCAACAACACTGTAGCGAAAATCCTACTAATATTAGTAAGCTCAATTAACACACTGTCGCCATCTCGTGGCGAGTCGTACCTTATTGAACTTTGTCTAAATGTTCGGAACTTCACTAACTGTCTTTTTCTTAGCATGTTCAACTATTTTAAGCTTTTTCCATTTCGGTCTTACCAGCGTGGAATATCATCGATATTCTCAATGCTGGGATACCACTGTCAGTGGTAGTGTGGGTAAAGGACTCTGATGAGTAGACTTGGTGGTCAGGAAATAGCTGTCAGTTCAACCTTCCGTACAGCCAAATTTTTCTTTGAATGTTCAATATTTACATGCTTCAGAATTTCTTTCTTAAATAAAAAATCATTTCATCGAAATATTAAATTAAAACGAACTTAAGCCAAACTAATTTAATAATTATCGTGATTTTTTATTTCGAAAGTATTTCATCCAAAGTATTTTTTTATACATATGAGGCCAAATTTCATGTATTTATTATGATATGATGTAGTAGCTGCAACATAAACGACATAATAGCAGCATCGACGATGCGTCTTGTAGCTAAATTGAGAATGTTTGTTATTTCTAAAGTACATTTTTTATTAAACAAAACGAAAAATCTAAAAATGGAGTACTCCTTCGAAAAGAAGGGAGAACGAATGTGTATCACATCTTTTAGAAAAGAACGTAGAGGCCTTCTAGACGACTGTCCTGAGAAGGCAGAAAAGAAGTAATTTTGGATCTTATTTCAAGTCTTTGAAGACCTTTAAAAAGTCCTAATTAGTGCATGCCTCGTAAGTTTTATCGCTGGGTACGTATACTTTTAGTTTTAAATACATATCTACATATGTATGTATGTATATGAAGAGAGTAACGTAAAAAATACACAAGAATAAACCTATTGCATATGTATCAGTAATCATCATTTCAAAAACTTCAGAGCGAAAATCTTCTGAATAATTAGTTAATGCAATTTTTTTTGCACATGTTGTTTGTATTAAAAAAGTTTTAGCATTTGGGAGGCAAACTGAACTGTTTTAAGAGTGTTTTTGTATGAAGCGACTCTAGAGCTATTTTCGTGTTTCACTGATTTACTATGCCTCTTTAAGGAGGCCTAAAACAATCTAGAAGTCAGAAGAAATAGATATCATATCCCCAAAAATCCTCAGCGAAAAAAGTGGGTTTCCCCAAAAAATCCCATGGGGATTTTCAGAAATTTTTATCCGAATCACAAAATAAATCCCCTATTTGTGGACAAGTCCCCAAAACTGGGAACGCTGCTACAATGGAGTATCTATCAAATGTTAAGCCGATGTAACCATGTCTGAAAAGTTTTCAAAACTCGTAAGCTTATAGTCAAACTTCCAAATGAGAATCACAATACAAAATCATAGCAGTTTTTTTTAACATAAAACTTATACAACAAACAATATTTATTCTTCAAAAATGCAGAAAAAAAAGAAAAATTTACATAAATTTTTTTACTCCAGTTATTCGAATAATCGACCCAAATTAATCGAATAAATTTTTACTCGAAATTACAAATTTTTATTTGATCGAACATTATTGGACTTCATTTATTCGATTAATCGATCAAACATTATTCGAGTGAATACCCTACTCATTACATATTGAAGGATATTTAAGGTATATCCCTACGGTAAATGGAACTGACACAAAACAAGTCACGTGACCGGTCCCCAGGTGGTAGAGACCAGTCCGAGTTCTAACACTTCCCATGAAGCGGACCAGCCACTTTTACTTGGGGATGGAGTTAATTGATTCCTAATCGGTGTCGAATAATATAGATTATATACATAAATATTATTCCAAAATTCAGCTGTAATTATCGATTAATTTATTTTTTTATTGCTACAAATCCAACTAGAAATTGTATTTTATTTTTAAGCGGTGTCTTTGATGGGATTCGAACCAACAACCTTCGGCATGACAGGCTAGTACACTACCCACTCCACCACAGGGGAGCTTATATTTCAATGTTATAAATACCAGTTAAGCTGGAGTTAATATTTGAATATAGTTACGAAACAGGTTCCTGAGTGGCATGGCAGTCTCATTGAAGTGAGACAATTAATATATTATAGATACTATGTGATAGGCCTTAGATCCAGGTGCATCGAATTAGTTCAGAGCCGTTTACTACAATACTAGCCGGAATACCAACTAAATTGACTGAAAGTGGTTAATATGTGACCATTTACACAATATGTCTTTTTTCATCATTCACTACTCCTTATTTTTGGCACCAGTCTCATTTTCTCAAGTCATAGGACGAGTATTTTTGGATCAATTGTCACCAAATTTTCCGCAGGGATATTATATATTTGGGCGCCCCAGTGGCTGAGAGGTAGCGATGCTAGCCTGTCAGTCCAGAGGTCGTGGGATCGATTCCCGCCAGAGGCCCTGGGTGTCTTTCGCTGACAAGCTAATCGCTTCGCGGGTTGTGCTTGCTTATAAGTAAAAAAAGTCTTACTGGTCATAATTATAAATCTATTAATGAATGTTTAAAAAAAAATTCGCGTTTGTGTACACTACATTACTGGCGCCATTCTGGCATGTAATGGAAATCGGACGATTTGTCTCGGCGCCGATTTCAAAAACAAATTCTACTGAAAGGTCATATATATTTATTTACGCTTTTAATTGTTTTGTATCGAAAAAATAAAATATTCGAATAAAATATTTTAAGCCTTGAAAACAACAAAAGGGGTAAATAAGACATCTTTCGGTAAAATTTGTTTTAGAAATCGGCGCCGATTTCAAATCGAACGATTTCCAGCACATACTAGATTATGTCGCCATAATTCTTTCTGCAGCTGACGATTTCGAATACTTCTGCTGCGGTACGTTTCAAAGCCAAAGTTTCCCTATATCTTTAGCCTTTTCTTCGTTGTCCCATCAATTTAAATTTTTGTCTTTTTTTGTTTTGTTTTAATAATTTATTGATAGTATTTCTTTTTAAAACCTTTTATTTAACTTGCGCTGTTAGTTTGTTTGTTAATGGCAAACCTTGCGACACTTTTTTTTAATAGTTCCACTGCAGCGATTCTTATGAAACTTTGCATACAGATTGCGTTTGTGTGACAATATAACATTATCATTTGAAAAGATGGCAGGACCACGCCCATACAAAGTAAATCTACTTTTGCAGTTACTTATATTTAGCCCAGTCTTGTGAAAATGTCTACACACATTGAGATACCGTGACAATAAAAAAATGATAATAAAAAAGTGGGCAGTACCACGCCCATTTAAAATAAATAATTTTTTTCAGCTACTTACACTTAACTGATTTTTAAGACACTTAACACACACATTGAGTTCCACTCAATCTTTAATATTGTGCTTCGAAAAGTGGGCAATGCCACGCCCATACAGAGTTGGATCATTTATATAAAAGGTTGGTTTAAAAATGGTGTTTTTCTCTTAGTTTATTATTCCAATAAAATAATTGAAGAAATTTCAATTATTTTGGCTTTGACTTCGGTTTTTATTTGATTTTACAATAAAATTATATTTGTATTTAGAGATAAATTTTGACCGCATGGAGGGTTGAACTGACGTTGGCTGAGTGGTCTAAGCGGCAAAGAACTCTGAACAGATTAGCCGGGTCTATCGAAACGTCAGTTCAACCCTCCGCCCAGTCAACATTTTCTTTGTCTACATGCTTCACATTTATCTCTAAATAAAAATATGATTTAATTGAAAAATTTAATTAAAACCGAACTCAAGCCAAAATAATTAAAATTTCTTTAGATATATTCCAATAAAATTTTATATTTAATTTTTGTTTATCTAGAGATTTATTTATTTTAATCCAAATTCAAATTGAATATGTATTATTTTTTACACAAATATTTTTGGCTTCCACATAAAAATATTAACTAAAGCCATAAACAAATTGTGATTATAATTAAAAAAAATATTGTTTTTTAAATTTATTTATACATTTAAATATGTAATTGTAGTATAAATGAACTCATCAGCATATATTATACAGCAGGAAAAATTGATTTTTTACACTTGAAAAAATAGTGAAAAGAAATTACCATTTTTACTAATAAACAGATTTTGTTTCTAAAATTTGTATGGAAAATAACTCAAATACGTTTCAAAATCTGGCCTTAAGTGTAACAATTTTTTGAAAATAATTCAATAACTACTTTTCCTTTCTAAAAAAAAGTTTTCATTTGTTGTGGGCTAAGTTTGTCTATATGCCTGCATTTCACTGGTTCTTATACCAAATCATCAGTAGAATTCAACTATATTTTTAAAAAGTTTCAAAACTTCTTTAAAAAATTTCCTTCCTTTACCAAAAGTAACTTGGCTTGCAAAACTGGTTTCGATTGGAGTCTAAAAGTGATAATTTCTCTATGTATATCTGTTGTAATAAATACAAATGAAATTATCTGAACTTAATTATTATTAAAAATACATGCAATTTCGCTAACAAACATCCTCATAAAAATTTAAAATATTACATTAATGCCTTTGGGAATACTTTTTCAACCCCAAACGTTACGTGTATTTAATTATTAGTTTTGCTAAAAAAGAAAGTTGTAGGACTATTTTTGGCTGTGACGAATTTTATATGCCCTTCAGCTAAATATTGCCTTAGTAAGAAATGGTACAAACTTCTGCAGGACATAAGGATAAATCGCCGAAACGAAGCTCACCCTAAAAAAATAATGCTGAACCAAACAGCACACACTACTCGGAGAAAACACAACGTTGAGAAACTCAGCGTCGGACAGATCAGGGATAATTTTACCTCAAAAATTGTAGAGAAAAGAAGTAGGGACGAATTATAGCCCGACCATGAAAACAGCAAACCATCATTGGATATAAAACAATGCTGCACAACACAGCTGACGAGACCATCGGTTTTTCCAAGCACGAAGTAAAAGAATGGTTAGCTCCTACTTTCTGGAAACTGGTCGAAGGCAGGCGAGTTTTAAGTATGCAAATGATGAGTACCTCAAATTCCGTAAAAAAGAGGAGCTTAATACGAAACTTAAAATAATGGCGAAACAAGTAAAACGACAAGCCAGAAGCGATAAACGGAGCTTTACGAAAAACCTTGATGCAGAGGGGGAGGCCGCCAAGAAAGGAAAGAGGATGCTGTTGGCTGATTAGTTAGCGCTTCTGACTACAAACCCTAAGGTCTTGAGTTCAAGACTAGTTTCAAGCAAGCCAACAACATCATGAATTTTTCTCATGTGCATTCAAATATTATTGTGTTGGTTGTTGTTGGACTGTTGAAGTGGTGAAGGGATAACACTGATCACTTTGGCAGTACCGGCAGCGATTAAAATACTAACATATCTTAATGCACTTCACAGCACCCTCCTTCGTCGGTATTATAGCAGAACCTTCGGCGAAGTAAAATAACTAATAAAATGGCTACACAACTTAAAACACTCAATTCTTCTACATGACACCAGAGGGGCTTGCAACACTGCTCTAAAAGAAAAACGCGCAATAGCTGGGTTGTAAATAAGTTAAGCTTTTTATCTCTCTCCCCCTTCACCAGCTGTTCTCTCTACGCTATCCCTTTCCCAAAGAAGGTAACACATTAATTAATTAACTGGTAGGCATTAATTGCCGGATTGTGTTACTTCTCTTTAGAAAAAAATGTATATATACACAGAAAAAATTATCACCAAAAAATTTTCAAACAAACGTTTGTCTAAAAATAAATTTCATTTTCAGTAAATGTTCTTTACATAATCAATGAATTGTTTGTTTGACTTTTATTTCGGACGCAAACACCAAAAACAACAAGAAATACTGTGTCTAAAAAACAACACCAATGACTACACACACACACAAGTAACAACAACAACAATGATAGCAAACGGAATGCGATTGTACCAAGTTTGTTTACTGAAAATTTTTGAGTGAATCAATTCGTTAATGTCGTTGCGTTAATTCTCATTTATTTTCTTTTAGAGTTTTTAGATAAACATTCTTGATAAACAGACTCGAACACATTTAACAAAGTGAATTTTCATAAATGCTTAATGGATGATGATGATGGATGACCCAGACAAAAATTTTGTTTGATATATTACAAAAAATCCAGTAAATATTTCTGTTTAATTACGTAAACTATTTTGTTTAATATTTGTTAGTGTTTTTAAACTAATTGCTTCAGGAAAAATATTGTCTGATATTTTTTAGAACAACCAGTAAATCTTTTTGTTTGATTTAGTAAGTTGTTTTGTTAAAAAATTTGTAAATATATTCAGATAAATTGTTTTATAGACTTAAACAATTTTGTTCACTAAAAAAAACACTTTTTTCTATGGAATCATTGAGCTATTTTTGTACATATTTAAAAATTTGTTTGTTGGTTCCTTTCTAGACAAAATATTTACTATTTCATTGAATTCCTTTACAGAAAATGAAATGTAGTTTTTTCTGTGTAAGATATGGGTCAAAACAAAAATTTTGAATTTATTTTTCTTTAACGGACTATTTCAAAATGGTGAATTTTGAAAAAACCCAAAAAAAAATATTTGTTTTCAAATATAAAGGTTTGTAAGTCACTGAATTTTTTTCTGATCCAACACAGTATAAATATGCACTGAAAGATGAAAAACATATCTATGCAATAGTGCAACATTTGCTTCATTCAAGTAAAAGTAATGAAGATTTTTGGAATTATGTGACTTTATAAACTGCCACAAAACACGTTTTCCGCGAATAACTCGAAAACTCTTCTTAAGAAAAATAAATGAATGTATTTTTCTTTGTGGCATAGTGTTACAAACGGAATGACAAACTTATATATGTATGTAGATTCATGATTCATACATACTATAACCTTTCTACCTGTGGCGAATTGCATAAAAACACCGCTCATACGAAGCAGCGTGTGTGTCTGTAATGGGGATATCAATACATTAACTATTGTCCTAAAGAACTTTTAATTGAAAATATTTTTAAATGGGAACAATTATCACGAAATTGAATTTGTATGTTATGCGAACTGTTTCGTATGTGGCCTAATATGACTGCAGGGTTTTTATTTGTTTTATATGGACAGATAAATAAATTTATATCCAAATATTTATACAAATTAAAATCATAAATACAACTGCAAAATGCAAACTATGACAATTCAGCTAGCTGAATTTGAAAAAAAGCTATTTCTCAATGGTAAAATTATAAAAAAATTCTGTTTAAAAATTGATGTATTTTTTTGTACAAATAATTTATGCAATTTGGCTTTACACAATTTATAACGTTTGTTTGCTAAATGACCAAAATTATTAAATAATATGAAAATCAACTAGTTGAGTTAAGCGAAGAATAGTTTAGCTAGAAAGTAATTATGAAAAATTTTAGTTATGCATGTAGGTGGATTGCAATATATTAGAAGATAAATTAATAATGTATAGCTAAAATATAACACTATGCAACAAAATGAAAATTTTGTAATCACCACTATATCTTTTGATGTGTGTTATAGTTCTCTAACTACAAAAACAGTCGAAATTTAAAATTCTATGGATACGTTTTTTAAAATAGTTTTTTTTTTCAAAAATCTGGGATTTTTACGATGCCTTTTTCATCATAACTTGGAAAGGTTTGTGCAATTTCATTACAAAAAAACAATAAAAAATTTTAAATAAAATTACCTTCCAAACATTATTTTTTTATATACTTAATGGTTTCGGAATTATTCAGACAGCAACGATAAAAAATATATTTTTTTGTGCAAAATTGGAAATTTTTAACTTTTTTAAAAATTTATAAAAAATCGAAAATGGCAAAAACTTAAAATATTTATTAACTGATCATAAAACCAGATACACTACAAATAAAATAAGCTTTATCTCATGAAAATCGATGGATAAATAATGCTTTTATTTATAATAAAATGAGGTCACATAATATTTAAAAAAAAATTGTGAATATGTATTTACACTGTATAACAAAATAGTTTTTTTTTATAACAAGGTTCTAACGACTGGTAGAGACTGGTAGAGACCACCAAACAAATATATACGTTTATCGGCGATTTAAAAGTTTACATTTGGGATTAATTTTAGGGGGAGCTTAATTTCCGCCGCTTTTGCACATAGTTATACTAACTCGGAAGGGATATCTTGTAGTGCTTACGTTTAAAGTATAAGATGTGTTCAACAATTTTATGTAAAACACCACGACGAACATTTTTGTAGAACAATTCACCCGCTATATAGCCGATGAAGGAGAGTTTTTTTGCCGCTTATTAAAGTAAGAGCAAAACGACTCATAACGCGAAGAGTGAGAGGATTAAAATGTTATACACAAATTTTTGTCGCAGTGTTTTCCATAAATGTGCTGAGCACATCTTATACCTTAAATGTAAGTCCTACAAGATATTCTATACCGAGTCGGTATAAATATATGCAAAATGGGGGATGAGCTATGTTCAATACTAGGAATGCCCAAAAATTAATTTTAAATTAAAACAAGTAAGTAAATATATTAAACCTTTAAGAAATTTATTATTTGACATATTGTCATATTATTATTTTAAATGAAGTTTATTTGCTGATCGTTAAGCATTGTTTATATGCATTTCATTGGCGCTTTACCAAATCGTCAGTAGACTTCAACCACAACTTACCATTCGACTTGATAACTACTTATTTTTGTCTGATAAGTTCAAAAAATAAGGAGTACTCCTCACAAATGTATTTACATTGTCACAGCAATTAACTAGTTCTTATTTGGCTTACTTGAAGCTAAAAAATAAGTAGTCAAATAAACAGATTAAAATTAAAAAATTTTTTATGCAACAAGAACACAACAGTGATTTGTGTCTATCATCAAGCAAACAAACACCAACACAGTACGAGTACGACTGTGTATAAGTATTTCTGCGGATATAAACAATGCGATATCTGCTCGAGCCATTTGATGATGTCTGCCAAATCCAACACTATAGGGCAAAATAGCTGTACAAATGAATTTGCTTCGGAAAACAAATTTGGAGATGGGAATATGCTCCGCATGAAATCAGCGCAGGACAATGGGTGAGACGAAATATCGTGTGGAGCGTAGAAACCAAAATAAAATTATTTCTAAATGACATAGGTCGAAATATTTTTCGAGCCCATGGAAAGAGTTTCGATTTGAACCAATCCCAATAATATTTTAGCAGCTTTTAATCTGGACCAGTTCAGTTGATTTATTGTATAGCATGATCCATCTCTGAAGTTTTTTTGTCCTCAGCAGAGAAACATTTGGGGCCTTTGGGCTCGCTTATTTGGGATGTTTAAGACTTCGCCGAACGACTCGAGATTATATCACATTCACAATATCGTCTAAAATTTCCTTTAATTATACATATAAAGGGGGCCATTTTTGCGAGACTGGCAATTTGTTTTTGCGTTATTGGAGCAGTTTTCTTTGGCCTTTTCCAATTTTTCACACTAGTTTCTGGCTCCAGAAAATGCTCAGCAAATATACTGTGAACTAACCAGCAAAAACTTTTGTCATTTTTGTAATCGTTATTACTTTATTAATGGGTTACAAAGTAATGAGTGGTACTTATCTATCTAGAACTACTACCTAGTTTTGTATAAAACTAATTAGTTCGTATTTTTCTCATTATCTGAAAGTAGTAATACTTTGTTAATATGTATTAATAAAATAAGTAGACAGCGAATTTTCAAGTCAACATGTGTGTGTATATGAAAACTAATTTTTGTCGCTTAAACTTATAAGTAAACAATAGCTGAGTGGGTCAAAAAAATAAAAAAATTAAAAATGTAAATAAAATAATATAATAATAAAATAATGTGTATAAATTTTTTTTTTAATTTCTATTTGTTTATTTGACTACTTATTTTTTAGCTTCAAGTAATCCAAATAGTAACTAGTTAATTGCTGTGAAATGTAAATACATTTGTAAGGGGTACCCCTTATTTTTTGGACTTCTCAAACAAAAATAAGTAGTTATCGAGTCAAATTGTAATTAGTTACAACTTAAATCCTCATATACTTTTTTGTCTACCGGTAAGTAAAGTTTTTGCTGGGTAGTCACAGATTTCTTAAGCTGCACTCTAGTATTCTCCCTTCAAGCCCTACCATGGATTTGCCGGTCCATTTATTATTGTATTTTTATTCAGTTTTGCTTAAATTGAATGTATCAAGAAATAAAGAAGATCCTTATAGTTCCACCAATATTTCATGGACATACATCAACAAAATTACACCCAAAGAATGATAATTTTTCGAATAGACAAAATATTATAAATAAAACAAACGATTTTGTTAGTAATATTCTATCTGATGAAGACTGTGACGAAAAAAAAAATCGAATTTGATACTGTCGATATATTTGGAAAAAATATCGATATATCGAAATTAAAAATATCGACGATATATATCGATATATTTTTAAGAAAATATCGATACATTTTTAAGAAAATATCGATATTTTTGCCCATCCCTAGTATGTATGCATCCTTAGAATAATTTTTAAACGCCCTTCATGCCCACTATACTTACGTTCCATTCAATTTATAATATTAAAATTCATGTTTAATCTATAATTTGCATTTATTATGATCTTTTTTATTGTTGTTGTTTATTTTTCTTTCATTTGTAAGTATAATTTGTTTTTTGTTTGTTAATAGTTTAAATTTATTTATCTGTTGAAATAAGTTTTTTCAATTGTATGCTTTTTTAAAGTTATGCTACATGTACATTTTTTCTTACCACATATTTACAAGCTTTAATCTACAATATTTACTTAAACTTTATTTAGTTTAGTATTTAATTTAAATATAATTTCAAGCTTTTAGTATTATAATTAATTTTGTTTTTCTTTTTTTGCACAAAATCCATCAGCCACTAGTAAGCATAATTTTATTTTTGTTTCATTTGCCTTGTTTTTTAATCTGGTACTTATTATTATTGCGATAAAATATTAATATGTATGAAGGATTTTCCCTCTTTTTTTAGTTTGCTGCTTGCTGTTAGTTGTTTTATATTTGTATTCATGCATTCTTACATATAGAACTATAATTGCAGTAATTTGTATATGCTCGGAGTTGTGAAAGGAATAGTTAGTGAGTTTAAGTATTACAGAGATGTATGGTGTGGGAGTGTGGGAGGAACATAGAGTATTATGTCCTTCGAGAGAAAGTGATAAAACGAACCACAAACTAGGAAAATCTGTTGATGCTGCACTAAACACTAAAGTAAATCTATTATCTATTTTATACACACATACATACATATAAATTATTTATATGCAATTTATTCCTTATTATTATCTAAATTTTATTGTTTTAGATGTCTGTAGTGTTGTGAGTGAGTGCATGTGGTGTGTTTGAAGGGTATGTTGAGATGTTTGAATGCATGAGAATATTCGCTTAGATTTACTTTGTTTTTTATGATAGACACTTTAGAGGTGTCGTGTAATGGGATTTTTGAAATAAAATAAGTTATCATGAGTCGTAAAGTTGCTTTCAACTCATTGACGTAAATTTTTCTTCATTCGTTTTACTATGTCTGACTCTTTCGCATTCTTTAGTGGATGGACTGCAACTAACTATACCCAAAGCGAGCACTACGTACAGCATTTAGGTTTCTTGAACCACTGACAATGGTGCTGCGCTAGCACTTTAAAGACCATTTTAACTATTCCCTAATCCTCATTCGAAAACGATTCGTGGAGAAAGACAGTCTATTAAGGCTTTCTCCACAAAACGTTTTCGAAACTGAATTCGAGTTCTATTCGACGTAGGGTCTTTCACCACCACCCGATGTTATCTACATATCGCTACCTCAGAATGCGGATGTCGTATGTCAAAATTTCCGATTTTGGGATTATTATATATTTATAATAAAATTCGCACGCTCTTTCTAATGGTGTTATCAGTTTCTTCCTAAGCCTTATATTTTCGCAGATGTGCAGTATGCATTATATTGTACGTCACAAAAATTATATATATATATATATTATTTTTTAAATTAAATAATAAACATTTTTAATATATGTCTATTGGTTTCTATAAAGTTTTTTTAAAGGTTTTATCATAAAATTTCCAATTTTACTTTTGCAGATTAATTGCTTCCAGTCAGGCTTGGGGATTAATGATTACATTTTCACTTCAATTACATACAAGTAATTTGTAATTGCCTTGGTGCAATTACAAATTACTTGTAATTGTAATTGGACCACTACCAAATACAATTACTTTTGATTATAATTGCTGTAGCACCAATTACAACTATAAATAATTGTAATTGTAGGAAGCCTATTACAAATTACTTGTAATTTTTAATGCAATCAGACCAATTGAAATTACAAGTAATTTATGTTGGCATGATTGCAATTACAATTACAAGGGAAATTTAATTTAATTACAATATACTCAATTATATTTAAAAATTTTTGGAAGACTTTTATATAGCCAAAATGACGAAAAATTTTTACAGATTGTGAGAATAAGAAACAATCCCTTAAATTTTTTTATACTCACAAGCTTAACTCGAAAAATTGCCGAATTGCAAACAAGCCGTAAAATTTATTAATCATCGCTAAAATTGTAAGGAATGCAAAAATCTCAGAAAAAATCGCGAAAATGATGAAAATTCGCAAAAACTTAACGTTAAAAACATAGAAAAGTCTGAGAGTGATTAAAAATTGGTAAAACAATTATAAATACAAGAACTGGCGAAAATAGCGAAAATTCGCGAAAAACTGCAAACAAGCCTTAAAACTACTTAAAAATAGCTAAAATTGTAAGGATTGCAGAAAGCTCGGAAAAAATCGCGAAAATGAAGAAAATTCGCAAAAACTTGGTAAGATTAAAAATATATCAATGTCTGATATTGATTAAAAAATTGGTAAAACTGTTCAAAAACCAAAAACTGAAAAAAATACTTTTTTTGCGTCATTTTCACGATTTTTTCCTAATTTTTTGCATTCCTTACAATTTTAGCTATTTTTAAGCAATTTAAATGCTTGTTTGCAGTTTTGCAATTTTTCACACATTTCCGCTATTTTCGCGATAAGCGATTTTTTAGCCGGTTCTTGGCTTTATTACAGTTTTATTGATTTTTAATCACTATAAGACTTTTCTATGTTTTTAATGTTAACAAGTTTTTGAGAATTATCATAAATTTCGCGATTTTTTCATAATTTTTTGCATTCCATACAATTTTAGCTATTTTTAATCAATTTAAAACTTGTTTGCAATTTTTTAATTTTTCGCGAATTTTCGCTATTTTCGCGATAATAGTGATTTTTTACCAGTTCCTGGATTTTTTACAGTTTTACCGATTTTTATTTCATATAAAACTTTATTGTTTCTTCGATGTTAGCAAGTTCTTGCGAATTTTGGTCATTTGCATGAGTTTTTTTGCATTCCGTATAATATTAGCTATTTTTAAGCAATTTTAGGGCCATTTGCCATTTTTAAATTTTTCGCGAATTTTTGCGATTTTCGCGACAAATGTGTATTGAACGATGTTTAATGAATTTAGGGGGCTGTTTAAGATTTTTCGCAAAATTTTTTCATTTTTGCGATGTAAGTAATTTTTCTACTTTTAATCCTCTTTTAGAGCTCTAGATATTTCCAGTTGATTTTAGAGATATTAAAAATTTTACATTTTCCGGAATGATTTTTGAATTCAATAAATAATAGATTTTATAATACATTTATAATAATTTTTATTGTTAAAGTAATTATTACCTCTTTATGAGCAATTACTATTACTTTTGCCCAAATACATGTAATTGTAGTTGATAATCTGCAATTAGAATTAAAATAATTTGTAATTGCTATATATCAACTACCCATTACATGTAATTCTAATTGTTCATGCCGCAATTACAATTACATGTAATTGTAATTACTCTTAAGACAATTACACATTACAAGTAATTGTAATGTAGTGTACCAATTACAAATTACATGTAATGTGTATTTGAACATGTAATTAATTACAAAATGTAATCATTACCCCCCAAGCCTGCTTCCAGTATGCTTTTTGTCGTATGCTCAAAGAAGAAATTTACAACTTGTTAAAAAACGTGGCATACGACAAATGTATTCTGACGCAAAAGGCTAATAACGCCTTTCCCATTATGGTGATAGTAAATTCGATGCTCATGCTGATGAAAGCAAAGGAATCAGGTTATATTCACTACAAAACTGGAGTGCATCCTTAGGGCCGTTTTAAAGATATTTGATGTTAAACATTAACAACTGTCTCCTGAAAAGTTAAGTTTTGCTACATACGACATCCGTATTTTGCAGTAACGATATGTTTACACAAATCGCTCAAAAAGCAGAACCCAAACTGTCCTTCAGAGTCCTCAACGAGTGTAGCAACCTTCAAGAACAACTTTCCGCTAACAAGAGAGAACAAACTAGCTAAAATTTTACCGGATATGAAACAAGAATGATATCCAAATTATAACTGCCACGCAAGCTGCAATTAAGACACCTGATTGCAGCACAGCAGCAGACACCTGATTGCAGCACATCTCATCTCCACAGAAAAAAAAATTACCAAGAATTATGTTAAATAACACCATGTTATTTAACATAAAAGATATAAAAATTTATACAAAATATAAAAATATATAAATATCAATAACATTTGTCATTATCTCAATACAATATTTCGTTGTATGTAATTCTTTCATATGCCGGTTATTTCTTTTCATACATAAGTAGTTAAAACAAATTTTATCTCATAAATAAATAACCGGGGCATGGCTCGGCTTTAGAGAGCATGCTTTACACCCGGGAAGCCCCGGTTCGTATCCCAGGTATGTCAAATTTTTTTCCCTTTTTTTTCTCTTTTGCAGTAATTTTGTTACCAATATAGTGGAATTCTTTATCACAGGACATTTGAAAAAAAATTATTGAATACTGGAATTTTTGTTATCAACAAAACGAAACTTACTTTTTTCTGTGTAGACTACTTTAAAAATAACGAAATGGGATAGTGAATCATTTGAACACAACCTTTCTTAAATAATGAATTCTTAATTGTCTACGTTCACATGGAATCATTTCAGGCAATATAGCCCCGAACGATCTGCATAATAGAAGAACGCTTCTTCGGGATATTGACATTAACACTCTATGAGCTTTCGTTATCATTTCGCTGGATATGTATCCATGATTCCCTTACGCTGCTAGCTACAGCCAGATGGAACACTGACTTATATAAATAGAACAACACACACATGCGTTCATATGGCACAATTTCAGGCAAAATAATCGCTTACGATGTCGAAAATACGGCAGCCATGCTGCGGGATATTGACATCAACAACCTTTAAGGCCTTCCAATTTTGTTGAAAATGTTTTGTTCAGAGATTGAAATAAAGAGACCCTGTATAAAATTTCATTTTTTTTAAGCAAAAATGCAAAATTTTAATATAAAGCGCATAATAGTACGCTTTAAGCGGAAAAGTTAGCAATTGTGCACACATCCCAGTAAGCAAAGTCTTCGAGACATCATCGATGCACGTGCGAAGCTTGTATCGAACAAAGGGCACAAAAATCGTTGATGACAATCTTGTTAATATGCAACTAAAGTTGTCGTCAATTGATAATAATAAAATTTAAAAATGCAATAATCGAATCGACCTCCACACTGGTAGGCTAGCAGTCTACACTCTAAAACACTTTTGTTTAAAATTAGGTCGATATTAGTCGGTAACACTTTACCGATTATTATCGACCTAAATTACACACGCATTATTTTTTAACAAAATATTTTTACTAAAAAAGCGATTGGCTGCGTGCAGGTTTGAGCCGAAACCTCCAGACTGATAGTCTGACGTATCTACCATTCAGCCATAGCCGCATTATACTTTAAGTTAAATTTTTTCCACTTGGACTAAATATTTTTTCTATAATAAAATAACTACGAAATCGATCAAATTTTAGACAAGGAGAAATTTTCAACACAAATTTAGACAATATATGATCCAAAATTTGAAGTAATGCTTTAGAGTGTATGTGTTGGCAACAAGACCGTACACACGACAATTTCGATGCGGGTGTTACTCTTGTTGTCGTCAATAAGGCGTTGTAGCACACATTTTCATAATCTTGTCAGAACAAATTCTTTATAGACGTACAAATGAAAAAAAGTATATTGATATCGATATATTTTTAAATATCGATCGGCATCGATATATATCGAATTAAAAATATCGATATTTCGATATATGTATATCGATATATTTTTAAGCATGATTATTCATACATAGTCTCAAATTTTTTTAAAAATAAAACAACAAAAGTATCTTTCTGTTATATAATTAAGCTAAAAAGAGTTAATTTCCGACATCTTTACTGTTTCACCAATATTTCATGGAAGTCTATCAACAAAATTATACTCAAAGAAAGATAATTTTTTGAATACACAATATTTAATAAATAACACGAAAGATTGTGTTAGTAACATTCTATTTGATGAAGATTGTGTCGAATTTTTTTTAAACTGCACGAAAAATAAAACCAAAGCGAAAAATATTGAATTTGATACTGTCGATATTTTTTGAAAATATATCGATTTATCGATAATTGCAATTAAAAATATCGATGATATATACGATATATTTTTAAGAAAATATCGATATATATCGTCGATATTTTTAATTGCAATTATCGATATAGCGAAATTTTTTGCCCATCCCTAGTACATATATACATATGTATATGTATGAGTAAGTTTATCTAAAGTTCTTGCTGCCGGTTGGCTACCAGTGTTTTTGGCTGAGTGGTTGGTGCGTTGGATTTCAAACCTAAAGGAACTTAGTTTGATACTAGTTGAAGTTAAATAAATGAGTAAAAATATAAAATTAATAAAATAAAGTTAGGAAACAATAATAATTCAAAATGACCTTGGCGCATTTGGAACACGTCCATCCATTATCCTCTCTAAACCATATCGAACCATTTTTTCCATTTATTTTCAGTTTTAGTAGTGAAAATGTTGAAGATTTTCAGCGCTTCAAAAGGCGATTTTTGTATCAAAAACGTAGTACACCAAACTGGGAACTCATCATACAAACATCGGCAGTGGTATCGGCAGGTTTTGTACGCGCTAAATTTACTTTATAAAAGTAAAAACCTGCTTTTTTGAAGCAGACTCTGATCTCTTTAAGAGTGTAAATATGGGAGGTCAGCAACTTTTGTACCACTCCAAATGGTTGGGGTTTCCTTACAACGACTACTGAGTTAGCTGTCACAATGTAGAGGATGTAGTAATGGTGACACATCTTCTGTACTGGTGTTCTACACTGGAGGATCATCGCTTTCGTTTGCTAGGCAAAAGTACTTCAGTAACAAAAAAGTCTTCATTAAGAGCAACGGCTGGTTTTCAAGCAGACTCACACGACCTCTCTTAAACGCTACTTTACCACCCTTCCTCTTCGTTTTCAAATTTTTCACCATAGCTTTATTTTCATTTCTATTTTTAGTCTAAATATTTTTTTATCTTTTCTTTTTTTATCTCTTTTTTTATCTATACTTTTTTTTCTCTCTCTGCCTCTTCTTCAGATAACATAAAGATCATCATTTTGGATATAAGCGAGCTGAATCGGTGGCCTGCAATAACGTCTACTGAACACTTTTTCCTTCAAAGAAAAAAAAAATATTTTTTATAGGTCGTTAATGGATGGCAATCGAACCTCAGTTAGGTTGCCAGTTGTTAAAATCAATATTACGGATGGCAATTAGTAACTGAGAGCTGTTGATTTCGGTTGCTATTTATTGTTTTTCTGGCAACCACAAATTTTCAGTTTCCGACTTGCAATGCATCAGTTGCTTTCCATAATCGACCCATTGGTTTTGTCTTTATTAATAAACCTTAAGAATAGTGTTTGGTATGGATTGACAATATGGAATTATGATCATACTTCTTTCGCCTAGAGGGTATTCTCCTCTAAGCACATCAAATAGTGGCTTAGCTAACACTTTATTTACTTTCTTGCCGGCCTCCGACCGTGCTTATAGCTTGTCTCCTCTGAGTATGTCGAAGGCCGGCCGCGCTTAAGAGTTTCCTTTTTGGGTTCTGTCGAATAGTAGTTGCCTAACAGGTGTCCGGCTGGACTGAATCGTTTTCTCCTCGGTTTGGCATAAGGAATTTCTTGATTGGAGGCTAAAGGCAAGCTAGCAGAAAATCAGTGAAGCTTATTTCCACGTTTATATTTTCCGTTGTATACAATATGTATTTATGTAAACTCATTGTCGATAGTGGTTGCAGTGCCGAATGTAATTGGGTTGTTATGGCTTCAATTTACTTCTTTTCTTTTCCTTAAACATTCAATGTAGACAATCTATTGTGCTATCCAAAAACTTGTAATCATAAACTTACCACTTGATTTATCTTTTATCTTTAGTTGTTGTTTAATTTCTGGTGGATTTCGCTTAAATCATTTTTGATTTCCTTAGGTAATTTGCTTTGCAAGGAGAAGTGTTTGATGGCGGCACGAAATTAATTTGTTGCCATTAAAAAAAAACAACAACAGTTGTCTCAACTAATAGATTGAAAAAGAAAAGACATCAAATGAGGAATTTTCTAAAAGTAGGCCATCTAGAGTATTCTCCATTGCCACGTTTGGGAAACCTGCACACGTAGTACGTTGTCCTGAGCTCTTAGTAGTCCTTTTTTTCAAAACATTTATTAGCTTCTCCTTGTACCTTTCGTTATATGAAAAATCACTTATCACTTGTGATTTCGGTATAATAAGAAGTTTTTCACATCCATGCGAATCTAGATATTGATTAGATTTTTTTTATTAGGGACATGAGGATAATTAAATTCATAAGATTAGTGTAGTAACCACGTAAGCCACAAAATTTGGCTTAAAAAGTTAATGGTATTGACATAAAACATAGATTTGTTTAGTGCAGATATTTCAGATGAAGTCTTTCTCAATTAAGTGAGCATAATTTTTTAAATAGAAAATTAGAAAAGAACTTTACAATAATAATTCTTTTATTTTGTGGCTTACGTGTTTACTGCGCTAAGCTCTTGACTTGAACCGAAATCAATTTCGTACGAACTGAAAACGTACTTATTTACTTACTTACTTGACCTTATTATTGATCTTGGCCTACTTTAGCAACGATATCCATGAGCTTTCTCTAATGAATTCACTAGTTATATACATATAACCACCGACGACTCTGGTTCTCCGCTTACACCTTCCTTTGTATACACCATCGAAAAGCTTACAAAGTATCTTCCGTCATTCTAGAAATTTTACTTACTTCTTTATCGCCAGACCCATTAATTGATGCTTTCTCAATCCTTTCATAATCATCAGCTACATTTCACCTGTTTCATCTAATAAAGCCAATATCATCGACATATGCGAAAAAGCAAATTCCTTTTCATGAACCCACTAATAAAGCTGTACAAGAAAAAATTAAAACATTTCATGGCTCTAACGACTGATTCTGGCAGGAGAAGGGTTAACTTCATATTTATTCATAATTAGTACTCGGCATAGAAAATCTTGTAAGGCTTACACAGAAAACATTATTCCTAAAAAAATTTCAATTAATACACTTGATCAGAAATTTAAATTAGTTTGAATTAATTTCGTAATTGAATGTGATCAAAAACAAAATTTTCTAAACAATTTTACAAACTTTGAGTAATTGAAAATTTTAATTTCAGTGATTGAATATACAATTTTAGTCGTTGGTTGAACTTCAACAACACAATTAATTGAATTTGCAGTTTTCGTAATTGAAATCGTATTTTAGTTTTTTCTGTGTTACACAGAATAAATTCTTCTTCAGAAATTTTATCAATTAATATACTATTGAAAATTAAAACTAGTTTCAATTAATTTCGTAATTGAACCAATTACTCATGTGATCAAAAATAAAATTTTCTAAGTTTTTAAAAAAATTTGACAATTACGAAAGCTACAGATTCAATTAATTTTGTTGTTGAAGTTTAACCTACAACGAAAATTATGCATAGAATCACTGCAACTAAATTTAAATTACACAAAATTTTTAAAAATTGTTAGAAAAAATTTTTTTTGGATCACATGAGTAATTGATTAAATTAATTAATTGATTTTTGATAGTGTATTTACTAAAAATTATCTTCGTACTCCAATTTTTACCATACGCCTCGTTTCAAAATGCTGAAACTCTCATAGAGAATTTAGAACTGAATAAGAAATGTTTTCAACCTGTCACTTTTAGGAATACGCTGACTATAAATTCACAATTGACGAGTCTTTGCGCTCTTCTGAAAAATACAAATTTGCATATTGGCTAGCTTGGCATGGTAGGGACGATATGCTCAGCACTTTTGTGTAAAACACCACATGAAACATTTTAATCCTCTAGATCTTCGTTGTATGGGTCGTTTTGTCACTTTCTTAAAACAGGTGGCAAAAACTACCCTTCAGCGCCAATCAAGACGAATTCATACAGGTGGCAGCACTAAGGAAACAATTACAATAATACAACAAAAACGTGCATTTTTGTTTGAGTAAATCGCCAAGAAATGTCAAAAAACACAAAGAATAAAAGCAAAAACATAAAGAAGAAAAGCAAGAAAACACACACACACACACACAAAGTAAGAAAAAACACTCACACAAAGTAAGAAAAAACACTCACACAAAGTAAGAAGAGCACACCGACAATGTGTTTTGACATTTCTTGGTTAAAATACGAGTAGAGCAAAAAATAGTCATCTGCCGTTATGCTGCCACCTGGTAATGGATTCGCCTTGGCGCCAATATAGCGGGTTGAAATGTTATACAAAAACATAAGCCATAAAATTCTATTATAGTTCTACAAAGACACAAAAACTCCAGACTCAACTTGAACACCAGAAAGCATTCAAAACGTAAAATATATTTAAGGGTTAATTTCTTACTTATTCACAATTACTAGCCGGCATAGCAAATCATATAAGCCTTACATTTAAGGTATGAGATCTGTTCAGCAGTTTTATGCAAAACATCACGTGATGTCTTTTGCCCCTTTTTTTATAAAAGGACAAAAAGACCCATACACCGAAGAGTTAGACGATTAAAATGTTCTACAAAAATGTTTCTCGTGGTATTTTGCACTAAAGTGCTGAACATATCTTATACCTTGAACGTAAGTTTCAAAAGATTTCTTATGCCGAGTCACTATAGCTATGTGCAAAAGGTTGGGAACTTTAACTCCCTCTTAAATAAATCTCAAATGTAAACTTTCAAACCGGCAATACAGGTATTAGCCATATTATGAATTTCCCCGTGGAGTTTTTTCTCTTCCCAAACATTTGTTCCCGGGAAAAAATCCTTCTATTCGAAAAAGCCGGGAAATAAGCAAATAAAGGGGTGGGAAAAAATCTGGGCCAGCTGTTTAGTGTTTACATTTTTTATAGTAGAAATTTAATAAAAATTTCATGTTTTCATTGACAATAAGATTGTGTGTTAATATCTGTGTCGTTTTATCATAACATCTTAAGTCTAAAAATCGTGTTCAGAGATATTAATGATTTAATGTAAAATCTGCAGTGTTTTTATTCTAGAATTAAACAAAAAAAAAAAAATAAATCGTGATAACTTTTTCGAAAATCGGAGTGTTTGAAAACGGATTAGACCCAAATGTGGGTTGTAAGAAGACCAACCAGAATATTACCTTAACTCGATTTTGACTTAACTCGACTTAAGACGTTAGGGATAAAACGACACAGATATATCTGTGGTCACAAGCCTTAACCGCCTTAACCGTCGAGTTAGGACGAAACTGAGTTATTGGTGCTAACGTGTTCGGCATGTATGAATCTACTTGCTATCAATTTTTGGTAATTGGATCTTTTTTGATATAACATCTATCCATAAAAGATTTAATAGCTTAAGTGATATTTTTATATTATTGTTTTGGATTAACAGCTTAACTCATAATTCACCGACGTTAGTTTCCTAACTTAAGTTAAATGTTTCATAATTCTACATTCTTGCTTTGGAATAATGGCCTAAATCAATTTAAGATATGATAATTAGAAACATACGGTTTTTATTATTGCCTAAATCAAACTTACGTCGTTATTCCGCAATAGGAAGTAAACGTTTTATTTTCCTAATGCCGGACATACACTACACAAGTTCAGTGCTCAAGTCTGGCACTGCGTAAACGAAACTTGTGATACACACCATACAAGTAAACTGCGCAGTTTTTTATTTTAAAGCTGCAGCGAAGGAGACAACATGTGCAAATACAGCGCTATTTTATTGCTTGCTATATAAATAAAAATAAAGCAAAGACAAAAAATTCGCTTTTTTAATCAATTTCTCGTAGACTTCGACTTTTATGATTCTGTTGCTGTAATCTGTGCTTTCAATATGCCATAATGCAAACGATTCTCCGTATAATTCTACAAACTTTGTTTAGAAAAATTTTTCTGCGCTCATTTTTTGGTTTTAAATCTTCAGAATCGCGACACAACTGAGCGTTTGCAACATACACTACACAAGTTCACTGTACAGTTTTAGAAACTTGAGCAAATATCAAAATTGTTTTGATTTTTACTCAGTTCACTGCGTAAATAGCACAACCACCGCCATACACCACACAAACGCACTGTACAGTGTGAGACTTGTGCAGTGATTTTGTGTAGGGTATGTCCGGCATAAGTTGAGTTACTTTGTTATTCCGAATTACAAGATAAATTTTTGATAGACAAAAATTGAGTTGAGTTCTTTTTCGAAACTAAAAAATCACTTTACGAAAATATTATTTCAATTCAATTAAATTCTTATTCCAAATTTGAATTTTAAAAAAAAATTCTTGTTTAAGTAGACTTTAGTCTTTATTTCAAACTATGAATATTGAAATTTTTTAAAAAATTAGTCACTAATTCAAGATAGACCATTGAAGAGAGTTCTACATCTTGGTGATTGACTTAAAAGTTTTAATTTTTAAAAATTTTTGTAAAAAATTATATGCAAAATAGCTGACAGAGCATTAAAGAAGATAGAATTAGAAAAGCTTCAGGAAGAACGTCCTAAGGAAAAAAGTATGTGGATAAAAGTTAGTTTATTGGTATTTTTAGATTTTTTTTTTAATTTAATCTTTATTTAAGAACGAGTATGTGACGTAAGTGGATATTGTTGATCTGTAAAATTTATACTGATGTCACATACCTCTTACGACAAAAAAAAAAATCCTTGTAAAACTTTTATTTTTAAATTAAATAAAATGTGTTTTTTAAATTAAATATCTTAGAAAAATATTTTATGTTCAAGGAATCCAAAGTGAAAATATAACATAAGTCGACAAATTATGAATTATCAATCAGTAAGGAATAAGAACTTAACTCAACATGAGAGATAAAATCATACAAATGTTGACATTAACTAAAGACTTAAGTTGACTTAGGTGCACTAAAAGTTAGTTTTTTCTTGTGGCACAGAAGCCTAACTCAGCTTTAGCATTTTTATTTTTTTTTTGTACTCAATAAGCTATAAGAGCCTAAGTGTCTTTTTCGCTATTATCTCTTGACTGCAACGCTAAAGAACAATTTTTTTTTAAAGAGATGATACGCTTCCTTGGAATCTGTAAAAAAAAAAACAACAAAAAGCAACTCCTGATTTACAGTGAGGGTTTTAAACTTTAAACTGCTCTCCTGAAAACCTTGGAAAACAGACTTAGGCGGTTTAGGCTTCTGACCACAGATATATAAATATCTATTTTCTCTCAAATAAAAAGAAAAGTAAACTGCGTAACCATTCACAAGCTCGCGGAGGAACTTTATGCTGAGGAAGTGAAGCAAAAACTGAGCCAGGGGCAGATGCGAAATGAATTAAATCCCCAACGATTGTATGTGCAAAGGAAATTTAAAATTTTATAAAGTTTTTCTTGTGATTGGTCTTAAAAATTTGCCAGGGCAACAAATCTTCAGAAGGCATGTTTGCACGACATGGATAGAAGTTCTTAAAACAAGAGGGAAATATAACATTCCGGTGCACAGTGGGGAATTTTGAAAAAAAAATCAAAATAAATCTGCAGTTTCTTAATGCGCAGTCCGATTCTTATAAAATTTAAAAGGGGCCGGAGTCACAAAGCCCCAAATTAGGTCACATCGGGCTTCTGAAAAATTTAAGCTTCTGCCAAGCTAATGTTCTTGATCTGATAAAATGGAGTTTTTGCAGGTAGATTCTCCTATCGAAGAGGTAAAAAAGTCTACCACTTTTATGGGTTTCCTCTTACAGTTTAGGAGGTATTCGAAGAAAAACTTAAAATTTTAACTTCTTTACGCACCTTGGTCCACAGTTTTGCTAATGGAGAAGTCAAATCTTTTCTGATTTTTCTTAATGCCATAATATCGTAGATTATTGATATTTTCGAATGAAATTTTGCAGTTATGTAGGATGAAAAAAAATAATAAGATTTGCTTCTGGAACCTCCAAATTCATAAAGAAATTCCAGAAAATCCCAAAAATGGGATTTTTAGTATCTTCGCTGTGTTTTTCTTATTTTTCGCCAGGCGCAGATAATTTTTTTTTGGGAAATGTTGAAGGGCACTTTAGGCCTCAAAATGAAATAATACCCTTTTTGATTACAGCTTTGCGATTTGAGAAAACGCGCCTTAAAACTGCTATTTGCAATAAAAATAGGTATATTTTATTTAAAATAGGGGAACAGGGAATAGGGATACAATTCCCGGGGATTTGTTATTTATAATTGGGCTGTGTATATTTCTTTGGTGCCCTCTACCAGAATCAGTCGTAAGAACGGTTTTATTTTGTCATTTTATTTTGTTCTACATTGTTATATAAGATGAAG
This sequence comes from Panzeria rudis, assembly GCA_956483635.1. Classification (NCBI taxonomy): domain Eukaryota; kingdom Metazoa; phylum Arthropoda; class Insecta; order Diptera; family Tachinidae; genus Panzeria; species Panzeria rudis. The sequence continues at coordinate 151,598,686 of OY101448.1, read as the reverse complement.
TGAAATTGAGAAACCTAAGCCTGCTGGCGAGATAGAAAATAGTAAAAGCCAGCGATAGTTAGTTAATCTATTAATTTTTTACCACAAAACAAACCATCTAGTTTTTATTGCTCTTTAAAACATCAAAGTAAAACGTTACGAAACTTTATTGGCAATTATGTAAAAAATAATTAATATTAGAAAAATAAAATTAAATTATATAAACTAATTTGACACATTTGCTTTAAAGATGTAACAGATTGTTGTTAAAACTTATTTAAAAAAAAAAAAATCTTTTAAGATTTCGGAATATTTTACAAGGTCTGAACTCAAAAACTATCATTTAATATTAAAAATATATTCTCATACATTCAATTGTTTATTTTTGTTTTTTTTTTTACTATTTTATCTAAGAATGTGTAAGATACTTTGTGTATTATTTGTTTTGCAGAAATTTTAGCCTATAATTCCTGCTAAAATATTGTTGTATTATATTTGTTGTTTTTATTGTGATGTCGTCGACAAAATACAGATTCATTACGTAGAGGAGATGCAGGTGGTGTTGCTGTTGCTGCTGCTGTTGCTTTCGAAGGTGAATGTAAATGTATTGGCAACATCATCATCGACATACTAATTTTATTCAACATGCCACTAAGGCGAAGTATTTGTGGTGGTGGTGGCAGCGGTGGCGTAGGTGTTGGCTGATCCGGCGACAACAAGTCATTAGTATTCTTTTCAGAATATTGTTCCTGCTGCTGCTGCTGCTGTTGTTTTTGAAATTTAAAACGATGATGCTGTTTCTGCTGCTCATAAAGATGTTGATATTTCAGATGTTTATTTGACAGCTCCTGTTCCTGTTGCTGTAAATTTTTTTGCTCATAATGTTCGTGTTTATGTTCATTTTCACGTTCATGTTTGTCTTGATGATGATGCTGATGCTGATGATTATGATAATAATAGTGATTTATATTGTGGTGATTGTGTGACTCTTGTTGATGAATGTCTTCATGTTCATGTTTCTGTTGTTGTAGTGTTGGCTTAAAGATTAACAATCGTTGCAATTGTTTTCTTAATCTTGCACGCAATTTTCGTAACTTGTGCTGCTGCTATCACGTACTCGTTGACAGGTCATCTTTAAGCCACTGTGGAATAGGACGTGCTCCGAGTTTCTTTAAAAGTTTTACTAAAGCTGTATTATGACTTAAATAATATCTGCAAAATAAAAAAAAGAGAAATTGAAGATACAAGTCAGTAAAATGCATTATGAAAAAAAAAATTAATTCTGCAAAAAAAGTCAACAGACATAAATTTACTTTTTAATAAATTTAATGCTTATGAACATCATTTGCTAAGTGCTTACGATGCAGTCAAGGAATACCATAGCAGCTCTGATTTTCATATTACGAAAGCTGTCACACACTGGGAATTTTCGAACAAAAGATGAAATAATCTTCAGCTGATGATCTTAAACTATGCAAAAAGTCTAGCATTACATACAATTAACACTTGTTGTTATAAGTCCCATCCTTGCAACACATATTTGAGCTTTATTTCGTTTCATTTTTGTAAGAGTGGGATTTTGAATACGAGAGTAGAGATTAAGGCCCCTATTGTGATTCACAACTAATTTGATAGTGCTGAGTTGTAGCTGTCAAATTCTTATTATGGATTACAACTCAACTTTCATCAAAGTGAGACAACTGGTTTTTATCCGTTGTGTTTTTGTTTTTATTCCGACTATTGTGTTACATTAATTTACTTTTGAAATGGCAATTTTAAAGTCTGTGTCATTATTCCTTATGTCAACTTATCACATTTGTCAACCAATATTGTTACCATATGCATAAAACATAAAATCTCAAGAAAAATAGTAAGGCCAAAACTAAGAATATTTAAAATATTCTGTGCTGGCCATTATGGTTTCAAAAAACATAGAACAGAGATAAGAACCTCATTTCGAACATTATTTCGAAGACAACTAAAATTGGTTGTGAATCATAATAAAAAAAATAAATAAAAAAATATATTTGAGTTGAGTTGTAACTATGAAAACTCAACTTAGTTGAGTTGTGAATCATAATAGTGGTCTAAATTAAATTTAATATTTGTATTTACTCTTTGAGTTAAATTTTTTAAAATATTTTTTGCTAGTTTAAGCGGCCAATGTTGGTGGTTTAATCCTAAACTAGCAAAAAATTAAAAAAAAAAACAAATTAGCTAAAAAGAGTAAATACATTTTATTAATTTCTTTTTAATTATTGAGCTCGAGGTCTTCTTATAATTTATATAATAAATTTATTCTTCGATATTTCGCTTAACAATTTGTTAGCATCATTTCCTGATGATGCTAACAAATTGTTAAGCGAAATATCGAAGAATAAATTTATTATATAAATTATAAGAAGACCTCGAACTCAATAATTAAAAAGAAATTAAGAGTAAATACAGATATAAAATTAAGTCTCTAATGCCGTATTCAAAAACCCACTCTAAGTCAATCAAACATAATATTAATTCAGTAATATTAATTAATTTGATATTTCTAACATGACAACAACAGTCTTGTAACATCAGAACAACACACAGAAACATAAGGCACGAAGCGATTACGCTTCTCGGCGGAAAACACCTAGGGTCTATGGCGGGTATTGAACCCACGACCTCTGGACTGACAGGCTAGCATCGCTACCAATCAGCCAGAAATCACCCTAATAATATTAATTTAAAAAAATCAATTAGTTTTCGTTTATTTGATACTGGTATCTCATTTGCTCAATGCGCTAAATTAAAATCCATTTTCAGTTTTCTTCCATCACGCACAGTTTTTATTTAATGGGCATGACTAATATTTCCACTAAGTATATTAGTATATTTCACCGCAAATCGAGAACGATATGCCCGATTTCGACTAACAAAACACCAAAATATGCATGACACAATTACTTTAAAGCTTTATTTTTGATTTAATCGACACTTTCGTGCTTATTCACAAATTAGTATCGAAAAGTGTTTTTTCATGCAAAATTAAAACTTTTTTGGCACGTTGTGCATATGATAAGCAGCATATAAATACTTTCTATGCTGGAGGGTAAACAACAGTTTTTTATAATGAAAAACAGAACGTGTAACAAATACGAGTAACGAGTACTGGTAACGACAATTCAAAACGAAGGCAACTGGTCGGTGCGCAGGTTAAATTTTTTAGACACTCAGCGTTGCCGCATTTTTATTTTCGCTTTTTTCGGTGTTTCCGTTGTTTTCTGGGGAAGTTCTGGTATTTTGAAAAGATTTTTGTCCCAGTTTTTTAGAATCCGTGATTTTGGGGAGATTTTTGTCCAAGTTTTTGGGAGTCCGGGGAACTTTCGGGATTTGATGGAGAATTTTGTCAAAATTTTTGGGAATCTTTGGGCCAGGATTGTGTCTTGGCTAATGGTTGGTGCCCTTCCTATATGAAGGCTAAGCACCAGTTGTATTAGCTAAATTCTCGAGAAGTACCACTTAACCTTTATGTCAACAGCTGAAAAATTATACTTACATACACAGCAGGCAGACCTGGTCGTTGCGCAGGTTAAATTCCTTAAAAACTCAGTGTTGCCGCATTTTTATTTTCGCTGTTTTCGATGTTTTCTGGGGAAGTTCTGGGATTTTGGAAAGATTTTTGTTTCAGTTTTTTGGAATCCGGGAAACGTCTGGGATTTTGGGGAGATTTTTGTCCTAGTTTTTGGGAATCCGGGGAACTTTCAGGATTTGGGGGAGAATTTTGTCAAAGTTTTGGGCCAGGATTGTGTCTTGGCTAATGGTTGGTGCCCTTGCTAAATGAAGGTGTATCGGCTAAACACAAGGTGTATTAGCTAAATTCTTGAGAAGTATCACCTAAGTATCGCTTAACCTTTATGTCAACAGCTCAAAAATTATACGCACATCAACAGCAGACATACCCAGGTATTCTGGTTTTCTGTTTAAGAGCGATGTGTCTTAGAAAGTAGCAAATATATCGATCCGAAATTTCATGATATCCTTAATAAAAGTGCTCTTGGCGTTATTCCGAAGTTTGAGTGGAATTGGACAGCTTTTGTCAGATTGTAGTCATTGTAACTAAAGGTGTCCACCAAATCTCAGATCAAATGGTTAACAGGAAGTGGCTAAAAATAAAATTTAATTTTTATGGGCGTGGCGCAGCCCACTTTTCTAATCACGATATTAAATTGTCACAAAAATTAAAGGCGCGCTTACAAAATTTCAGATCAATCGGTCAACAGGAAGGGGGTAAATTTTTGCAATTGTTAGATATGAACCAAACTCCACCAACACGGTAAGGTAAATAAAACCATTTAAAAGAAACATAGCAGTCCTCTTATGTTAAAAAATTTTATTGATATATTAAACGGGCATTTTTTTTAATGAATTTTTAGTTAAAAAAATAGGAATGTGAAGAAAATTCGGATATCCAATATTTTTAGGGCAAATGTCTATTACGTATGAGTAATATGATGGCCTACGCCGATAGGCGATAGGCGGAAGGCGACAGGAACTGTTTTCCAAGATTATTAAAAAGTAATTGTCAGGAAACGGTGTTTTTTGCCACTAAAATACCTCGTGCGTTAGCGTAATCCTTTTTACAATGGGTTGTCATGCAACGCTACACCAAACTAGGCTAAAGGATGAATACGTTTCAAGCTTTATCAGCCAAAAATGAATTTGAAAAAAGTACCTCATAATGAATTCCTGCATAAAAGTAATTTGTTTTATTTGATATCTAAAAAAAAATGTTTTATTGTTAATGGGGGTTACTTGCTTTTATTTGCGATTAAATGTGGCTTGTGAAGAGGCAAGCTGCTTTTCAAAATGATTCTCAAGAGTATAAAACAAAATATAAAATATGTACTCGTAATAAATGTTAATAAAAGAAATACTTTATTTTATTATACACATTTTTGCTTATTATTTTTATAAAGTATAACTTATTAAAATAAAGAAGCAGAAATAACTGAAAAAAATAAAATAAATAAATAAATTTTATCATTGCATACTCATCAACTTTTAACCCATTTCATTTACATTTTACCGACTACAGATAAAAAAGCAAATAAAAAAATAGAAGAAAATAAGTAAAGAAAGAAAAAATTTATTACAAAAGATTATTTATAATAGAACTATATTTTTGTTTGGTCAGAGCCCCATAAAGTGTATCTATCTTACCTACTTCTAATTCTACACTTCAAGCAACCGCTTCTATTCAACCAACCATTCATTCATTCATTCGATCCCATGCCACCACAATACAACTTACTGACTCTTAGACAATCAAAACAATATAAATAGAACTTTCAAGAGGTTCAACATTATTCACAAAAGTATAGCAAAACGTGCTTATTATATCATCAACTTTGTTTTTGTTTTTTTTTTCATAAAACTTGAATAGAAAAATATATAAAAACTTTTCTATATAATATTTAAGATTATGCAGGCGTTTAATTCTTAACGGAATACAGATTGTATTTCGTTATTTGTATTTTTACTCTGAACATCAACTTATTTTCCCAAAGAAGAAGAAAAAAAACAGATAAAATCAGAACATTAATTAGGTATTATGAAATATGTGAGTCGTTTTTTCTAAATAATTAGCTAATAATATTACACATTTATTTACATAATGTAATAATTACATATTTTAGTGAAGACTTACCAGACGTATGAGTAACGCATTACATGTATTAATCATACGCACCCGCACACACACACACACACACACACCCTATTTGCTTTCATCGTTTTGTTAATAAATTTTATGACTACGTACAGCTTTCTTTTGTGTGGTGAGTAGGGTTTGAGATTTACCGGACTTTTGCACTTCCCGGGAAACGGGAATGAAAGAATCGCGTTCATGGGAGTTCCCAGCATTTATTAAGTGAAAATTGTGCGAAATTTCGGTTGTTTTATTAATGTAAGCATTATTTTTAAGTAAAAGTTAATATGAAAGCAATTTTAAAACAAATTTTTAAGAATTTTTATGTGCTCAAGCAAATAGTTTATAGTTATTACACAGTAAGATATCCTATAAAAACTAATTGACGACTATTACCGCAATTAGTTAAGAATTTTATTTTAAGGCCTCCAAATCATTTTATAAAGAACTTGCCGTAATGTTTCTTAATTTTCTTGAAACTTTTCCGGAAGGATTCTTATCGTCAAGTACAGGCAAATTACAGTGCAATATTCAGCTGCGCCGAATATTATGTATCCTGAGCCACAATCTGTATAAATGTCTTTGATTTTTAATGTTATTTCTCTTAAGACATCTCCTTCAGGGTTTCAATAATAGCGTCGACTTATAGCAAATTTAAATAGTGTCAACTCAAAGGTTTTACAGCTTATATGAGCTTAGAATTTCCACTACACTTTCGAAAACTTGTTCGCTAATTTAGCTAAAAATCACTCAAAATTCGTTTAATATCGAATTATTAACTTTAGGAAACGACTAGAGCACATCAATCATTAATACTTATACAAATTATTCCACATACATATATACATTAGAACGACTCAAAAGAAAGTGATTTTGTTACCCCTCTGAAAATAAAGCTTGACATGTTTTATGATGATTCCCAAAATATTTTGGTTCTAACGTTGACCATCCGTGAGCTGGGCCATTTATAAAACAGGTATTTTTTTTCCAATTTTTCGACCTTTTTTGTACTTTGCTCCAAGACGACATAAATAAAATTTGGTATCATCGAAAAGAGTGATACCCATATTGCCTATATTTGATAAAAGATAAAATATATCGCGATTTCCGCGTTTTATATGAATAATTACAAAATAAATGAACATTATTTAAAACAGTTTCAATTTGAAAAGCAGAACATTATTTTCGAAAAAGTAGAATTTGTATGAAAACCCGAAACGAAAATATGTATTTAGTTAAATATTTCAATTAGTAGGTCGCATGTGGTCAAGTTTTATATACCATTGGATGCTGCTTCAAAAACTCATTTCGATGATACCAAATTTTATTTATGTCGTCTTGGAGCAAAGTACAAAAAAATTCGAAAGACTGAAAAAATGCCTTTTTTAAAAATCGTCCAGCTCACGGATGGTCAACGCTAGAACCAAAATATTTTGGGAATCATCATAAAACATATCAAGCTTTATTTTCAGAGGGGTAACAAAATAACATTTTCCTCTTCCATACAAGTTAAGTCGCTCTAATATACATAATATGTATGACAGATGTACATATTAGGGCCATTATTACAACTTGACAATAGCTAAAACCAGACTTTTGTCGGACGGATAAACGGTTTATCATTATTACAAATTTACTATAACCTACCAGGTAGGATGCACCTGACTTTAACTTATCGCTCAGTTTAATTTAAAGTGAAGTTTTAATAAAGGTAAACCTTTTATTCGTCCGACAAAATCCTGCCTTTAACTATTGCCTAGTTGTAATAATGGCCTTTAGTGATGTTACGAATATCAATTTTTAATATTCGCGAATACGAATACGACTATCTGAAACAATATTCGCCGAATACGAATAGTAAATCTAAATAGTTAGTACTACTTAATATTTCAAATTTAATAACAATAAATTGAGAAAAACTGTCACAATACTATCGGTATTTAACATTATTATTATATTCCGATGACGGAATTTGAAATTATAAAGTTAGCACCTGAATGCCACTTTTTTAAATTTTTGGTGGAAAGTAACTTAGAGAAAATACGAGCTTTTTTTTACCTATACCCAGGCAATATTTAGTGACAGCAGCGCACAGTGGTTTCCCTTATATGGAAAAGCGGTCAAAAATCAATATCTCCAAAACTAAAAAAGCTAGGGTCTTCAAAAATTTTCAGCTCATTTCATGCCCGAAGAACTTAAAGTTGGCAAATTTTTAGGAAAAAATGTTAACAACTGTAGCCACAGTAACCATTTGAACTTTTAAGGGTTAATTGGCTTATAGATCTGTTTTAAAAATGTTTGAAATAAAGTATTTGAATATGAAAATTTGGTTGTTTTAAACAAGTTTTGTAAATTTTTATTTCATTTTAATTCATTCGAAATATACACTGAAAAAAACTAAATTAAAAAGTTAAACAAAGTTAAATAATGCAATATAGGGTATTATTAAGTAATATAAAGTAATAAAGTAAAATAGTAGTAATATATATCAAATATTAAGCAAATTTAAAACTCCTTGACTTAAACTACTTCTTTTCTTTGTTGGTAAGTTTCGGGCTCCAGAAATAAATGGATCTGAACTTAAAAAGAGGCGATTTAAAAGATCTGTATTTGTAGCTATTCTCGATATTTTTCGTGTATGTTGCAATCTAAACTGTTTTATATCCTTATTTTTCGCTTCAGCTGCTTCCTCCGATAATTCACCTATTGACACTAATGCATGCTTGATTACCTCAGCTCCATGGATAAGAATTTTGTGTACCGATGGAAGGAGGTAGTACCAGGGATACTCCTTCACAAGTTTTCTTGCTGTCTCTACAGCATATTCCTCAAACTTTTCGGCATCAATTTGAAATCCAGAATTTATAGCTTGGAGAATTGTGGCACATCTTTGCAAAATATCCTTATCGATTCCTGTTATTTTTGATGAAAGGTTTATATTTTGAAAAAATCTCCGCGCTGTGTTGCCATCATTCGAATTTCCGCAACCACCAGCTTTTGGCCTATCTACCAAAAGTCCCATTTCGGCCCGAAATCGTTGTTGAATAAATTGTTTTCTCTTCAAAACACATGACTTTTCGTTCTTACTGGTCTTCCATTTTTTTTAGCTCTAATTTATACGATAAGTGAATGAAGTACTCAAAAAATCGTATGTTGGCATGTAATGGTGACAGTCCGAATTCGTAACGAGCTTCATCTACTTTTTTCTCGAGGCATTTTTCAATGTGATTCATTTCTGTAGGTAAGGCACCACATATGTGACATTTCGCAGAAGAAGTTTCCGTTAGAGCGTTACAAACTTTACCGTCAACCATGGTCAGTTTTATGTCATGCTTTATATGTAATTTTTGTTTTGTTTTATTTATTTCGGTGGGAGAAAGTGCAAAAATTTTCGATTTAAAATAACGTTCCTCATTTTGACACAGTTGGGAAGTTTCTTTTTTAAATTGAAACCTCAACGGCCTGTAATAACGAGTGGATGACGGGCGCGGGTTTTTCCAAATTATAGTTTTCTTTTCCGTGACAAGTTGAAGAGGAACATAGGATGTCACAAAAAGGGAACTGTCATCCATAAGCCTATTCGACTTCTGCTTAAATTGGCTATGACCAGAACTGCCATCGAATCCCCATTTTCCAATCAGTGTTAAGTGTTTTTCTCCTGGGCCTAATGCTTCATCAAGAACTTGATCTTGCAATTGCACAATTCGATTAGCCGTATGATCAAGGAGAGCTTGTAGATCGACCTCTGCACTCGACTCTGTAACAGTAATGTTTTCTGTGCTTGGATAACAAGTTTTCTTAGCTGCCAAGATACTTTTATAGCCTGGGAAAACATTTTTAGATATTTTTTTTATTCACAAAATCTTTTATAGTTAAGTACTGTCGCTTAGTAAGTCTTGTTTCAACGAAAAGAGCCAAAACCTCGTAATCCTCCACATTGTGTGTCGGGGGAAAGTTGCGGTTTTGTAAAACTTCGGTTACAGAATTATCAACTTGACTAATTTTTGACATTTTACGCCTCTTTGTTCTATCTTGACACTTAAAAAATTCCTTAGCAGGACGACCACGCTTTTGGCTAGCTGCAGGTTGTTCTTTTTCAAGGGATTTTGCTTCTAGCTGAATAGTTTCAAAACTTTCAAACCATTTTTTATGTTCCTTCAAAATAATTAATTTGCTTCGATGATTTTTCGTCCAAAGCTTACCAATCTGCTTACAAAGGCTTTTTAAAACTTTTGTTAAATTGCTAAGGTCGAATTAAGTTTTTTCTGCATTAAATTTTTCCTCCATAATTTGAAATATTTTGTTTGCTTTCGAATGATAATTACCAGCTGTAGAACTCCAAATATCAAGCACATACATTCTAGAAAATTGGCACTGACAGAATAAACCTTCTATTTTAATTGCCATATTGATATTTTTGAAACTTTTATCATTATCGCGAAAACAATTAATTATAAGAATGAAAATTTGACCTTTGTTTTGACACTTTTCAAATGCAATGAGTAAGCTTCACTTAAACTGAAAGTCAAATACCTTAAAATTACAATATAAAGTTTAAAGTAGCGATGTAACGATACGCCGTTTTGCCGATCCGATACCGATACCGATATTTAAAAATAAATATCGCCGATACCGATTCCGATACCGATACGAATATTGAAATTGAGTTCAAGTTTAGATTAACAAAACTCAAGTGCAATTTTTTACTATACAAAATTACATTATAAGAGAGAATATTTAAAATTTATAAAACATTGGAAGTAATTTTTAAGGAGCTACATTTTCGTTGCTTCCAACAAATCTATATTAAAAATATGCAGATAATTGGTAGAAAAGCAAGAAAAATTGTTTAATTCCTTTATAATTTGAAAAAATACTCGCCATGCTTTTTAAAAAATCGATTTTATTTTAAAGGACATTTATCAACTAATATTCATCTAAATAACTTAATAGCTTAATTATTAAAAGACTTCTAAGTTTATATTTATTCACTTAAGTTTACATGAAAATACAGTTCTGAGTTTAAATTCGCATAAAAAATTGTGAAAATGGGTACTTTTTTATCCTTTTTCCTTAAGGAAAAATCATTATAGAATACCGAAAAAGAAATTTGTCCTAGCATCGCTTCCAATTCGGTGATTGGTAATCGAAAAACAGAACTTCTTGCAAGGGCAAGGATATGTAAAACTAATTAGAAATTATCCAAATTTGCAATACTTCCAGATCGCGAATTCTACATTTTCATGACTTCTTTGGAGTATCTCTTTTTTGCTGGAATAAGATTTAAAAAACAACGGCTTGAATTTGAATTCATGGTAAAATTAACAAAAAATAAATAATTTTTTTTACAAAATAACAGCATAAAATATTATTAATTTTTAAAATTGATATTAATAAGATTTAAAAAATAACGAAGTGTATTTAATTCATGGTAAAATCGAACAAAAATAAATTATTTGTTAAAAAAAAACTCTGAAAAATTTTTTAAAAGTATCGTCGTATCGGCAGTAAAATATCGCCGATACCGATGTATCGGAAAATCTGAAATATCGCCGATATATCGGTATCGGTATTCATTACATCCCTAGTTTAAAGCAACAATTTCTTAAAAAAAATGTTTCTCTCTATTCATAACTGTAAATCAAATACCATAAAATTGCAATATAAAGATTAAAATAACAACAATTAACAAAAAAAAATTAATTTCTCTTTACTCATATTCTTAAAAAGAAATAGTACAAAACAAACTGCGATTCACTATTTTTCGTCGGATGACTATGTAAATCACACCCATATGCGAAAATATGCAAAAACCCGCGGCCACAATATTTTTTAATTTAAAGAGGGATAAAAAACCTACAATTTGACAATTTGATGCATAAGGCGTTGTGGGCAGATGAGGGCCATATCACTAAAAGTCTACGTGAAAAAGAAGTTTTTGAAAAACGTGTGTTTTAAAAAGGTCAAAAAAGTATTCTTCAGCGATTTTTTTATGGGCTCATATTTTTGCAGCTTTTGTTATTTAATTTGATAGAAAATAAGTTAAAATTTAATGATTGTAGGGTTTTTGGAAACTTCTGCCACAATATCGCGAATAACTTTTTGGATAAACTTAAGTTTTTTTTATGACTATGCAACCACAATATATGCAATATAAACATACCTCCACTTTCAACGGACACAAACAATAAATCTCGCCAAAAAACAACAAAATTTTTTAGATTCATAAAATTTAGAGTGTTATCAATAAATTTTGTGCAATAAAGCTTAAAAAAAAAACAATAACTTTTTTGATTTTTGGCCTATGGGGGAAACCACTGTGCAGCGGCGAGTGTTCCGAGCGAGCGAATGTTTAGTGGTGCGGAGCTTATTTATACACCGCGCAATAGTCTTGATGGAGAAAAGGCTTCAAAACTTTTATTTTTGAAGTTCAACATTCTCTATTGAGCTTTGAGTATAACTTTAACATGATTAATAAATTAATTTAACAGGACTTTACTTTTTAAATACCATGTCGTTGTGAAATATATTTTGTTTCTTTTTTTCTTTACTAAAAGAAGATTATTATTTTGCGTTATACACATTTTTTTTTTGTAAAAATTAATATTTTTTGTTTAATTTTCAGTATTTTTTATGTATTATTTTTTGGAACGTATTCACAAAATATTCGTGAAATATTCGCTTGAATTTGGCGAATACGAATACGAATACTAATATCATAAAATAGGCGAATATTCGGCGATTCGAATACGAATACGAATATTCGTAACATCACTAGTATATCTAGTATATTATGTATATCTGCCGTTCAAATTAAATTTAGAATTTTGGTCCTTTTTTAAGAGAAGTAAAACACTCAGGCAATTAATGCCAACTAGTTAATTAATAAATGTGTTAACATCTTTGGTACAGATTAGTAAAGTTAATGTGTGCTTTAAAACCGGCTTTCCATACAAAATTCGTACAGTAAACCAACATTAACTTTCATAAATTTTTATGAATATGGACGATAGTGTATAGAAAACAAATGGTGAAAAGAGAAATAGAGATGGAGAGAGCGAGAGATAGAAATGTTTGTTTTTTTACAACTCTGCAGTTGCGCTTAGGGTTGTCGGTTTTCTTCTGACCTGTTTCGCCAAATTGATTTTAAAAATCGCCAAAAGTCGCCAAAAATCTGTTTTATGTAGTTATTCTTAATATATATTTTGTATAAAATTTGTTTTTATATAATACTTTTTTAATATAAGTTTTTCTAAAATAATCGTCTAAAAATTTCTTGTAAATTTTTCTCATCAAAATTCAAAATCCATTAATGACGGTCATTAATATAAGAAAACGAATCAAAATCCCTTTATTTTAATTTCTTCCAGACAAGTTTTGGTGGGAGTTGTTTTCGAAAATACTCTTTCAACAAAGTAATTTTCTTGAATTATAAGCATTTTTAAGCTCAGTTTTGTTGAAAAATAGCCATAAAAATCGCTAACAAATTTATTTATCGCCATGTCACCAAATCGAATATTTAAAAGCCAAACAAGTTGAAAAATCGCCACATTTGGCGATAAATCGCCATATCGGACAATCCTGGTTGAGGCTTTTTGTTAATTTTTAGAGCAGTGTTGCAGCACCTCTGGTGTCAAGTAGGGACATTAATTATTTAAGCTGTATATCCATTGTATTAACTACACTGTACAGCACAAAAAATATGAGTCTAACGATTGATTCTGGCAACGAGCACCAACAACTACATATATATGTACTTGTATTGGCGTTTTGAAAGTTTATGTGTAGGATTCATTTAAAGGGAAATTAAAGTTCCTCCTTTTGCACATACTATAGTTATATAGACTCGGCATTGGAAACCTTGTAAGACTTACGTTTAAGGTATATACGATGTGCTCAGCACTTTTATGCAAAACACCACTAGACACATTTTTTTGCACATTTTAACCCTGTAACTCTTCGTTGTATGAACCTTTTTGACACATTCTTAAAAAAGGGGCAAAGAATACCCTTTCAGCATTGATATTGCGGGCTAAAATGTTGTAAAAAAATATTTGTCATAATATTCTACTATTGGTCTTCAAAGACACCCAAGCTGCAGACTCAACTTGAACGCCAGAAATCATTGAAAACTTAATTTGTTTTAAGGGTTAAATTCATATTTATTCACAATTAGTATTCGGCATAGGAAATCTTATATGCCTTACATATGAGGTATAAGATGTATTCAGCACTTTTATGTAAAACACCACGGGAAACATTTTGTGAAAGATTTTAACCCTCTAACTCTTCGTTGTATGGGCCTTTTTGTCCCTGGACAAAAAACTGCCCTTCGGCGACTATATAACGGCCTAAAATGTTGTACAAAAATATTTGCCATACAATTCTGCTATCTGTCTTTAAATACACCTAAACTCCAGACTGAATTTGAACGCCAGAAATCATACAAAACTTAAAACGTGTTTAATGGTTAATTTCGTTAAGTGTTGATTCCTGCATATAGCTGAATTTTTATAGTTGTGGCACTTGTACCCCTTTGCTTTTCACCCCCCAATTGTGTATAAGTACGAAATTAACTATTAAACACATTTTAAGTTTGGAATCATATCTGGCGCTCAACTTCGGTCTATAGCTTGGGTATCTTTAAAGACCTATAGTAGAATTTCAGAAAGGCTCATACAATGGAGAGTTAGAGGGCTAAAATATTCCATAAAAATGTTTCTCGTGGGTGTTTTACATAAAAGTGCTGAACACATCTTATACCTTAACGTGAGGGGGCCAGCGAAATATAAAAAGTTCATAAAGGGTCTACGAACCAAAAAAAAAAAAACGGTGAGAGCCGCTATATTACAGAAATGCAATGTGTGTGCAAGGTTTAATAGAAAGTGAAGTGTAACTAATTCCAAAACACTATTTGATTTTCATCGGCATGGCATTGAATACTATTTTCTTTGTCTTCTAACTGTATTGTCAGAGGTTCTCAATTTGTGTGCAACGTTTCATAAAAATTGGTAAAGTAGAAGCAGTTGAAGAATAATATTTACTTATCATGGGCGTAGCACTGCCCATTTTCATAATCATATATTTGTACTGTCACCAGAACTCAATGTACTTATTTAAGGTGGTGGTCTAATACCCAGCAAAAATAAATCTGGTACAAGGAAGCAGGTAGATTATTAACAAGTGCTTCGGAGATGCGGAAAAGCACACAGTGCATCCCCTCTGCCTTACGAGGATATGCAATAACGTAAGCGAGCGAAGAAACTTACCACACACACGATGAATTTGGTCGGCTATTTATGTTTTTTCATGTCTTTTAAACACAAAGTTTTGTATTCAAATCAAACTTTTTTATAATGCATCATCTCTCGCTTACGTGGGTACAAATATGGATGCGAGTGTGATTTTTGCTTCGTAATATAATTTTTTTATTCTTCCATTGAATTGTGTATGAAAATAAATGTGCCTCGATAGCTTAGTGGTTAGTGTTCTAGTCTACCATGCGGAAATCGTGGGATCGATTCCTGATTCAATACGCGAACAAAAAGTATTTAATAAAAGTAAATTGTAGTGTAATATAATTTCTAATTGTATTTGTACCATTTAATACATCAATAAACATAAAAACAACATAAAATAATGGCAAATAAAAAATTAATCCAATTGTAGGTGAAATTTTGATATAAAGAGCAAACATTTTTTAATTATATACATATAAAAAATACATGAGGTTAATGCATCTAAGATGCGCAAAAATAAGCTCATGCCTCCAGACCTACCAGGTGGGACATCCCATACAAAAATCATGTAATACGGAAGCAGGTTGGTAAGGGAGAGTACCGAAATCTCTCCCTTACAAACCTACTTCCGGTAGACGGATATTTTTGCTGGGTATCGGTACAAAGTACTACGCCAAATTTTATTATATTTTTTCTGACATGCGAAGATAATAAAAGGTTTAAGTTTTAAAATTAAGCTTTACATCCTGATATTTCCTAGTTTTGGGCCATTTTTGTCTGCGTGATTTATCTTTGTATTGAGTTTAATTTTAATTTTGCCAACAAATTTACAAATAAATTTCCACTCTTGTTGTAACTGCAGTATTTTTTTTTTCATATAAAAAAAGACATAAAACCCTAAAACATTTCTAAACTATGCAGATAAAGCTTTTCAATAATAAAGTGAAAAAAATAATGAAAATGAAATGAAAAATGCTTCCTTGCGTGTCTGATGTCATGGATTCTGACACGATTTCGCACTTTTCAAACTCATCACAACTATTGACACGTCAGACACTCGTAACTTATGAGCGATAATGATTTATGAGACGAAAACTGACAACACAAGAGCCACAGTGAAATACGCATACACACACATCCGCACACATACACACACATACATACAATTCCCACTATGAGAAATCCAAATTTGCTTAAAAGTTTTTTTGGTGGCATCTTTTTTTTTTTTTTTTTTGTAGAATATATAAATTTACTTTATGCAGATGCGAATGAACGAACATTTTAAATAAAATCTTTTGCTTTTATTGTTTGTTACCAGCGTTGTTGTAATTGTTGTTATAGTAAGTTAATGTCAACCCGTATTATGTGACAAACTGATTGAAATAGTTTCGTAGAACATTTCAGGTTAACAAAAAAAATAAAAAATCTTTAAAAACCATAAAAAAGTAGCGACCGCATATCAACAAAATAAAAGGAAGCAAAACGCACACAATGAAAATAATGATGATGACAAGAATGAGAACGAGCATAACTAGAATGTCGAGAAGAAATAAACGACAGTTTTGCTGAAATGATTTGGATGTTGCTGATGACGAGGATGAGATAGATGGACGGTAAAAAATGCAAATTTTTCTTGTATAGTCATAGAAGCATGTGAACTAAATAAAGCTTTTAAAATTCATATAAAATGATTAAAAAAAAAGAGAATTGCAAAAAAAAAAAGAAACTAAAATTCAAAATTTATGATAAGCCCAGATGGTGTAAAAGAAATGAGGGTGGAAAATTTTTTATCAAATCCTTTAAACTTTAACGGCGGCAGGCAGAGTTCGACGATACCAAAGCAGCAGTATAATGAAATAAATATTTTCTCTTGTAGTAACCACCGCTGAAGGAGAGTTTTTGCTCCTTTTAAAAAGACTTAAAAAAGGAGAAGGTTACACTATGCAACAAGAAAAATGCCGAGGAGTATAGTGGCACTCCTCGGTGTTATGATGTGTTACAGTCCTCTAACTACAAAAACAGTCGAAGTTTTAAATTCTATGGATATTTTTTTTTATTAATTTTATCATAACTTATAAAGCCGCAATGATGAAAAATATATTTTTTTTTATTCAAAATCGAAATATTTTTATTTTTTAAAAATTTATAAAAAATCGAAAATTGCAAAAATTTTAAAATTTTTATTCACTGACTATAAAGCCACATATGCCACAAAAATAATAAGCTATATTTCACAAAAATTTATGGCTAGATATTGATTTTATTCACAATAAAGTGAGATTACCTGTTTTAAGCAAAAAATCGAGTTTTGGAGACGTTGCTCCACCGATTTTATCATAACTTGGAAAAGCGTTATCGCGTTTCCTTACAAGAAACACTTAAAAAAAATTGCAATAAAATTACCTTTAAGCCGTTCTAACGTAAGTTTTTTTATATACTCAATGGTTTCGGAATTATTTAGACCGCAATAACGACAAATATATTTTTTTTATGCAAAACTAAAAAAAAAATTTATTTGTTAAAAATTTATAAAAAAATCAAAAACGGCTAAAACTTATTATTTTTATTAACTGATCAAAAAGCCACACAAATTTAAAAAAAAAACGAATGTGAGTCCGATCACAGGGGAGATGTGTAAACATCTAGTAATGAAATATTTCACCTTCTACCGACACATTCTTCTTATCATTCACCCGTTTCATCTTCGGCGAGCCGGCCTTCATCCGCTTCTTTTTCACCCTCGTACCTTCCTCCACACCCGACAAATCGCTCAAGCCGATAAGCTTCGCATCAGACACCTCTGACTCACTCCCACCAGGTATATCGCCCTTCCACTTCCCCGCAGACATAAATAATCGTATTATTTATCCACAAGCAAAAAATAATATACCCGTACAAAATAGTTGGAATTACCGCAGTTAAACAGCAAAATAACCAACAGTCAAAGACAAAAGCAGTCAATAAACCGTCAGCCAAATATCGCACCAAGTTCAGCAAAAAATTCGGTAAAACCGAAAAACCGGGTTTTTTTCAAAAAAACCCGGGATCAAAAACCGAGACGAACCGGGTCTGAATCCCGAAAAACTGGACACAAACTCCCCTAAATCCCAGAAGTTCCCGGCAAAAATAAAAAACGGCAACGCCGAAATACTCACTCAATTCAAAAACACGGCAACACAGCACCAACCAACAAACGTACGACCTTACAGCAGGAGTTTGACCTTGAGACTCCCTTTGCCAGTGTTAGTGTATTTCTATGCAGCTGTTAAGTTTCTCTGTACTTCTTGTTGTCCGTATGATTACACTAATACACTCATACACAGCTCACACCGCGTTATTACAATTGTAATATTAATCTTACTCAAGTAAGATTAATCTTACTCAAAATTTGTGATTGTATTGTGAAAAAGATTTTTACCCCCTAGCGTATAGAAGTTTACACATCAAAAATTTATTTCATAAAAATCGATGAAAATATCGACTTTTTTATAATAAATTGAAGTCACGTAATTTTTGCAAAAATTATACAACAAAATAAATGTTTTTAAATAAGAAGGTTCTAACAATTGATTCTTGTAGAGGCCGCCGAAAAAATACATACGTGTATCGGCGTTTTGAAAGTTTACATCTGCGATTTATTTTAGGGAGAGTTAAATTTTTTATAAAACACTATAAGGAACATTTTTGCTCAATAATTCAGCCAGCTATAAAACCGTTGAAGGGGAGTTTTTCGCCTCTTATTTATTTAAGGGCCAAAAATACCCACACCGCGAAGAGTTTAACCCTCTTAAAATGTTCTACAAAAATGTTAAGCATGATAAAAGTGCTGAACACACATTATACGTTTAACGCAAGGCTTATAAGATATCCTATACCGAGTTGGTACAACTATGTGCAAAAGGGGAAAATTTAACTCCCCCTAAAATGACTCCCAGATGTTAACTTTGAAAACGTCGATATACGTATATATTTGTTTGATGGCATGTACAAGAATCAGCCGTTAGAACCTTGTTATTACAAAAAATCAGCTGCTTTCACTTTATTATGACTAAAATCAATATTTATCCACCGATTTTCATAAAATAAAGCTTATTTTACTTTAAGTATATCTGGCTTTATGATTAGTTATTAAAATGGCAAGTTTTTTGCCATTTTCGGTTTTTTATATAAATTTTTAATAAATGAAAGTTTTGCAATTTTTCTTAAAAATATATATATTTTTCATTATTGCACTCTGAATAATTCCAAAACTATTGAGTTATTTAAAAATATTATTTTCAAGCAGCTTAAAAGTAGTTTTGTTTAAAGTTTTTTTAGTGGCTTTTGTAATAATATTTGCCAAAACTTTCCCAAGTTATGATAAAATGGGTGGAGTAGCCTTTTCAAAGCTCGATTTTTATTGTAAGCTAGCTATACCCGGCGTGCTTCGCTACCCCATTGTTGAGCAGATATAGAAAAATTAATCAACTCATTTAAAAATAACCATAAAATTGGTTAGTTTTTTTGGCGATCTTTTTAGGTTTGGCGAATTTTTGCGTTTTGGCGTTTTTTACATTTTGGCGATTTTTTTACTTTTTTAATTCTAGAATTTTTTAGTTTTAGAGTTTTTTAAAATTTCAAGATTTCGCTTCTTACGGTTTCCAAGATACAGCAAACTGTTTAAACTAACTACATAGTCAAAATTACATTAACTTTCAGAACACCCTTTAATTTTTGTTGTGTTAAATATTCTGCAGACTACACCAATACAAACTTTGAAAATTTCGAGAGTCTATATAAAAGTGTCTGTATATTACATTACATAGAACAACCTTTAATCTTTAGCCTGTAGTTCATACGGCTCTCGAGAAAACAGCCTGTGACAGACAGAAAGACAGACGGACAGCGTATCAAAAACAATAAGATTAATTTACACTTTTGGTGTACAGAGCCCTAAAAAGAACCTTTTCCAAAAAGTAACTTTTCAAAAAGTAACCATTTTCAAAAGAGTACCATTTTCAAAAGAGTACCATTTCCAAAAAACATTTTTCAAAAAGTACCATTTCTTAAAACTACATTTTCAAAAAAGTGGGTTTTCGAAAAAGTACCTTTACTTTAAAATATAAACGGTTAACAAAAAAAGTACCATATTATATTTTTACCCTTTTTCGGCCCCGAAATGTACAAATTTCAAAAAAAGTACAAAACTCCTATCCACTAATTTTTCTATCTTATTATGACGCTATTGGAATTTTATGTCTACCTTACTTAGATTCGGAGATATAAGACACCGAGTTTACCCGTTTTTACCCCTTTTTATCCCGTTAGAATCTAAGTTTTCAAAAATTCGTTCTTAGGCAATATATACAAACATATGCATTCAGTATGTGTATCAATGTGCATAAAAAATAGTTGCATGGAAAAAAGTACCAAAAAGGGCTACTAATTTTACCCATTACATATTCAAATTTGAAAAAATACAAAACTGTTTTTGAGGGCTTTTTAAGGAGAGAAGAATGAATTTCCAGTTTAGTTTCTAACTTTATTACTTTAGAAGATAAACTGTTAACAAAAAAGTACCAACATCATATTTTCACCCTTTTTCGGCTCCTAAATGTACAGATATTAAGAAAGTTATTATGATGTTTTTAGAATTTTATGTCTACCTTACTTAGATTCGAAGATATAAGGTTACCGATTTTACCCGTTTTAACCCCTTTTAATCCCCTTAGAATTAAAATTTTCAAAAATCTTTTCTTAGTGAAAATATACAAACATATTCATTCACTATTGCCCAATTCACAACCTATTGTATGTGTTGTAGATCGTAAAAATGTTGTTGGTAATTGCCACATAAACATGTTTCTAAGCAAATGTTTATGTGGAAATTACCAACAACATTTATATGATCTACAACACATACAAGAGGTTGTGAATTGACCATATGTATATCAATTTGCTTAAATAATAGTTGTATGGAAAAAAGTACCAAAAAGAGCAACCAGTTTTACCCTTTATATATTCGAATTACAAAAAAGTATCAAAACATGTTTGAGGGCTTCTTCAGGATAGAAGAATACATTTCGCACCTTATTGAACTTTGTCCAAATGTTCGGAACTTCACTAACCGTCTTATCTTACTTAGCATGTTCAACTATTTTAAGCTTTTCCATTTCAGTCTTACCAGCGTGGAATATCGTCGATATTCTCAATGCTGGGATTTTATTTAATGCTTATTTTGCCCAAGTTTTTGGAACAGTACACATTCATGTTTAGCTAAGTGCCTTTAGAGCTTTATTAATTGAGTTATGAATTTTTAGTCGAACTGTATGGTTTTTACCCAAAGTTATTAAATTGGTTTGGCTTAAGACTCGCCACAAGATGGCGACAGTGTGTTAATTGAGTTTACTAATAGTAGTAGAATTTTCGCTACAGTGTTGTTGCCACTGTCAGTGGTAGTGTGGGAAAAGGACTCTGATGAGTGGACTTGGTGGTTACGAAACAGCTGTCAGTTCAACCTTCCGTACAGCCAAATTTTTCTTTGTATGTTAAATATTTACATGCTTTAGAATCTTTAGAATTTCTTTCTTAAATAAAAAAGAAATAATATGATCGAAAAATATATATTTTTCATCATTGCGGTCTGAATAATTCCAAAACCATTTTAGAATGGCTTAACAGTAATTTTATTTCAAGTTTTGCAGTGATTTTTGTAATAAAATTTGACGACCCCTTTCCAAGTTATAATAAAATCAGTAGAGCAGAGCAGCCTCTTAAAAAAATATCAAATTTTAGAAAAAAAACAATAAAAAAAAGTTATCCATAGAAGTTAACATTTCGACTCTTTTTTTAGTTAGGGCACCGACTATAACACATCAAAAAATATAGTGGTACTGCTTACCATTTTTTTTTTGTGGCATAGTGTAGGAAACTGCAGAGTTTCCGACCCTTCCTACCGCTTGCCTCAGTTGACAATGAGAAATCAGTAAAAATCTAAAGCAATTGCTAGTGATGGTGCAATATTCAGTGATTGATGATTGGATTGACATAACAGGCAAGCAATCACTTAAGAATGAAGAGGGTCAAAAAGGGACCCAAACTCGTAATTGTTTGCTTTGGTATCCCCACTACACATTAAAAAAAACTAGATTTATGTAATCTACAGAAGAAAAAAAAGGTAGGCAATAACAATCATCTAAGTATGTTTATCTAACCTTTTGTAATCCCTTTTTAAAGTGTTATTGCTTTCCTAATACGATTACATTGTAAACCCTTGAAAAACCAACTAATAAAACTACAAAAACTCAAAAAGAAAAAAAATACAAAATTTTATTTATAGACATCATTTGCAACATTTCAACAAATTGAGAATTCCTTAAACTCAGTTTTCCCTTTTTAATTTAGTTTTGCTAATGAAAAAGTTTTCTATAAAAAAAGTTTCATTCTCCCAAACATTTAACCCCTGCTACTACCATATACATATTCAATGTAATGATAAATTTAACATTCTTTTGGTTAAGAAAAAGTTTAACCAGCAAATTGAGAAACTTAAAAAAAATGTATGAAAGTAAGAAAAAATATTTCCATTTAAAAATGTAGACACATCCATCATTTTTGGATGGTTCAAATTCAAACACAAGCAGTGCCAAACAGTCAGTGGGGGAAAAAAATGTGATGTGATGCGATGCGATGGCAGTTGTTCGTAGTCCCATCAAAGCAAAACAGAGAAGAAAAAAAGTTAGAAAAGTAAAAATAAGGTAGCATCAACAATGTCTGCTGCTCGTACAAGTAACACAAATACCCACTTTTTATGATGTGAAAGTAGATTAAATATTTTTTAGTGGCAGGAGTAAAAGGAAGAGTCAGTCATCAACAGCAGACTGACAGTCAGTAAAGGATATAGAATGTTGTTTCTAGTTTTTCTTTTTGCATTTTCTATGTACACTTTGTGTAACATTGAAATGAAATTGCTGGCAACTGACAGTAACATGCAAAGAAAAATGTTAACAGTTAATATCCTACACCTCCCTCCCCCCCTCATTCTTAATTTACTGGCATTTGCACTTTCAACTTACCTTTGTAACAATTTAGTACTTCGTTCATCCATGGGCGGATACTGACGACCCTTTGATTTGCCCAAACATTTATTGCGTTTTTCGCTCACCACCTGACAAAAGAAACCCTTCTTCACATCGTAACGCAATTGATGGGAATAGTCAAAGGCCGGTTGTATTTTCAAAAAACGTTGTAAATCATTCATGACATCCACTGGATTGAGACGCAATTGCTCACCATCAATGATGTGCAATTGTTGGGCAGGATAATAAGAGAGCCAACGTTCCAGGTGTTGAGCATATTTACCAGGATTAAGGCAACGATTACGTAAATCCCTGAGTGA
This sequence comes from Panzeria rudis, assembly GCA_956483635.1. Classification (NCBI taxonomy): domain Eukaryota; kingdom Metazoa; phylum Arthropoda; class Insecta; order Diptera; family Tachinidae; genus Panzeria; species Panzeria rudis. Next base: position 151,575,405 of record OY101448.1, on the reverse strand, counting down.
TTTTGGTGCTGAATCGGATGCCGTTATGACCTGTTAAAAATAAACGGAAATAAATAAAATTGAAATGTTTAACATTTTTATAAAGCAACACTTTATTTGTAGCACAAAAAAAGTAAAAGAAACAGAATGTATTTTTTTTATAAAAACACACACACTCACAACCTTTGCAATGTGAAAAAGATTAACTTGTTGAAGTTCATACTTGAAATATACGAGTATGAAGATAACTCGACTTAAAGGGAAATAAGCACTGGAAAATAATAATAAAAGTACGTAGAAGCGTTTGTAATAGTTTTAAACAAAAGTTAAGTGCGACTTTTCTATTTTACCTTTTTCCTATGCTGGCTTTTTTTCTTCTATTTCTTCTCACTTTGCATAAAGTAATTTTTATAGTTTTTAAGCTGATTTTCATGACGGATAAAACGTAATTTAATCTTAAACTATAGACTCGAAAAAATAAACCAAATGAAACTAAAAAGCATTTGCCACTATTTACACTGTAATGCGGCTGTAATGGCGAAAGTTCAAATGAGAGTTTTATTTACTTGCAACTGCTGTACACGTGCAACAAGCAAGAAGGAAGAACAAATTTGTTTTTTATTTTTGCCAAGTTTTCAGCATAAATTCTGCCTTAGTAATTGATTCTTGTGAATGAAAAATAGAGGTAATTTTAACTAAAAAAAATAGATTAAATAACATGTTTTTACAAACATTTAAAATAACTAAATGGCTCGCACACTAACCGCCAGTTTTTGACTTAGTAATTAAATATTTATTTAGTTAATTTTCATATAAATAATTGTAATTAAAGACTTCTGTTTTTCAACCGTATTTAGTTGTTCTTATTTAATTGTGACAAAAATATGGTAGCACCATAAAATACCACAAATACCCCTCCAAAAAAAAAAAAAAACAAAAAACAGCTGTTCAACATAAACAAAGAAGAATTTGAAAAAACCAAAAAACAGCTGTTCAACATAAACAAAGAAAAATTCAAACAAATAATAATTTTTTCTTCATTCAGGAAATAAGAATAATGAAGAGCTCCTGCAATGAATAAAAACAGCTTACAAAATCACAAAAAGACAAATATAGACAAAGAAAGCACAAATTGCTCGGCAATTATCAGCGTCCCCAATTTTTTTTTTGTTTCCACAAGAACAACAAGCAGTCAAAATCATATGATAATTTATAAAACTTAAATCGAATTTAAATGTATAAGATTCGAGATATAAGTTATATTTAAATATGATCCATAAAATTGAATTTTCTATTCAAATAGAAATCAAGTTTACAAACCATTTAATTACACTGTATAACAGTCCGAAAATCCCGTGGGGTTTCATGACGTTTATTTTATGTTCTAGAGGTCGCTGAATCCGTATCTAAAGTTATTTTTTTACGTCACGACAGATTTTTGTGCTACAGAGGGGGCAAGTCCTAACCCACCACTGTCGCATAGGGTTAATATACATGACCAACCGCATTACTTATTCAAGAGGAAAATTTTTTCCTTTGGGACTTATCCCTCAAACCCACCTTAGGGGTGCTCCCATACAAAATTTATGATTTTTATGTAAGTTTTCTAAATAAAAATATAATAGAAATATAAAAAATATTCTATATAAATAAACTAATTTGTTTTTTCTTTTTATAAAGATACACAAAAATCATCAAATCATACTAATAAACAATTAAATAATAAATTACTAATAAACATTTAGCTACTGGCTTGAGCTTTTCACATGTTTACATGTTCATATTTACTTAAGTATAAAATCAAACCAAAAAAGTTTGTCTTGAGTAGAACAAAAATCAGAAAAATTGGAATGAAGAAAAATAAAACCGATGGCAACGTGGGAAAGTGCATTTATATCAGATATTATATCAGCTTGAGAGTGATTTGATTCTCGTATTCAATTTTCACGAAAAAGTTGTATATATAAGAATTAAAATCACATTGAACAGAGCCACCTGACAAGTGGTGATAAGCAAATACACGTGAGCACTGATGATGGAAGTGTAGCGGCTTCCGAAAGTGGCGCTACTCTCTTCTGCTGTGTACGTTGAAAAATTAAGTTGATGTTAATTTTTCCCTTGCTCCTTGGAATATTAATCATGCCCAATTCTTTCTGAATATAACGTTACGAACCTTAGCCTAATAATCAATTTGGATTCATAAAATTTGTATTTAGGAGGGTCCGGGGATAGGTTCCAAAGAAAAAACGTTCCTCTCGAAGAAATAATAGGGGTTGGTCATATATATTAGCCCACTCCGACAGTGGTGGGTTAGGACTTCCCTCTCTGTAGCACAAAAACCTGACGTGACGTGAAAAAAATAAAGCATAAAAAACCGTCATGAAACCAAACGGGATTTTTAATTTTTTAAAAATTGTTGTACAGTGTTAATAAGTCAAAAACTAGGGGTAAGAGATCCGTACGAATACAGATATATTCCTTTTCGTTTTTGTTTTTTTTTTATTTTGGCAATTTATTCGTTTAATTTTAGTTTTTTTTATTTATTAAGTTTTTTTCTTCGTTTTTTGACGATTATTTTTATTTTCGATGCTTTTTCATTTTGGTGATTTTTTTCGTTTTTTTGCGATTTTTAATTTTTTGGATATTTCTTTTTGTTTTTCCAGATTTTTTAGTTTTATCGATTTTTTGGTTTTGGCGTTTTTTTTTTGTTTTAACATGCTTTTTCGCTTCTTGAGGATATTTTTAGTTTTAGCGATTTATTTAACGTTTGGCGCTTTTTTAGTTTTGGCGCCTTGGGTGCAGTTTGGGATTTTTTTTTTTGGTTTTTGTTGATTTTTTGTCTTAGTGATTTTTTGGTTTTGGCGCTTTTTTCGTTTTGGCGATTTGTTTTAGTTTTTGCGCTTTTTTTAGTTTTGGCGCTTTTTTTGTTTTGGCCCTTTTTTCGTTTTGGTGTATTTTTCCATTATTGGCGATTTTTTCGCTTTTTAACAATATTTTTTAGTTTTAGCGATTTTTTCAATTTTGGAGCTTTTTTTCGTTTTGACGACTTTTTTCGGGTTTTTGCGTTTAATTTTTAAAATTTTTATTTGGCGTTCTTTTTAGTTTTGATGATTTTTTGCGTTTTAGCACTTTTTTACTTTTGGTGCTTTTTTTCCTTTAAGCACTTTTTTCATTTTGCAAATTTTCCGTTTTGACATTTTTTTATTTTGGGAAATTTTTAGTTTTAGCGTTTTTTTACATTTCAAGATTTTGCCTCTTACGGTTTCCAAGATACAGCAAATCGTCTAAATAACATAATCAAAGCTACATTAACTGATAAAACGTTCTCTAATTTTCGAGTAAAAATTTATTCGATTAATTTAGGTCGATTAATCGAATAACTCGACTAACAAACTTTATGCAAGTTTTCCTTTTTTTGATTAAGTTTTTGTAGATTTCTTAATAAATTTTGATAAATTTTTTATAAATTTTGTACCAATAGATATTTCCTGATGCTAAATTTTCTCAAAACGAAACATTCAAGTAGTGAAAAAAACTGTTTGAAATGATCAGTTCCCGAATAGAAATTTTCCCAATACTCATATTGGGGCCCGATTGGGAATACATATGGCACACCCAAAACGGTTATCCCGTCTGCGATTTGATCGGGAACTTGTTGGGATAGCCCATCTACAAATTAGTGACTTAACATAAGTTCTTCCCAAGCGCGAAACTATTGGGAGCTTGTTGGGAAAATTTAACACCGATTTCTAGTCGTATATTTTGGTCATCTTCAACACAGGTGATTATTACATACTTTCGTCCCTTGGATAGCTTCAGCAATTTTAATTCAATATTAGCGTTTGATATTTTCCCGATTTTAGCAAATTTTTACAAGATTTAAATATCTCCCCCCAGGAAACCAATCCGGTCCCAAATACGTTTCTGCGTTACATCGGAATTGGGAACGCAGTCAGATCCCAAATGTGTTTGAATGAAAATTCTAGTCGGGTTTATGATCGAATTTATGTAGAAATATTTTTTTTGCTTTCATTATTAAAATATATAAAAACGCGAAAAAATTTTGTTTGTTTTATTTTTGTTAACAAAAATGTGCTAAAAACCAAGTAAATTGAAAAATGTTTCGATTAACTCGAATAATTTTTAGCACTAAAGCTTTCTCGAATAATTGGAACGAAATAAAAGTGTTAATCGATTGTTCGATTAACTTAAAAATCTCAATTTCGGTTAATTGATTAATCGAACAGTGGAAAAGTCGAGTAAAATGAATACCCTGGTGTCTATATGTATGTGTTTATATATTACATTAGTATTTCAAAGTGTTTCGTTGCTCGCTTTAGAACACCATTTAATTTTTAACTGTCATATATTTGTTTTTGTAGCGGCCAAAGTTTTACATATTCTGTGAACATTTCAGGTCCGTAGCTCTTGCGGTTCTCGAGAGAACAGCCTGTGACATACAGTCAGACGGACAGCGTAGCGACGATGGGGTTCCTTAAAACTTTTGATGCACTGTACAGCAAAAAAAAAAAAGTTCTAACGAACTATTTTGGCGGAGCGGTACCAAAGCAATATATTTAAGCGTTTCGACGATTTGAAAGCTTTCATGTGGGATTTATTTTAGGGGGAGAGCTTAGTTGTATGCAAAGTTTCATAAGAATCGGTTAAGTAGAAGTTGTTGAAAAAATAGTATTTACTTTACATAGGCGTGGCTCTGCCCACTTTTTTAATCATGATGTATTATTCAAACAGAAGCTTAATAAGTGCGCAAAGTTTCATAAGAATTGGCTGAGTAGAAGCACATGAAAAGGCATGTGTATTTACTTCGTATGGGCGTGACCCCGCCCACTTTCTAACAGGACCTTATATCCTTTAAAATATATATACATATATCCTTTTAAATAAAGAAAAAAATTCGAAATCGGTTTATAAATGGCGGACTATTGAGGGAACGTCCATAAAAAAATATAGAACGAATTGATAACCTTTCTCCTTTTTTTGAAATTGGTTAAAAATGAGAAAGTTACAACATATTTAGTAAACACATCCAAATTTGAATTTTCATTCGTTAGTCTTGAGATCAGTATGAATTTTTAATTATAAGTCCGTTACTTTTACACGTTTACAAGATAAAGTTCGACACATCGCATATCAAAATTTACAAAATTATATGAAGTTTTAAACAGTGTTATTCAGATTTTAAAGAGAAGTAACACAATCAGGCAATTAATGCCTACACTCTAGAACACTTTTGTTGAAAATTAGGTAGATAATACTCGGCAACACTTTACAGATTATTATCGACCTAAAATTACACACGCATTATTTTTGAACAAAATGTCTTTACTAAAAAGAAGCGATTGGCTGCGTGCAGGTTTGAACCGCGACCTCCTGACCGATAGTCTGACGTATCTACCATTCAGCCATAGCCGTATTATACTTTATGTTATCTTTTCCACTTGGACTAAATGTGATTAATTTGAAAGGTTTTTTCTTTAATAAAATAACTACAAAATCGATGTAATTTTAGACAAGGAGAAATTTTCAACACAAATATAGACAATATATGATCGTAAATTTGAAGTAATGTTTTAGAGTGTATAGAAGTGTGGGACGGGCAGCCCTATAACAATTATTAATTTTTCTATATCTGCACAGCAAATGGGGTAGCGAAGCACACCGGGTGTTGCTAGTATTATACAGAAGTTTTTAAAAATCAATCACAATTTAACTTTCAGCTTTAACAGACAATTTAAGTTATTCATCGTATTTGACTGCAATTTAAAATGTCTTGCATAAATGTAAATCTTTAAATGTAAATTAAATTAACCTTACAATTTGCCGCAAAATTTCCTAAGTATCTAGTAATTTAGAATTTGCATTTAGGGTGGGACTTGAACGTTAAATAAAATGTAAAAGTATGAGTGTGATCATTTAAAATTGTATGTTGCCTTATGTAAATAGAACTCTCATATTTTGCGGTTAAATTGAGACCATATAACTTGGCTTAAAAATGAATTAAATGACCACAAAATAAATCGTTTCATAATCCAAAATGGTTACAAACTTAAGCAACAACATGTTTCTTATGTCTAGAGACATGAAAGGAAGTGTTTGGTGTTCATGCATAAAAACAACATGTTCAGCTATAGAAATATTTATTTATTTATACAACTACTCGGTATAAAATTTCTATACGGCTGACTATAAATTAATACGTACATACAAATAGTGCGTGAGGATGTGTGTAAAGGAAACAGTCCTTTAAGATAGCAGACATCCAAGCATTTCTATGAAGATATAAAACTTTTCAAAAAGTTTTATGTGTTTACTTACACTTAGCAGAATAATTAAAATGTTTTGAAGATGAAAGAATTTGTTCAAAGGTTTAGATGTTTTTTTTTTCTTCTTTCAATATTTTTATATTAGATGCAATAAAAGAGAAACAAATACACATAGGTGTATTCTCCTCTAAAATACATTAAGCCGTGGTATTTTTAAAACCTTGTTAAAAAACTAATATTTTGAAAAGTTCAGGAATTTTATATTAAGTTGATAAGCCCAAGAAGATTGAGTTTAAGTTTCTTAGTTGTGATATCCCTCACAAGGTTGACACTTTTTGCTAACGTTTTTGCCAAAGAAAACTCAAATCCTATTATCCTCACGAAAAACAAAATTTGGCAAACGTCATCATTTATATGTGCATTAAGCTTTAAAGTACACAAATATATTTCATAGCATTGACTGGATTTACTTTCTCTCACTGTACAAAAAGGACATGTTTCAAAAACATACTCTCAAGTTTAAATCCTGTTATAAATCATTGACAATAATAACCATTATCATCCATATGATGAGATTAAGTTTGTGGCTAATGAATACAATTTTCACAAAATCATTAACTACGAAATGTGAGAGTGGGAATGTGTGGCATCAAGTACTCCATATTGTGTGTTGTTGCGACTTACTTGCTACTTGTTTCAAATGTGACCAAGTCTAATTCTTAACATGGATAAAAAACATATTTATTATTTGTTTTCTTTTTGTTACTGTTCTTTTTAAAACAATTATTTTCTGTTATACAGAGCAGTAGAAATGAATGAAAAAGTTTGTGTTGTCATCTCATGAGTGTGGATGCAAATTGGATGTTTCATATGAAAAATAATAAACTAAATGTGAACAAAGAAATAGACGACAAGTAATTTTACTTAAATTAAACTTTGCTTAGTACATGCGAGGCTTGACTGAATCAGAAGAGAAGTAGTACTTAGTTTTTAAGGGAACTATATACTTCCTCTGCTCTGGATCCCTGTTTGTCCTTCTTCATTCCTGAGTGACTTCTGGCTCAGTTAGATTTTAGAAATCCTTAGGATTATTGTTGCTTTAGGACATTTGCGGTAGAACATTTTCGTTATTCGATATTTTGCTTGTATGGCTTTTTGATCCCGAACAATCCATTCACCCATCGTTTGAGGGCGACCCTATAGAGAATAGAATAGGATCTGGTCTAAGGAGACCTGGTGGATTTTTTGTGCCATGGATCTCTAAATTAAATCAAGCTCTGTATGGCTCTCCTTATGAAAGCCAACACAGAGGTTAGAGAAGCCAACACAGAGGTTAGAGAAGTCCGAACACAGAAACTCAGAATGAAAAACACGCCTTCTATAATTACATAAGACAATCATAGAGAATGTAGGCCGTTGTCTCATCTTCTTCTAAGCATAAACGACACAAGCATGAACGAACTTGGTTACTTTTCCACAGAGGATAATTTCGACCGAAGTGACCAGAGGGAAAACCAGTAACCAGCCGTAAATCATTTCTGTTGAAGTTCAGGATGACACTGTATGAAAATGGCTGAATCAATAATTTGACCTGTCTTAAGCCCGAAGAAGCCAGCCACACATACTTCCTTTGCAACCGAAATGTCATTTCCCCTCATTAGAGACGTGACAGTCGACCAGTTTGCGCCATATAGGAGCAGCAGAGGTCCTCGTTATCCGGATGGCCGCTATAGCAAGAAACGCAAAAGGACGTACAGTGGTTCCCATTGTAAAAAGGGTAATAAACGATGTGCGTAAAATTAATAGAGGAGGACCTAAGGTTTAAGAATGATGAAACTTGGATTACTCTGTTAAAACACACGGTGGGCCACAGGGAGAGTGCCAAAGATGATTATCTCGGGCATAAAAAACCTTATTGTACTGATAAATTTTACGAATATTATCCGTTTATAATGAAATTAAACCTGTTATAAAGCTTGTTAATAGACAATGAAAATACACTTTATTTATCTTTAATATTTTTTATTGGCATTGAATTTTTGATTTTAGGCCGCGACTTTGTTCCCGTTTTCGTAAATATCTCCGTTAATAGCATAGCCAAAATTGTCGAAAAAAATACTTTTTGATTTTTAACCGACTTAAATCGTTATGTTTTTTATGGATGTTCCCTCAAAACTCCGCCATTTACAAACCGACTTGGGATTTTTTTATTTTTTATTTAAGAGGGTGTACTTCCAGATTGGTCCCGTCGAAAAGTGAGTGGGGTTACGTCCATCTGAAGGAAATACACATGCCTGCCTTTTCATCTACTCCTAATCAAGCGATTCCTATGAAACTTTGCACACACACTTCTTTTTCAATACTACATCATGACTAAAAAAGTGGGCAGTGCCACGCCCATGCTGAGTAAATATTTTAAATTAATATATTTTGAATTAAAAAAACTTGCAGAAAATTTATGTTCCCAATTTTCATGCCAAAATTGTTGCCGTATGATTAATATGATAGCACACATTATCATATTTGTTATTTTGCAGTTTTTTTTTAGCTATTTCTAAAATATCTTGAGAACTATTCATCTGAATTATACAAGTTTTGCAATGTTGCATAGATATGTGCATCCCCTTTCAATCAACATACACACTGTGTTGATCGGATCAAAATGCACTGAGTTATAGGCCCTAAGATTTAAAAAAAAATTTAATTTTTTTTTAGTCTTTTCAAAAATCAGCATTTTAAGTCCTTTCATTAAGGCAAAAATAAAAAATAAAAATTTCCAATAATTTTTTCAACCATATCTTAAAGAAAGTTTTGTACCAAACATAGTAAGCGTAAATTTGTTGATATCCGACAAAGAATGAGACAACATAAATAGTGAAAATATCCGGATTAGCCTTTTGGAAGGTATAATTTCAAATGAAACACAGAATTTTCCAATATGTATTTCTTTAGTAAACTCAAAAGAAATGGATTTATTTTATTAACTTTGGAAGGGGAATATTCCTTTTACACCTTCCCTAGATCCGCTACTGATTGATAGCTTGACTGATAGAAAACGCTGCTGTGCGTAGGTTTAGCTATTTTGGACGAGTCTGAAACAGATATTACTGAGGAACAAAGAGAGTAAAAAGGATACTCCGGACACAGTTATCTGCTTAGGTACTTTTCCTATATACACCAATTTTGGCTATCTGGCGACTTTGGGTTTTGTATATATTATGAAAAATTTTATAAAAATAACAGGAAGAAAGAAAGAAAGAAAGATAATTTAATCCCATTATTTAATACCCTCGTAACTTTAAATTTAATTTCTCAACATGTTTGTCGTCTGCATCAACAGGAAGAACCAAAATAGAAAACAAAAGCATTTAAAGTTTTTGGATTTGCTTTATGTTTTCCAGAATTTCAATATTGTTGTTCTATTATTTTGATTTTACTCTTTGCAAAGTTGAAAATGAACGAACGAACGAACGAACACTTGTGACAGCACCCATTTTCTACTCATTATATTTTAGATGTCATTCAATTACAGGGACAACTGAAATCTCTTCTTCACATCACTTCATGTTACATACAGTCCACTCCCCCCACAGGCATAATGAAATCCTCTTATTTAATGCCTTACTTAACATACCACATAGTTAAGAGGATACATATTATGCATCAAAAGTATACTCTTGACCAAGTTCTCTATTCCATTAAAAAAAAAATTGGTTTTACCATTCTAAGTGGGACAATTTTGTGCTGCTATTGTCGGTTGTTCTAATAAGTTTTATTTTTCTTTTTTGTCAATTATCTGAAAAATTTGTGGCAGGAATTTTAGTTCTATTTTGAATATTTCGATTTAAAAAGCTGGAAAGAAATATCTTCTTTAAAGAAAATTAATAACATTAGAATGAGGATTGTCTATGAACTAATAAGTTGAATTTTATTTTAATCTTTTTAAAAGAACATTAAGCTTGATAGAAACATTTAGAGTAGAAAAGAATTTTAACATGTAAGTAATGGTTTGATAAATTGTACGCTAATGACATATAATGGCTTGGAAAAAATAATGTTTTGGCATTCTTGTTTCAGATTTTTTTAATAGGAGAAATGATTAAAAAAACTAGCAATTACCCAGCAAAAACTTTGCTTACTGGTAGGCAAAAAGAAGTATATGATGATTTGAGTCGTAACTACTTACAATTTGACTCTATAACTGCTTATTTTTGTTTGAGAAGTCCAAAAAATAAAGGGTAACCCTTACAAATGTGTTTACATTGTCAATGCAATTAACTGGTTATTATTTGGCTTACTTGAAGTTAAAAAATAAGTAGTCAAATAAACAAATTAAAATTAAAAAAATAATTTTTATACACATTATGCTTTATTTACATTTTCTCAATTTTATTTTATTTTTTTTATTTTTTGACCCAGCTGGGATACGATCCTGTGCTCGTTCAGATATGAAGACAAGCACTTTACCTACTTAGCTATCGTTGACTTATAAGTTTAAGCGACAAAAATTAGTTTTCATATACAAACACATGTTGACTTAAAACGTGGTAGTCTATTTATTTTATTAATACATATTAACAAATTGTAACTACTTTCAGATAATGATAAAAATGCGTACCAATTAAAAAGTAAGCAGTAGTTCTAATTTGAAGCATAGTAATAAGATAATAGTAAATCATTACTTTGTAACCCATTAATAAAGTACTACCGATTACAAAAATGACAAAAGTTTTTGCTGGGGAGTATTAAGCTTTAGACCGTTAAAATTTTCACAAAAATGGGTAGTATAAATAAAAAAGTATTTACTTTTTACTTAAATTTTTTTTAAACACAAAATTCTGGATATTATTGAATATAAAACGAAGAATTTTTGGTTTTAAAAAGTGTTTTAACTGAGTTATAGAGTGTTAATCGACATGTATGGGAGGGTTTATATCCAAGAAATTTAATTATTTTGGCTTGAGTTCAGTTTTAATTTAATTTTTCAATTAAACTATATTTTTATTTAGAGATAAATGTGAAGCATGTCAACAAAAAAAAAACATTTTTGAATGCGCGGAAGGTTGAACTGACATGTTTCGATAGCTCACGCTGTTCCTGTCCGAGCTCTTTACCGCGCAGACCACTCGACCAAAGTCGGTGGTTTGCGGTCAAGGGTTGAATATCATTTACATTTAATCAATTCCTATTGTCACTCTTAGAGCTGTATTTCATTTGATAGTTATTGATATTAATTTTTTCCTTTATGTCTTGTGTTAATCTTCTTGTTATTTCTCTATTATAGTATGAATTATCATTGATAATTACAATTACTAGGATGTAAATGTTTGTTTGTTTAGTTTATTTAGAGTTTAGAGCTTAACACAAGATATAAAGGAAATAAAAAGTTAGTGAAGTTCCGAACCTTTAAAATAATTCAGTAATAGGTGTGATTCGTCACGAGGTGGCCACACATCTGTTAATTGGGTTTATAGGAAGGTTAATAGGAGTTTCGCTAAGCTGTTGTTGCTGCCGTCGCTGGCAGTGTAGGTAAAAGAGCTCTAGTGAGAAGACTGTGGTGGTCTCGAAACATCTGATGTCAGTTCAACCTTCCGTATAGAAAAATTTTTCTTTGAATGTTCAATATTTACATGCTTTAGAATTTTTTCTTAAATAAAAAATAATTTAATCGAAAGATTAAAAAATGAATATCGATAACTATTAAATGAAATACAACTCTAAGAGTGGCAGTATGAATTGATTAAAAGTAAATGATATTCAACCCTTGACTGCTAACCACCGATTTTGGTCGAGTGGTCTACGCGGTAAAGAACTCTGACGAGAATATCATGAGCTTTCGAGACATGTCGGTTCAACCGTCCGCGCATTCAAATAATTTTCTTTGTCTACATGCTTCAGATTTATCTCTAAATAAATATAGAATTTAATTGCAAAATTATATTAAAACCAAACTCAAGCCAAAATAATTAAATATCTTTGGATACAAATTTTTGAAGTAAAACGCAAATACTTTTTTTTATTCATAATAGCCAATGTTTCTCGTGGTGCTTTACATAAAAGTGCTGAGTACGTCTTTTACCTTAAACGTAATGCTTACAAAATTTCCTATGTTGAGTCACTATAACTATGTGTAAAAGTAGGGGGAGGGATAGGGGGAGGGGGAAATTAACTCCCCCATAAAATGAATGGCATCTGTAAGCTTTCAAAATGCCGATTACCCGTATATATATATTTTTTTGGTGCCCTCTGCCAGAATCAGTCGTTAGAACCATGTCATGTTTTTGCGTTGTACAGTGTAATATACGCAATAGTTGCACGCTACGCTTCGGATTGAATTATAGCTTTTGTCCGCATATCGTCGACAGGGTGACAGTGTTTTCCATGTGAAAGCGGTTATACATGTAACATCGATATACTGCCTGTACTTTGCAAGGTGATATTTTAAAGTCTATCACCAAAATGCACTGAAAAGACGCACGTTTAAATGGTGATTGCAAGGAACGCAACATTTTCACCAACAACAGCATTATTTTCATCTAAGTAAGCACTAACAGAGCTTATGCGCTTCATTTGTCATTTAGCCTTCAGTCTCTTCGAAACCAGCGATTAAAGCCTCAAGAATAATTACGTTACGTCAAAAAAAATTTTTCTGTAATAAATCCACGAGTATTCCAAGTTCTTAAGGCCTACAGAGTTCCATGTCCACTCAACATATAATGTATGTCACTTTAGTTAACAAGGTTTTGTCTTATCCATTTTCCTTTAAAAAGACCTGACCCGTATATTTTAAAGTGCTTCTAAGACTGCCTATTTATTGTGTCCATTATAATACTTCTGGTAATAAAATTACAATATAAACATCACTTACATTTATTTTTGTATATTCTACAAAAAAGTGTATTTATTAAGTTTTTTGAAAAGTATTCAACAATGGTGGAAATTAAATCACCAACAAAAAACAATAGCCTAAAATTTTGCAAATATATTTCTGTGTTACTTACCTGATAGAAACTATAATTGTTAGCCAGAGTATCACCATGAGCCCTCTGATGCTGATACCATGAATACGCTCTCTTAGCCGGTGATATTAGAATCGTTACAATTTTCGAATGTGGCAGTAGTGCATGGGCTCTCTTCGGCACCATTTCGCCATCAAAATATGTGGCACTCTTTTCGAAGATATAACGTGGACTGGTATTGGGTGCTACAGTGGTATTCACTTCGGCGGGGAAAAAGTCCATATACCAATCTAAGCCTCTATAGTAATTATTGCCATTGAAGAATTGTACCTCTTCGTAAGTATCTGGGCTGGGTATGTTGCTAACGATGCCCGAATGCATTGAAAGGAATGTATATAAAGCGGTGGTGCCGGTTTTTTGTGGACCAATTACCAAAAATTTTGGCAGGGAATCACAACTTTTGGTCTTGGACCAGATCTTACGATGTCTAAGATCATCGCATGGATTACCCCAGATAGGATCAACTTCTTCGGGATGTAAACGAAAATACTTTTCGGCCAATTGGATGGGTGGTGCTGATCCCAGTTTAAGATTGGTCCAGCATTGTAAAAATTTAATGACCGATTGGAAAGTGTATAAAGCCAAACGATCAGAACCATAGTTGGACATGTGAGTCATAAAGATATTGATAGGATTATAGACAATAGTCTGAAATAGTTCACCACCTTGAATGGATTCATCCAATTTATCACGGCCACCGGGATAACGATCTATGTACATGGTGTGGGTGAATAGACCACATGTTTGGCGTGGCAGCACCATTATATTGCGATGTATGAAGCCCCTTCTTAAGCGGGCTGGCCTTAAATGTGGATATTCCTCGGTAGAGGTAACTTTAATATTCCACACCTTCTTCCAGGCTTCATATAAAATTTCATGGGCGGGATAAACACCTGAATGATGTGGAGATATGGAGTAACCAGAATCCGTGGGTATATTATGATCCACAGCAAAGGCATGATTAAGTTGCATTTCGGACATGAGTAGTGTTACATTATCGTACAGATGCGGTTGCTGATGCTTCCACATGTGTGAGAACCAATTGAATTCTTGCACGTTTTGTAGTAGAAAATCATCACCCAGATTTTCTTCTCTAGTACCATGATGATAATATTTTCCTGAGAAGCCCAAATTGAAACGAAAACCAGGCACCATGCCAGCTATAATCCTCTGTGTAGCCACTAAGGCTCTAACATCATCTGGTCTCAGTCGGGTACCTTTTTCACCCACAAATATATCATCAATATCCACCAATATCATACGTTCCAAATTTATACTCAATTGACCATGGCTTAAGTATGATAAAGCATCCAAGAACAATAGGCGATGAAGCCAAAATTTCAAACTACTGCCAAAAAATATACGCTTTATACCATCATATTGACCATGATCTTGTAGCACGGTGGTCAATGGCAGATGCACTTGCCCTCCGGCATCTGACGGATAATCCTGACTATTGCGTTGAGCCCATTCGATTGGTTCATATGTGGAATGATTATGTTGAAAGACCGTCCAATCATCACCTGGTAAGGCACCCCAAGCTGTTTCGCCAGCTCTGGTCAAACGTAAAACTGGTGAGACAGGATTTAAGCTGGCATCTCTTAATCTTAGATTTGTATGTACAAAGAGAGGAAATCCTTTTAGCTGAGCGGCCACCAGAGTCTCTTCACTCGGACTTACAAAGCCAACAATGCCCACAGAATATTCGCGGCAATACTTGTCTAATAATTCACGATTCCATTTGTCCATGTGCAAATATTTATCGAGATTTTCAAAGACAATTACGCCATAACGACCCTTATCCAAGTTGGTTAAGGAAGGAAGACTTTTGCCGGCTACTTCAATTTTGTACCTAAAATGACAAAGAGAAAAACAAATTGTTAAGTGGTTTGTAAATTTTGCGGGAAAAGTAAAAAAATATATGCGGAAAAATAAATTCTCTAACCAATGGCTTTCTTGGTAAAAACCAATCCCCATTTATTAAGAATTCTTGGAACGTTACCTAATGTCAGGACTAATTTCTATTTCGATTGATTCGAGATAATGGTTAATAAGCACCTTTAACATAATTTGAGTTTGATTGGTGGTACTTCATGAAGTTCAGTGATCGGAGGAGATTTTGCGCTGTCAGCTCATGACGCTTTACGAAGGCAATTAAATTCCATCATGGAATTATTTATACGCTCTAAACTATCTTCTTGTAAGCCTTCATCTTGCGCAATTCGCCTGCCCGGCTTGAAATAAATTCAGTAAAGTGCGACTTTGACTCGCACACCAAGTTTTTTGTATAGGGTTTCCGAATTCCCGAAATTTTTTGATTCCCAGGAAACGGGAAAAATATTGCTGCCTTCCCGGGAACCCGGGAATTCCCGACATATTAAACAATGCTATTTTTAAAATATTATTATATTTTTTAATGGTAAAAATGAAAAGAAATTGAATATGATTTAGTCAAAATTGATTGAACAGCATAATGTAACTAACCAGCGGGAAATTTTGTACCAATTCTTTTCAACGTTCTTATCCTGCGACTGGTGAAAATGGTAGTGGTACAATATGTTTCCGAGTCAGGAGCGGGGAAAAAATAAATAACACACCTCTTAACTAGAACAAAAATATTAGCAAAATGCCCCCACTGTAAAAGCAGAGTTTTCCACATCAAAAATATTTGTTAAAGTACGTTAATCTGACTAGCATTAAAGATATAACAAATGGACAAGTACCTTAAATTTGGATATACAACATATCAAAACGCCATGTGAAAGTGACAGGTTACTCTCATATGAAGTTCCAGAGCTCGAACGGGTTGCTAGTCCTTTGGAACCAGTCACTTGACTTGTCTTGTGACAGGTTCTCTTTTTTCTAGGTCAGTTACATATGTAATTCAGAAATATAACTTTAAAAAGCGAACTTCAAAAACTTGGTTAAAAATTTTTTTTTCAGTGTACAATAAATGTGCTCTAAACAACAGGGTCGCATATTCCAGTACATTTTAATTCTTGGGATTCCCGGGAATCGGGAAGTGAAAAATTGCTCTATTTCCCGGGAATTTTTTCCCAACGCTTCCCAGGTACGAAACCCTAGTTTTGTACGAATACCACACTCATACATACATTTATTCGTTTTGGCAATTTCTGTTTGTTTGTGGGGACTTTCTAATTTCAGCGTATTTTTAGTTTTAGGATTTTTGTTTGTGTTGACGAAATTTGCATTTCTTTGGCGACTTTTTAATTTTGGCGATTTTTTCGTTTTAGTGCTTTTTTCGTTTCAACGTTCTTTTATTTTCGGCGATTTTTTTTTTCGATCTGGATATTTTTATTTTAGATTTTTTAGTTTTGAAGTTGTTTTTTGTCATTTTTTTAGCATTTTACGATTTTTTGTCGTTTTGCGCTATTGTTGGTTTTGTCGTTTTTTTTTTGTTTTAGTACTTACTTTCGTTTTAGCGTTTTTTTTTCACATTTTGGCGACATTCAGCGTTTGTTTTTGGCGATTTTTCGTTTTTACGATTTCTTTTTCGTTTTTGCCGATTTTTTTGTTTGTTTTGTTGACTATTTTCGTTTTGGTACTTTTTCGTTTTAGCGCTTTTTCCTAATTTTTCAGCATAGTTTACAGCACTTAACTGTTTATGTTGATTCAATTGCAAGCCGCATAGCGCTTCTGTGTTTATTAGTGTCATAACTTCATCTTATAGTACTAGAGATAACAATGGTGATAAAACGATTACATGGCCTAAGATTTCATTCGGCACCTCTTTAGTTTGTCTGGAACACCTAACTTTTGAAATCACAGATGACTACTTTACGTATGGTTTCGAAAACTTTTTCAAAATTTACGAATATCACACAATGGGAAGAGAATTTAATTGTTCATTTACTGAAAATCGCTTGTTTTTGGTGTAGATACGGTATATTTTAGAAGTTGTACGGGAACTACATAAGCACCGGCTGCACCATTGTCCTCTAAAACATTTAGTGGTGATATAACCTCGCTTTACGACTGGGGACGTTGATATTTTTCTGCTTGGGTTTTTGCGTCTAACAAGCAGGGTGCTGATGTCATATTAAGTTCCGATGTCTGCTCGCAATACTTTAGCGAGATTTTTCGAAGTTGAATAATTTTTCTTATTTTCTGCGAAAATTTCAGAAAAAAGGTTGATTATCATTCATAGTCTTTCCTAAAGGTTGAACCCCAGACTGATAGCCTAGTGCAATACAAATCAAAAACTAATGCTTCGAACGAAGCAGATTTGTTTGTACGCGAAATATGCTGATTGTTGTTATCTCTTCTGCATCGAAAATCGCTTCGAGAAGGCATGATTTTTGTTCGCAATGTCCGACTTGCGGGCTCTTGTTTTTGACATAAAACATCGCTCATTTCGAAGCATCAATAATGCATAAAATCCTGTCTCGTCACCTTATTGTTTCATCCAAATGTATCGTCGTTAAATTGCAGATAAACCAAATCGTGTTTTAATATAAATCTCTCTCCTCCATGCAATAAGTGAGAAATGTGTTAGTGTTCCACTGAAACAATGCATGCGGAAATTTTTTAGAACGTACTTTGTTGAAAGCCGCAGTGCTACTGAATAAGCTTTTGTTTATTTTAGAGTTCGTGTTGAATAAATGTAAAAAAACCGACTAACTTCGTAATTCGAACAATACGAAGACTGAGTATCCTCGAAAGCGCTTTAAAACATTGCAAGTGCAAAGCATGATATTTTTTACTGCTTCCACAAATATAATATTTTTTGATAGGACACCTACTAATCTACGAGGGCGCCATGTATACAAGGGATACTATCTTTATGTTTTCGAGGAATCATCATCGCCATCTTATTTTGTAGCAGCTAGTAAGGTTTAGAGTTGAACATAGTAAATGACGTGTAGAACATGATACTGTTCCAGGCAAGAACGGAAACGACGATCTGTATAATGTCAGTGCAGTTACACAGAAAAAAAAATATTGTAAATACAATTAATTTTTTTTTATATCAATTAAATAATTATGTAATTGATTTTGAATCTACAACGATTTTTGTAAATACAATTACGAAATTGTAAGTTAAAGGAAAATCAGAAAAAAATGTTAAAAAAAATTTTTTTTTGTTGATTTCAAGTTTATTTCAATTAAGATTATTGTTATATCAACAATGTGAATTGTTGATTTACCGAACCAATTTTAACTATCATAATTGTTGTATTAACAATATTTTTTATACAATCACAATCCTCGAAGTGACTTTTTGCTTGTCTGCGAAAAACACTAAATGTCGTTGGCCGGAATCGAACCGGCGATCTCTGGACTAAAAGACTAACGTTCTTACCTCTCAGCTACAGAGCAATTCGTTATTAAATACGCAAATAACGAATACACACAAAACCTGAGTTGCTTTGCCTCATCTACGTGTGTGGATTCATTTGTCATATCAACAATGGTGATTGTTAATTTTTTTCACAATACATAACAAAAAATTTGGTTAGTTCAGTTTGTTGAAAAAAATTTCTGTGTTTGTCGTATCAACAACTCAATTTGTTATATTAACAACATATATATGTTTGAATTTAAATTACATATTAACAATTGAAATTGTTAGTTGCAGATTGATGATATTTTTTTCTGTGTAAAACCCCAATTATTCTGGATTAGTTGTATAGTGAAAGCCCTGCATTAATAGAATTTCGTAGTATCACAAGCATCTAACAGGCTGCTGATTCTAATCCGCCCCTTAAAATAACCTTGCAGAAAATATTCAATCTCTCAGCTTCGTTATTATCGCATAACGACAAGGATAGCGAGCACAGTCCAGTATTAAGCCAGATTTTCAACCGAATTCAAACATCGCTTGGAGCGAATTTCAAAACTAAATTACAACTCGATAATTGCTTAATTTTTGTTGGCAACACCGTGTTTGTTAAGATGGTTTCAAGCACTTTAAGATCAAAATTGTTTAAATTCCTCTACAAAAATGATTTTTTGCAATTAAAAAAAAAAATTCTTTTTTTAGGTGTTCAACCATGTTTAAATGAATTTCGAGATGTTCAAAAAAAACATTTTTTAATAAATAAAACACATAAATGTGAATGTAAATGTTCCCATCTCAGTTATGACGGTTTGGTTAAATAACATTTGATATTTTTGCACAATTTTCTGCATGAAACATTCCTGAAGCTGTCAGTTGTAATAACAAAATGATAATTTTTTCTCTTTGTATGGTTTTTGCGGTTGTGCGCTACAACCGCCATAGGAAAAAATAAAATATTTTGGCTTCTTGGACTTTTTTTTATCGGCGTTCTAGTCAAAGATGAGCATATAAATAAGATTAGTATTAAAAGTGAGCAACAAGCAATTCAATTTGGGAAAAAGCGATCTGATAAGCAATCCTGTCCTGTAGGATAAATTAATATCAGAAGTAGAGTGAGATCTAACACAAGCATAAGTATAAGGCGTTTGAAATTTGTAAGCAACCCTTGAAGTGCCAATATTTTCCAACATTGTGTGTAAACACGCCATTAGGCTTGGACATAGAAGGGTCAAAATGGAATAGATTTCTTTAGAACGGCATACAAGGAGTCCGGATTACCACCTGAGGTACCTGTAGGACGTTTTGTCCCTCAATAAGATACAATAGAACAAAATAGCTGCCAGTTCGGAGAAGAAAGTCGTCTGCCAGCCAGAAATGGCAGTATTATTGGATAATGTACAATCGAACACATTTCGTATAGGTGTTTCTTGTAAGAGCTTTTGCTATAAAGAATATACGAGTAGAGTCAGCTCAACATTTTCTATGTGATCACGAGTAATGAAGAGAACTCTGATGTCTACGCAAATGGTTCCAAGAGGGTGACAAGGAAAGCGAATTATTGTTCGTTGACGTTTAGCAAACTTTTAATTCAACTATTTTCAATATGTATTTATAATTTGTGGCCCATATTAGTATACTTGAATATTCGCATTGGCCACTCTACCATATATAAAAAAATAAATTTCACTTTGTACTCCTGCATTGGCATGTATGATTTAAATTTGTGTTTCATTTCATTTTTTTAATCCATATCAAACAGCCCAACAATAACAGCAGCAACAACAACAACAACAACTCCAGCCATGCATTTAAAACAACCCAGTTTTTTTTGCAGCACAGTGTAAACATATATGGCTGATTCTCATTCTAAACGTACATTTTATTTTTTTTTTGTTTACCAAAGTAACTAAATGAAATATGAGAAGGTAGGATTCATATTATAGTTTTCGCCTCTTTCAATCGATCTTGAAATAAAACTGTATTTTTCGACTTTTAAACATTTTTGTGTATTGACCGTCACATTTGCTTTCGCGGTTGTTCCGGGAAGGAGTTTTTGAGAAAATAATACACCACCAAAAAAGAGTATAGGGCTTGCAAGCACTATATATCTACTCTTTAAAAATAAAAAAAATATAATAATCGCAGGACGAAATTAGAAGTTCTAATCACTTTTTCAATTAAGACTTGGGTTCACATGGAAAAATAAAAAAATTTGTATCTTTTAAAATATTTGTTTACAAGCATTTATACATGAGCGATAAGTAGGCTAACTCTTTTGTGGAATAAGACTGATTCTAATAGAACCGACCAACAATGTTAAAAGTCATGTCAATTTCAAATATTTTTTTTGTAGCAAAATACGACCTATCTAATACATTCTTCGAAAATATAACAACCCACAGTGCGGTAGAAACAAAATTTTTGCAAAGAAATTAAAAAATTTATAAACATATAATATTCTTTATATCGTTTCTACCATTCAGCTGCTGTTAACTTTTATTTGACATCCTAAAATTTATAGATAAATTATATAAAATTTTTTTTTCGTAACGCTCAATACATTTTTATACAAATTCAATATTTTTGCCGACCACACACTATATTTTGAGTTCAATACAATCAGATATATAATCTTCGATGTATTTTAACTTAAGCTCCTTAGTTATTCGCTAAAAAATTTTAATTAAATAAATATATATCGATAACACTCAATCCATTTTTTGGGATACAAACAATGATTGATTGATGAAACGTTTTACAACATAATACTATTTAACAAAGTTGACAAAAAAACTTTTAACTATTTAGAAGTACATTATATTTTTTTGATGTGTTATAGTGCCCTAACTTCAAAAACAGTCGAAATTTTAAGTTCTATGTACATATTTTTTTTTATATTTTAGATTTTTGAAGAGGCTGCTCCACTGATTTTATCATAACTTATGAAGGGGTTGTCTAATTTTAGTACAAAAGCCACTAAAAGACTTTAAATAAAATTATCTTTAAGCCGTTCTAACTAGGGATGTAACGATACGGCGTTTTGCCGATCCGATACCGATACCGATATTTAAAAATAAATATCGCCGATACCGATTCCGATACCGATACGAATATTGAAATTGAGTTCAATATTCGATCAACATATTTAGATCAACAAAACTCAATTGCAATTTTTTTATTATACAAAATTGAGTTCAAGTTTAGATCAACAAAACTCAAGTGCAATTCTTTTATTATACAAAATTACATTGTAAGAGAGAATATTTAAAATTGATATTAACCCAGTAAAAAAATTGGAAGTAATTATTAAGGAGCTACATTTTCTTTGCTTCCAAAAATCTATATTAAAAATATGCAGATAATTAGTAGAAAAGCAAGAAAAAAATTTTCAATTTCCTTATAATTTTAAAAAATACTCGCCATGCTTTTTAAAAAATCGATTTTTTAAAGGACATTTGTCAACTAATATTCTTCTAAACAACTTAATAGCTTAATTATTAAAAGTCTTCTAAGTTTATATTTATACACCTAAATTTACATGAAAATAAAGTTTTGAGTTCAAATTCGCATAAAAAAATTGTGAAAATGGGTAATTTTTATCCTTTTTCCTTGAGGAAAAATCATTATAGAACACCGAAAAAGAAAATTGTCATAGCATCGCTTCCAATTCGGTGATTGGTAATCGAAAAACAGAACTTCTTGCGATGGCAAGGATATGTAAAACTAATTAGAAATTATCCGAATTTGCAATACATCCGGATCGCGAATTCTACATTTTCATGACTTTGGAGTGTGTTTTTTTGCTGGAATAAGATTTAAAAAACAACGACTTGAATTTGAATTCATGGTAAAATTAACAAAAAATAAATAATTTGTTTACAAAATAACAGCATAAAATATTATTAATTTTTAAAATTGATATTAATAAGATTTAAAAAATAACGAAGTGTATTTAATTCATGGTAAAATCGAACAAAAATAAATTATTTGTTAAAAAAAAACTCTGAAAAATTTTTTAAAAGTATCGTCGTATCGGCAGTAAAATATCGCCGATACCGATGTATCGGAAAATCTGAAGTATCGCCGATATATCGGTATCGGTATCGGTATTCGTTACATCCCTAGTTCTAACATTATTTTTTATATACTCTATGGTTTCAGAATTATTCAAAACGAAATTATGAAAAATATATTATTTTTATGCAAAATCAAAATATTGGTATTTTTTTAAAATTTATAAAAAATCGAAAATTGAAAAATGTTATCATTTCTATTCACTGACTATAAAGCCACATATGTCACAAATAAAATAAGCTATACTTTACAAACATCGATGGATAAATATTGAGTTTTTTTATAATAAATTGAAGTCACGTAATTTTTGCCAAAATTATACAACCCCCCTTTTTCACATAGTTATACTGATTCGGCATAGTATATATTGTAGGCCTTACTCTGAACGTATAAGATGTGTTCAGCATTTCTATGTAAAATAATACGGTTGACATTTTTGTAAAACATTTTAACCCTGTAGCTCTTCGGAGTATGGGTCTTCTCGGCCCTTAAATAAATAAGCCGCAACAATCTCGGTCTCAGAGGCGATATAGCGGACTTAATTCATCCACAAAAATATTCCTCGTTGTGTTTTACATAACAGTCTTGCTTGCATTCATCTTATACCTTATCCTATGCCGAGTCAGTACAACTATGCGCAAAAGGGGGAAATTTAGCTTCCCCTAAAATAAATCCCAGATGTAAATTATGAAAAACGCCGATACACGTATATATTATTTTGGTGACTTCTACCAGAATCAGTTGTAAAAACCTTGTTATTAAAAAAAAAAATATTTTGCTGCACATTGTAAGTATTCGCACTTTTAGAAAAAATCAGGTGATTTCACTTTATTATGAATAATATCAATATTTATCCATCGATTTTCATGCAATAAAGCTTATTTTATTTGTAATATATGTGGCTTTATGATCAGTTCATAAAATTGGTGGCATGTCATAATGTCCAGTGACATATTGTCCATGGACATTAATTCACTCCGAAAAGTGTCACAACGTCCATGGACATTATGAAACTTTCAAAAGTGTCACAACGTCCATGGACATTATGACACTTTCAAAAGTGTCATAATGTCCATGAGTACAGTATCGTAAGGTTCATGGACATTACGACACTTTTTAGAATGTAAAGATTTTTGCACAGCCGATCTTCGGCTGGACTTAAGCATTTTCCTTCTTGTAGCGGCTTGGTTAACGTGAGATTTTCTGCTTAGCCGGGAGAAAATCCTTAAGCCTTGACAAAGGCCAGCTTTTCGATATACTGAAAAGAGAAAATCTTTAAGACCGGCCGAAGGCCGTCTATGAAGAAATCTTTACTCAGCGAAGCCGCTTTTCAATATATTGAGAGGAAGAATCTTTAGTAACTAAATTTAAATTTCTTAAAAAAATAAGCCGGAAGCTCCTATTATTCAGCTTAATTAATGTAAATTCAAATTATTTTTAAAAGCGGAATATTAGAATATCTAATCAGACTAGCAGAACGGATTAGTACTACTAATTTCGACAGCCACTACGCTGTCATCATCAGCGTCCTTTGTTCACTTTTTACATTACATCAATTCAATTATTGAACTTAAGCCGAATAATAATAACTTCCGACTTATACACATTTTCAGTTCAAATAATAATTACGTACAAATATAAAAATTTGCGACGGCACCCGCAAAAAGTTGAGCACATGTGTGGTTTCTGCGGTCTAATTTAAAACTGAAAATCAGAATGAAAATTATGACATAAAGATAACCTGTTTAAAACATGTACAACAACAATAGCTTGATTTATCGTAGGCGAAGATTACGTACAAGCAAAACCAAAAATAAAAAATAAGAGTTGGAAAAATTGGAATAAAGAATCAGAAGGTGAGATTTCGGCTAAACATATTGATAAAAGGAATAACATAACTCATATTCTATTTACTCACAAAGTTTGGTTAAATAGCTGATGTTTCATTAATACTTGTATCCACGATCAAACGTGGTAAGAGCGAACAAAGGACGCTGATGATGACAGCGTAGCGGCTGTCGAAATTAGTAGTACTAATCCGTTCTGATAGACTGATTAGATATTCTAATATTCCACTCTTAAAAATAATTTGAATTTACATTAATACAATTATTGAACTTAAGCCGAATAATAATAATTTTCGACTTATACACATTTTCAGTTCAAATAATAATTGCGTACAAATTTCTTAAAAATTTCAATTTATTTCCAAATATTTCTTTAAGTCGACCTACTTTAAGCATTGTCGACGCCTTTTAAAATTTTTTGTTGACGTCAATTGGGTTTATTTCCCATCATGGTAACCGAACCAATATATAAAAACATATGTAGGTTTTAATTTGTTTTCATTTTTAAAAGTATGGGCATTATGATACATTTAAAAGTGCCCATACTGTCCATAATAATATTAATGTCATAAAGTCCATGGACATTATGACACTTTCAAAAGTGTCATAATGTCCATGGACTTTATGACACTTTTTGAACTGACATTATGTACATTATGACATGCCACCATAAAATTGCTAAGTTTTTGCCCTTTTTGATTTTTTTTTTTAAATTTATAATAATAATAATTTTCCAATTTTGCTTTAATATAATATATATTTTTCATTATTGCGGTCTGAATAATTCCGAAACCATTCAGTATGTAAGAAAATAATGTTTAACGGGTGTTGTGTTTTTCTTCCGACGGGGTTTTTTTGAATTTGGAACGATTTTCCGTCATCCCACGTCAAATTTGGTTTGTAAACAGACCGGTTTCGGCTATGTGCCATCTTCAGTGTTCTATTGAATACTAAATTTATTTAGTATTCAATAGAACACTGAAGATGGCACATAGCCGAAACCGGTCTGTTTACAAACCAAATTTGACGTGGGATGACGGTAAATCGTTCCAAATGTTTAACGGCTTAAAGGTAATTTTATTCCAAGTTTTAGTGTTTTTTGTAAGAAAAGTGTATAAACCGTTTCGAAGTTATAATGATAGCAGCCTCTGAAAAATCCAAAATTTTAGAAACAAATAAAAAAAACCTATCCATAGGATTTTAAATTTCGAATGGGGTTGCAGTTAGGGGACCATACCAAAAAAAAATAGTGGTGGGCAAAGGTCATAACAAAAGTTTCATTTTGTTGCATAGTGTAATTAGACTGAGTATTGAAGCGTACTACAAAAGAGTAACGCTCAACACACAAGACTGCAGACAAAAACAATTAAGAACAAAATATATACATAAAATCTAATATTATTTTTCAAAAATTTGATGTGTGTAACAAGAGAAGCAAATGCAAATATTTTAAATTCTTCGTTTCCTAATGTGGAAAATCAACAGCATGCATTACGGACACGCCATTTTTATTGAAGAGAGTATAAACAGTATTTTCGTTCTTCGTTTTCAACACATAATGGCCAGCCTTGCACAAAAAAAAGTTATACAAATTTATTTATAATCTATTGAATCATGCTAAAGCAGTTTTAATTTTTAAATTTATGCGTGTATTTTATGATATATTTTACTGTATTTTTAACGGACACGAAAAAAGCATTTGATATGAGAATCCACCATATATTCGTACATAGGATATTTCTTTTTTTGCAAAAAAAAAGTATGCTTTATGTCGTTATAGAAGATTGTGTTAATAACGACGAATGCACACTTTAAATTTCATATGCAATTTTCTCACATCAATGGCCATGTATACCGCGATTTATTTTTAAGTCAGCTTTTGTCAGGATTTTTCATTGTTGCACCCAACGAACGAACGAACGAACGAACGAACGAATGAATGAACTATGGATGGAGCGGCATATAATGCTAAAATATGAGCAACAAACGGTGTGCTGCTATGCTTGACTGGATGGAGTTGGGTGGCAAAAATTATTAAAAAAAACATGAAACACGAACACTGCAACGAATCATGATGTTTGCGTTTTAGATTTTCATTGTAAAAAAAAAACGCTATAAAGTGGGTGAAATTAAAAGAGGAGATGAAAATAGAAATAATCTCAAGAACAGTGTAAAACACTGACACAAAATTGTAACCAGAAGGGCAGAAAAATGGGGCGGCATTTAAAGCTTACTTTGAATAGAGGAATGAATATTTCATATCAGTCTTGAACATTTTCTTCATTAAGTTTTTAGGAACGCGTTCAACTGCAATTATTCTAGAATGGTAGACTTAAATAAGTGTCATTCCATTTCGTAGAAATTATAAATGCCAAAAGCAGCTAAGTCTATTTCTATTTAATATAAATAACAAAATTCTTTAATTCTTAATTAAACAGGAGCGCCAGGTTTGTAGGACCAACAGATTTGCGGTGAAAAGTCGCTGTCGTTTCTTTTTTGAAGTGTAAATATACTGTTAATTTTATCAGATTCCACCTAAAACTTTTTAATCACATTTTCTTGTCCTATTGGGTAATTTAAAGGGTCTTGGTAGAAAGTCGGACAATGATTTTCTTTTTGTGTGACACCCTAATGTAAATCTATGCAAGAAAATTTCTCACCTGTACGATAAATAATAAGTGTAAGAAAGAAAGAATAAACATTAATAAATATCAAGAAGGGAATTTTTCATACAAATAGTTCATAAAAAAGCTAAATCACCGCCATAATCAGCTACATCATGATAACAACATCATCATCATCATCATCACCAGCATCTGAAACACCATCCATGATAGCATGAATAATTTTGCAACAAGAGAGCTGAACATATGCTTTGTTTTTAGTTTATGTACGAGTAGTAAAATAAACATTTAAATCTTCTCCGTTACAATCGGTAGAGCTGCCAAGAAGATGTTGTGAATAAGAGGAGTCCTTGGAGATTAGAATATAATAGCTTATAATTTAGCAAGAGATTTTTTAGTTTTGAATATATAAACATCAACATATTGTTACTTTATTGCAACGTAGTCATATCTCAAACAAAAAGAGAAAAAAAAGACAAGAAAAGAAGATCAAACTTGGCAAATATGCGGTTAAAGTTTTAAAAAATATCAACATGTATGTGGCAGGATTAATCATCCTTTTTGAAGTATAGGGTAGATCTAAAGTTATCTTGTTACTGATTTTATCAGCATCTGAAGCTTTCGTCGAGTTTCAGCCAGCGCACAGTGGCTAATAATCGTTTTTTGTTGGCCAAAATTCTGTAATTTTTTAACCGGTTGAGGTATTTATGTGTAAAGTTAAATTTTGAAATATAAAATCCTAGACGGAAACCATAGAGTTTAACAGAGCTATGTTAATAGGCTAACATTATTCTGTTAAAAAATATATTTGGCTCGCACACGAAGGGTTCCGTACAAATACACATACGAGGGCGGATTGATATTGAAGCTACCTAAGTAGGAAAAAAACATATTTTTTTTTCAAAAACTATTTATTTCTCAACATAGTCTCCTTTAAGCTCAATATATTTAGTAAGAGGATATTCCAACTTTTTTATACCATCTGAATAATACGATTTTGGGAACCCCTCAAAATACGCGTTAGTTTCTTTTTCCTGCGAGCCATTTTTTCAAGTTTTGAAACAGGAAAAAATCACTAGGAGCTAAATCTGGACTATAACGTCGATGATCAACCAATTCGAAGTGTATTTCACATAATTTTAGCATCGTATCTAATGCTGTGTGCGTTGTCTTGAAGAAAGAGCACTTTTTTTTCTTTAAAAGTGGTCGTTTTTTCTTGATTGCATCAATCAATCGATCCAATAATGCACGATAATACTTTCCTGTGATTGTGGATCCTTTTTAAAGATAATCGATGAGCAATATTCCGTGTGCATCCCAAAATACATTGGCCATAACCTTGCCAGCCGATTTCACTGTCTTCGCCTTCTTCGGAGCACTTCCACCACCTTTCACCCATTGTTTCGATTGATTTTTGGTTTCAGGTGTGTAGTGGTGGACCCACGTTTCATCAACAGCTATTAATCGACGCCAAATATCAACAGGATTACGTTTTATCATGTCCAAACACCGCTGCGAAGTGGTCTGTTGAACTCGTTTTTGTTCGACACTGAGCAAACGCGGCACCCATCTTGCCGATAGCTTCTTCATATGCAAATGTTCGTGCAAAATGTTGAACACACGTGCATATGATATGTTTACTATTTTAACAATCTCATGTAACTTGACTCGGCGATCATTCGTAACGATATCGAGGATTTTCTTGATATTTTCTTCAGTACCCACCTCTTTTGGCCTTCCTGTTGATGGTATTGTTGCAGTACATGTTCGGCAGCGTTTAAATTCAGCAATCCAATATTTTACCATGTAATCTGACGGAGCAGACTCACCGTAATGTTTATCGAGCTTTTCTTTTGTCTCTTTCGCCATTTTCCCTTTCAAATAATAGTGTTCAATCAGTGCACGAAATTCACTTTTATCCATTTTTCAAGAAGCACAAAAGTTGCTTACTTCAAACAACGACAACAAATAAACTAATCGATGATTTTGGGTGATATTTTAACAGCTGACGTTTGACAGATCGCAATTTCTAAAAAAAAAAGTTTTTGTGTTTGTGCTGCCATCTAGCGCTAGGTACCTTCAATATCAATCCGCCCTCGTATATCCCTTTTAGTTTTTGCCTTTTTTCATTTTGACAATGTTTTCGTTTTGCTTTTTCGTTTAATTTTTTAAAGGTTTTTTTCGTTGTTTGTGCGACTTTTTGGTTTTGGTGCTTTTTTTTAATTTTGGTACTTTTTTGTGATTTTTCGTTTTTAGCATTTTTTTTTTGTTTTTTACGGATTTTTTATTTTTTGCGGTTTTTTGGTTTTGGCGTTTTTTGCTTTAACGTTTTTTGTCGTTTTTGCTGATATTTTTAGTTTTAGCGATTTATTTAAGTTTTGGCGCTTTTTTGCTTGCGGATTTTTTATTTTTTTGCGATTTTTTGGTTTTGGTGTTTTTTTTGCTTTAAAGTTTTTTTTTTGCTTTTTGACGATATTTTTAGTTTTAGCGATTTATTGAAGTTTTTGCGCTTTTTTTGGTTTCGGAGATTTTTTGGTTTCGGTTTTTGCTGATTTTTTTTGTTTTTGTGATTTAAAAATTTTTTGAAGATTTTTTTTAGTTTTGGCTTTTTTTGTTTTGGCGTTTTATTTTCGTTTTGGTGATTGTTTTCCATTATTGAAGATTTTTTTTCGTTTTTTGATGATATTATTAGTGTTAGAGATTTTTTAGGGTTTTGTGCTTTTTTTCATTTTGACTACTTTTTCGGTTTTTAGCGGGATCTGTTTTAGTTTTTGTGATTTTTTGCGTTTTAAAGATTTTTTTATTTTGGTACTTTTTTCCTTTAACGCCTTTTATCATTTTGACGATTTTTCGTTTCGCTATTTTTTAGTTTTGGATTTTTTTGGTTTTAGTGTTTTCCAAAATTTTAATAGTTTGCCTCTCTCTTACGGTTTCCAAGATACAGCAAATTGTCTAAATTACATAATCAAGATTACATTAACTGATAGAACATCCTTTAATTTTTATTGTTGTAAATAGCAGTGTTAATTGGTGTAGTCTATTGTACAGACTACACCAATTAAGAATTTAAAGTGTCTTTATATAAGTGTCTGTATATTACATTAGTATTTCAAAAATTTTCGTTGCTCGCTTTAGAATACTCTTTAATTTTTAACTGTCATATATTTGCTGTTATTGTAGTGACCAACGTTTTACATATTCTGTGAAAATTTCAGGTCCGTAGCTCTTAAGGTTCCGGAGAAAACAGCCTGTGACAGACAGACAGACAGACGGACACACAGACAGCGTAGCGAAAACAATATTGTTCCTTTACACTTTTGCTGTACGGAGTTCTAAAAATGATGGGGATTTAAGGGCAAGGTGCTCCTCTATAAGCGCCCATTATAAAATTTTGTTAAGCAAAAATTTTAAATATTGCTGTGTTTATTTGTTAAAAAAGCTGAATGATAATAACCATAATATTTTCTTGATTATATTTAACATTTTGGTTTTCTAAAGCAAAACATCAAAAACACAGAATAATAACTCTGTTTTAATATCCTTTAAATCTTAAATCATTTCCTGTTTAAGTTCATCAAAACAATTTTTTTATTTGAACAAGTATTAAACCCATTTTGTTTGCGCCACATTTTCATTTATTTATTTTTCAAATGCTGATGTAACACTTTACCTTTTAATAACGAAAAAATATTTTAGTTTTTATTTATTTTATTTTATTCCGGGATACATTTTCTTCATCAACAAAGTATTCATGTTATGCCGTAAAATTTATTTTAACTTGTACAAAATATTTTTCAAATAGTTCCTTTTAACATAAATGGCACATTTTTTCCAGGGATGTCTTTTGTTGTTGTAATCAAAACAACTCGATATTTTGATGTGACACCGGATGCAATTGTGTCGCCTATTTCCGCCCTCAAAAAATAACCAACCAAAAATACACAAACGACAAAACGTACTTCTGATGAACAACCAACAAACCAATGAAGATGAATGGAATAGAAAAATATGTGCTAAATAGAAACTAATAATTCGCGCTAGAGGAAAAATGTTTTTTTTTTTCAACCACATAAACATTTTAGTTTTTTGATATATTTTCATGACGTTGCCATTATTGTTGCTGCTGTGGGCATGATTTTTTGTTATTTTTATTTATTTATTATTATTTTTGTTTAATTTGGTTGGTATTTTGCCCATTTTATTTGTAAACAACCATTTATTATTGAAAATAGGACATTTGTTTTATACTAAATACATTAACAGAGTTTTATTTGTACATTCAAAGGGTTTTACCTTTGTAGACTGTATCAATT
Organism: Panzeria rudis; assembly: GCA_956483635.1. Lineage (NCBI taxonomy): Eukaryota > Metazoa > Arthropoda > Insecta > Diptera > Tachinidae > Panzeria > Panzeria rudis. The sequence goes on along the minus strand of OY101448.1, from coordinate 151,543,963 downwards.
TGGCAGGCTGGATCAATATATATTTTTGAAAAAACTATTTAATGAGCTTTCCAAAAAATTAAGTTAGAAGTACTCGATAAGTTAGAAGTACCCGATAATGTGAAGAAAACTTTCAATATGCAATTTTCTAGTCATGTTAAAGATTTTTCTTTTAATATTGAATCATATTTATTCAAAGTTGAAAATTATTGATTTAATGTATTTTAATAAAGTTTTTCATTTGTATTGAAAATTATGACGGATTTTTATTTTTAAAATAAGAATTTTACTTCAAAACATATTGTAGAATGCGTCTGCTGGAGAATGCATATTCGAGTGTATCTGATGTACCAAAAAATGTTAAATACACGGTATACAAATTACTGAATTAATCCAGATTTTACAAGCCAATATACTATACAAGGATTTGATGGCAATTGTCAAAAGCTTTGAGCTAAAAATATATTCGAATAATTCTTGAAAAAAAAAAATCGCTACAAAATAGGAGTGCCACTGCCCATAGTTTTTATCATAATGTTGTACCTTCACTAGAGTAGTTAAGTAGAAGCAATTAAAATTAATGTTTACTTGCCATGGGCGTGGCACTTCCCACTTTTCTAGCCATAATGTTTTATTATAGCGATAGCTAAATGTGTATACAAAGTTTCATAAGAATCGGTTTAGTAGTTGTTGCAAAATAATATTTACTTTGCATGGGTGTGGCACTGCCCACTTTTTTAATTATAGTTTTATGTGTTTGCAAAGTTTCACAAAAATCGTTTGAATAGAAGCAGTTGAAAAGGAATGTGTATTTCGTTTGTATGGGCGTGACACTGACCACTTTTCAACGGGACCAATCCGGAAATACATAATTTTAAATAAAGAAAAAAATCTAAGTCCGAATCGGAGTTTTGAGGAATCACACATAAAAAATACATGACAAATTGATAACATTTCTCCTTTTTTTGAAATCGGTTAAACATGAATAATTATCTTGTTTCCTTCTTTATCTTAGATTCCCTTAATTACACTGTAGAATAAAATCAAGTTTTATTCAAAATTTTAAGGTTCTAAAGACTGGTTCGGATAAAAGACACTAAAAAATATTTGAGACAGAGCCAGGCAAAGAGAAAACTAAATAAGTGAGAAATAATTTGTTGTTTAAGTGGGTTGGTGTTTGTTTAATGATTATTTTACAATTTTTAATCAAATTCGAGTCTTTTTTGACTCATCGGCGCAATTAAAAAACCAGAATATGCGCTCTTTTTCTGATCATAAATTAAACTTTTGTCGGGAGAAAATGGTACCATACCCGCAACTTTTCTGAAAGAGTCATCTATGACTCGTGTTTTGATCAGTTGTGAGTCTTCTTCGGGTGATATTTAAGCCCTTTTGGAATCAAATTTCGAGTCATTTTCGAACCATATATTTAAGTCATATTTGTAATCATTGTGAGTAAACATTTATCCAACGTGGGGTTGAGAGGATATGGATGGATGTATTCCAAGTGCGCTGACGTCATGTTGAATATTTATTATTTGGTATTTTTAATGACTGATTTTATATTTTTACATGCTCTTTATATTTGAAATCTACTGGGAATCGAACCAAGTCCCTTTGCGTTTGCAGGCCCACGCACCAACCACTCAGCCAAAGCACAGTATACAACAACGATAGCACAAAGTTAACATAACCAGTCAGTATTTTATGAAATTATTGATAATTTTCGAGTCTTTTATGACTCTTCTGTTAGCCTAGCCGCGACTCTTCCGAAAGAGTCTTTTATGACTCGCGTTTCTAATCAATTACGACTCATTTTCGAGACTTAAATGAGTCAAATTTCGAGCATCTTCATGATTAATTTATGATTGGGAAAATTCTGTAAATTTTGTTGTTGATTTTTAAACAAATCATTTTCTAATCATTTGTGGGAGTCATTTTTGAATCTTTTTTTAAGCGCACAACTTGATTGATTAATCAGTTTTTGATCATCTAAGATAGTCTTAAAACAATCTTCTAGCTAGCTGGGATTCCTTTGTTGATAGGTGCAACTGAGTGTTGTGCTGTTGTTGTTGTTTATTTTGATTGTTTGTATTGTCTGCATGTAAATAAATGGTCGGCTGTGTACATGTAATTTGTCGGCTATTAAGCCGACGAACGTCGTGCGCCATGGCAAGTATCGCATTCCTCTGGTTTAAGGTATAAGATGTGTTCAGCAGTTTTATGTAAAACACCACGAAGAACATTTTTGTAGAAAATTTTAAGCCCCCCCCCCCCCTTTTTCATATAAGGGGCAAACAACTCCCCTTCAGCGGCAACATACGTGACTGAAATCTTCTGCATAAATCTTCCTCGTGGTATTTTACATAAAAATGCTGAACATATCTTATACCTTAAATGTAAGGGTTACAAAACTTTCTATGCTGAGTACTAATTTTTAATAAGTTCGAAATTAAGCCTCCCACAGACAAATTTCATATGAAAATTGTCGAAAGCAAGGTCAATTAAAAATTTTTCGGTAGTGATTTTGCTTCACAGGTTTTTCATGTTAATTCAACATGATTTTGCAATAACCGTCAAAGAACATTTTTCCTTTTCAAATAGCTATATTTCATATTGATTTAGTATTCTAGTACAGTTAAATCAAAATTAAGTTAATACTGAAATAATATGAGGAATCATGTTGAATCAAATTTACTTCAAGTCGAAACAACGTGACTTTGATACTGAAATCAAAGTTATTTCAAGTTGAAACAAAGTGAATTTAATATTGAAACAATGCGACGAATCACGTTGAATCAAGGTTATTTCAAGTCGAAACAGAAACAACATGAATTTTATGTAATCATTTCATTAATTATCTAGGCCTCCTCATCTAGCCCTGCCTCATAACTCTGCTCCACTTAAAACCTCTCAAACCACTTAAACCTGAAACATAAGGTCTCCCTACAGAGGTAACGTAATAGTTGAAAGTTCTACCATAAAACCTTCCCGAGATATAAAGATGTAAAAAGTGCATATTCCCTGACTGACTCATTAATATTATTGGGCACTGAGATCCGCACAAAAACATAAATGTGAAAATAAGGCCAAGCTCCTATCCAAAAATTTCGGCCGTAAAAAGTACAGCGATCAAAATAAGGACCAAGTTCTTGATAGGCACACCATCGCATTTCTAGGCAAGCTGTTAGCTTGGCAACATATTATGGATTGGCAGGATATTATGGATTCAATATTATACAATTTTGTTTTAACAGTGAAAATTTTTAAATCAACGCTTTAAGATGTAATGCGAAGTTTTTTTGGCAGCTTGTCGGCTATTTACACTAACACAACACGAACGTAAAAAATGCGACTTATGGGCTAATAAGGTAGAATTCATCAGCAATATCCTTCTTTATAATTTTGGGTAATTTTATTTTTGAACTGAATATTTAGAAGTATGAAATGTATTATTTCGGACTTTTAGTTCATTATTCAAATTAACATAAGTTAATTTAATTTAGGAGTGGAATGTTCGAATATTCAATCAGATTAGCACAACGTATCAGTATGACTGATTTCGACACACGCTACACTGTCTGCGTTCTTGTTCACTTTTACCACTTATAAAGGTAATTGTTTTTTATAAGGAAACATCTACAATTTTTCTCACGAAAAAGAATACAAGAGTTTTTTGTAAATTCTTATATTCATTTAAGTTCAACGTTGTTTTTGGTTAGCACGAAGTTTCCTTTCTCTGATTAGTCGAACACTCACAAACAGGGATGCCAACTTAGCCCTTTTCGGGCTAGATTTAGCCCGCTTTTAGTTACTCAAAACGCGAAAAATAATGTCTAGCACTTTTTACATTTATCTTTTGGCCCTTTTAGCCCTTTTTTACTTTTTGGTCAATATGGGTACATTTTTCGTTTTTCCGAACTTTTTTTCTTTTATTCTAGCATATCGACTTGTGAATTAAGATGCTAACATCGTTTTTACTCATTTTCTTTTGTTAGTTCGCTGTACCAGTAATAATAAGAAGAAGAGTCTAGAACAATGTTCTATATTTTTAAAAATTGGATGTGATTTTAAGTTTGTTCAAAAATTTAAACGTGCTTTAAAGTTAGACCTTTTTGCGCTTTTTCAAAATATTTTACTGGATATTGCTTTATACTTGTCTTTTTTTCTATTTAGCCCTTTTTAGCCCCTTTTTGAAACATTTTTGCGCGTTTTGGGTTCCAAAAGTTGGCATCACTGTGTGAGTCACAAAGCTCTTATTATTTTTTGGTTTTGCTTTGATGGGCATTGTATCATACCACTACAAGGCTGTTTTGTTTTTATACATTTTCATACTGGTTTTCTTAGTTCATTTGATTGCATTTTAGTTGCAATCAGACAACCGAAAAGCAAACATACATATAACTTTTTTACGCAGGCCAATCGCATTATTAATCATTTTGGGTAATTTTATTTTGAAACTGAATAGGTGGTATAAGTCTGATATGTATTATTTCGGGATTTTAGTTCATTATTTAAAAAAGCATCCACCTTCATAAGTGGTGAAAGTGAACAAGAACGCTGATGAGACGATGTAGCGGCTGTCGAAATCAGTAGTACTGATACGCATTGATGCCAACTTTGGCTCTTTTTTACGATATGACAAAAAACGATATGACATACTGTATTGTCATATCGTAAGTTTTTTACGTAGTAAATAAATTAAATTAAATTAAATTATTTAAAATCAGTTAAGTTATGAGTTAAGTCGAACTATATGGGTTTATATCACACACGCTAGTACTTGTAATTATCAATGATAATTCATACTAAAATAGAGAAATAATAAAAATAAGCTTAACACAAGACAAAGAAAAAACTGAATATCAATAACTATCAAATGAAATACAGCTCTAAGAGTGACAGCATGAATTGATTAAAGGTAGATGATATTCAGCTGTTGACTGCAAACACCCGACTTTGGTCGAGTGGTCTAAGCGGTAAAGAACTCTGATGAGATTAGCGGGAGCTATCGAAACGTCAGTTCAACCCTCCGCGCAGTCAAAATTTTCTTTGTCTACATGCTTCACATTTATCTCTAATAAAATTATAATTTAATTGAAAAATTTAATTAAAACCGAACTCAAGCAAAAATAATTAAAATTTCTTATAAATTAAAATCTTTAATATCATTTTCTGTAAAACTGTTTATTTGATTTATGACGTTGTTTGAGTAAATATGAACTGCAAATAATGTTTTCAAATCACCACAAGTTATTTCTGTTTGCAGTTTGTGCACTATTGCGAATGTGTGATTAGGCATTTTTGTTATAATTAGCCAAATGATTAATTACAGATTTTATTACACGGCATTAAAAAATATTCAATGATAGGGAACATTGAAATATTTAAATATGTACATGAATTCTAACTCATTATAATGAAATGTTATCAAAATATTAGAAAATAAACCAATAGTATGTTAAAAAGGATACAAAATTATTTCTGCAAAAGTTTGGTTTTACTAGTGCCTACACAGACGGAAAAAAAGGCATGTGAAATCAACATGACTCAATTTTGATTGGAAATCATATTAAATATACCAGAACTATTTTGTTGTTTAAGTGTGTTGGTGTCTATTTGCTTCCCTGAAGGAAGCCAGGGGCCAAGTGTCTCCAGGTCACCACTTTTGTTGACAAGTTTGGTGATTTTTGGTGACATTGTCAACGAATCGTCAACACTTTTTATTTTGCCTGTAATTGGAAGAGAAGTTTTTGACAGCTACAAAGCGATTTTTTATTGTCTCATTATGTTGTGTTTAAAATAAATTCGGCTACACGCAAAACTAAAAACATTCATAAAAAAAATATAATTTAACCCTCTGCGACTGACGTTGTAGTCTAGCAGACACCAGTAAACAGAAAACATTGTTTTACGCCATAATTATACACTTGTAGATTCTAGTATTTTAAGTATCTTCTCATTACGTAATAATGCGTACATTAGTGTGAAGTAATCAATTGAAATGAGCGCACGCGTTGCTGTGAGCATACAAGTGTCTACAAGTCTACCACGTCAGTTTTTAGGTAGACCTGACAAAATACGTTGTAACTTTTTATTAAACCATTGATATTATCTCTTTTCTTTCTAGATTGATTAGCTTAGGTATAAGCTAAAATTAATGTTGAACTTTTTACCAAAAAAATAAGATATGACGATTTTTTATTTTTTGTATGAATGTAAGTTTTTTAAGGGTAATTTATATCGTGACAATAATTTTGATTTTAATAAGCTTTGTCGTTTTGTTTTCAACAAAAAATTACAATAAATAAGAAACTACTACATTAAACTAAAATCAAAAATAATTTCAGTGGGTTTATAAACGGAACTTGGAAAATATAAGCAGTCGAAATAATGTTCAGTGTACTACCACGTCAGTGGAATTGTGACAATGAAGTCACGTCAGTCGCAGAGGGTCAATTGCCTTTGCTAGTAAAAAGTTTAATATGTGTTGAGTAGAATCATTAAAATACACTAGTGTATATCTGGTGCCAATGTCTCATTATGGTCCCATAAGAACCACATAGCATATAGCATTGAAACGCACGCCATAGCACAATTGTGGAAATTATCTCACACACATTCTTCACACAGACTCTTATGCTCTTCATCTAGTCGTCGATGAGACAGCGACGAATGCACATGAGGCGGATGCTTATAAATTTTTTAAATATTTTTTTTATACATTTTTTCATTAAGCGCTATCCAGCAAACACTCGTGTTTCATAACCAATTGATGATATGTGAAAAAAAATGTTATTATAAACAATGCATTTGGTAACGTAAAGCGCCTTTTATGTTGTCAAATATTTAAGTGAATATGTACATATATCATTAAAAGACACTATTTAAGACAATGACCCAGAAAATTTGAACTGAAAACAACAATACAAATTATGAGGCAATTTTTCCTATTTTCGGCGAAATTTTTAATTTTTAATTTGAGGCTATTTTTCCTATTTTTGGCGACATTTTTTATTTTTTAATTTGGGGCTATTTTTCCTATACATATTTTTGCCCATTTATCATTCTTATGAAAAAGGACCAAAATTAAAATTGGCCCCCAAAATAGGAAAAATGGCTCCAGACTAAAAAATCAAAAATGGTCTCAAAAAAGGAAAAATGTCCCCAAATTAAAAAAATATAAAATGAAAAATATCCACAAAATAGGAAATATGGTGCGAAACTAAAATTTGGCCAAAATAGGACAAATAGCCCTAAATATATAATCATTATATGCAGATTTTGTGCAATAATTCCATTTTAAAAGTTTCAAATTTGTATGAAAAATAACTCAAATGCGTTTCAAAACAAACTTTTTCCATACAAATTACAAAATAAAAAAGCGTTTGTGTATACAAAATCTGGCCATTGCTTTACGATAGCTTTATTATATTTACGATTGCTTTACGAAAGAATTAAAAATAATTCTCATTTGCAAGCAAAAAAAAAGTTCGAAAATAACAAATTGTAGTTCGTCATATTTCAAACGGTTGACTTTGTGTTTGCTGGGAAGACTCTCATTCTTCACTAATACTAATATGCAGCAATACAATCACAATTTAAATTTTGCGCATCATTGGTATATACATAGTAAGTCAATAGTACCGACGTCAGTAGTGGAATCTCAATGACAAGCATATGCTAAACGTCTGTAGCACAGAACAAAACCTGGGGTACAATTAGTCAGTAGTACTGGGTACAAAGTCAATAGTGAATCAGTGCATCGACAGTTCATTTAGGGTTTGTTCATTGCTACAATTCACGGTTGTCCTCAGTTGTGTGACTTGTTTTGTTATTTATATTTATATAGCCAACAAATAACCAACAAACATCTCATTACCAGCGAAAATTTCCTCCTGCTGATTAAAAATTACTATTATTTCATATTAGTCTTAAAAGGGAATTTATTAATCTAACCTTAAATCTTTTTGATTTCATATTTTTCACTGTTGAAATTACTTTCTAAACACTAAATTTTAGATCAACATGACTATAACTTTAATTTTAAATAAATCATGTTAAATTAAAATGAAATTTATGTTACAAACGATGGTATTTATTTCGTGTATATATAAAGCAGAGCCAGGCAGAGAGAAAACAAAATAAATGGAAAAAAAAATTGTTGTTTAAGTGTGTTGGTATTCCATTGCATTGTTGATAGGTACAAATGACTGTTGTGCTCTTGTTGTTGTTTATTTTGATTGTTTGTGTTGTGTACATGCGAATTGTCGGCCGTGTACATGTAAAATTTAAAAATAGCCGAAAAGAAGTCGGCAAACGTCGTGGCTCACATCTACACATCACTTGTGCCTGATCTAAAGTAAAGTTTGAAGCTGTTGTGGTTAGCGCGCTGACTACCAAGTGAATGCCCCGAGTTCAAATCTTGGCTAGGTCAGCCAACTACAACACATATTTTTCTGATGCCTATGCTAACACGTAAGTAAAATAACTAAAAAAAAATTGCTACATTAAATTCATATTGTTTCAAAATGATATAACTTTGATTCAACATGATTCCTTGTATTCTTTCAGTATCAACTTCATTTTGATTAGACTGTACTGGAATATTAAAAAAAACCTGAAATGTAGTTATTTCAAAAGTATTTTCATGTTGAATTAACATGAAGCAATTATGAAGAAAACTCGCTACTGAAAAAATTTAAATTAACCTGTGCCACGTTTGTGTAACTTGTGAAAAGTTCTCACATCGAGAAAAAATTAATAATTATACTTGTCATCCGATCTTTTGTAGGTCGATTCATAGAATATTAGTTGAGTTATTATATGAATCACCCTGTAGACCTAATAATAATGCAAAAATATTCATTTTTTTCTTACTCATCCTGTTTTTCACAGAATGATAATAAATTTTTCGATGCCAGAGGCTCTCACATTAGTTACAGAAACCAGGCACTGGTTTTCAACGATTTTAATAATTGATATTTGTCTTGCACTTTTTTTAAAATAGACCATTTTAACTTTAATTTTTTATTATAAACAAAACTTTATTTCATGTTTCTCTAATATTAGATATATTTGATTTAAAACCTTATTTTAATCCCTTAATCTGTAAGGCTTTAAAACACCACAGAAACCAAACAAACAATCAATATTTTCATGACATGAAACCTTTTATAAATAACAATGTTCCACGTTCATTCACTATTTCAAAGTGATAAAATTTATTGCTTTTTTCTCAATTGTTGCAGCATTTATAAACAACATGCAGATGTAATAGTTTTTTAAAGATTTTTTTGTGCTTTATTCTGTTTTGGACCGCATTTAAAAATAATATTATAACAAAACAGAAATCCTGGACATTGCCAAAAATTTTGGAATTTTACATAAATAAATATGAGGAATAACCCACTCCCACATCCTTACTTTGGGCCATTGAGGTGTTTGGTCTGTTCGCAATACTAGTTGTTTTCAACAATAATTTATCAAACTTAAAATACTTGTCAACAAAACAATATCAATAAAATATTTTTATTTATTTATTTTTTTAAAGAGAAGTAACACAATCAGGCAATTAATGCCTACCAGTTAATTAATTAATGTGTTACCTTCTTTGGGAAAGGGATAGTGTAGAGAGAACAGGTGGTGAAGTGGGAGAGAGATAGAAAGCTTAATTCATTTACAAGCCTGCTACTGCGCTTTTTTTTTGTAGAGCAGTGTTGCAAGCCCCTCTGGTGTCAAGTAAAGGCATTGAGTTGTTTAAGCTGTGTAGCCATTTTATTAGTTATTTTACTTCGCCGACGGTTTTGCTACAATACCGACGAAGAATGGTGCTGTGAAGTGCATTAGGATATGTTAGTAATACTCGCTGCCGGTACTGTCAAAGTGATCAGTACTATGCCTTCATCACTTTAACAGTCCAACAACAACCAACACAATAACACACCAATGCACATGGGAAAAAAGCATGATGTTGTTGGCTTGTCTGAAACTAGTCTTGAACTCAAGACCTCAGGGTTTGTAGTCAAACGCGCTAACTACTCAGCCAACAGCACCCTTTGCTGAAGACAAGCGATTTTAACGTTTGAAGCAAGAGTGAAAACTTTGACAAGATAAGGATGGTCATAGAAACTAGTAAGCTTGAATTTTTTTCGATTTATAAACTTTACCCCAAGTTTATATTCACTAAAATCGGATGATATTTGTAAAAGTTATGAGGCCGACAAAGTTTTTCATGCCCAAGGTAGTCAACTTTGACGCCTAGCAGCTCAATGTTTATTTCAACAGAATGGTCCAAGTTTCTGCATTCTTAAAGCTTAGGTTCTGCTCTATGATTTTTACATATATCGTTTTATAATCGGATAGCAAGTTTCAAAGATAGACATTTATAACCGTTTTTTAAAATTGGACGCACGGTGGTCCTCGGCCTGCTACTTTCGATGTTATGCCATCGGCCGGCTACTTTTGGCCTTATGCCATTGGCAGGCCACCTTCGGGCGATAACCTTCGCCCGGCCATGTACGTTCGCTATATCAAACGCCCTCTTATCTATATCGAACTTTGACACACTTGACCCACCCACCCACCTAAAACAAAAGTTATAATTTAAAAAGAAAAACGTTACCTACCTTGATGACACTAAGTAAACGAAGATAGTAAGTTCAATCCCTAGATGGGAAAAGAAGATAATTCGTAAAAAAACAACTATCGCCTGGAAGATAATTAGGCGACACTTCGCAAGAATTTTACCTGGGGCCGAATCGTCGCATTCGATATCGAGCAGAATTGATCGAAATTATTTCTTTTGGGATTACGGCATACGATAATCGAGTAGCTGCTGTTTAAATTCCACTCGATAGCACTAGAGCGATCGAATACAATATTTTCTTTTATTGTGTTTGTTTGGCAAAAAAGCATGGAACATTACCTACACACAGAAAAATGTCCATGTAAAACCGTCGAAAACCAGGTTAACTTAAAATTTTTCGGTAGTGATTTTGCTTCATAGGTGTTTCATGTTAAATCAACATGATTTACAATAATCTTGAAAGAAAAAATTTCCTTTTGAATTTACTATATTTCATGTTGATTCAATATTCCAGTACAGTTAAATCAAAATGGAGTTGATACTGAAATAATACGAAAAATCATATTGAATCAAAGTAATTTCGAGTTGAAACAACGTGAATTTGATATTGGAACAACACCAAGAATCATGTTGAATCAAAGTTATTTCAAGTTGAAACAACGTGAATTTAATATTGGAACAACACGAAGAATCATGTTGAATTAAAGTTATATCAAGCTGGCATAACATGACTTTAATGTAGCTATTTTATTAATTATTTTACTTACGTGATAGTCATCAGAAAACTTTTCGTTGTAGCTGACTGCCCCAGCCAAGATTTGAACTCGTGCCATCTGGATGATAATCCACGCGCTAACCACTGCAGCCACAACAGCTTCAAACTTTGCTTTACTTATACACTAAATAAATACCATCGTATGTAAAATGCATTTCGTTTTAATTCAACATTATTTAAATGATTATTTAACATAAAACTTATTTGAAATTAAAGTTATAGTCATTTCGAAACTTAACGTTTATAACAAAATTGTTTTAACGGTAATTTAAGGTTAAATTAATTATTTTCCGTTTATAATTAATATGAAACAATGGTAATTTTAAGCCAGCAGCAGTAAATACTCGTATTCGCTGGTAATTCGTTTTTTGTCGTATACATAGACGACACATGTAAGAATAAACAACAACAAGTCACACAACTAAGCAGAACAGTGAATTATAGCAATGAACAAAGCAAGTAAACACTAACACACTCAAACGACAAATTATTTCTTGTAAATTTAATATGATTTGCAATCAAAATTGCGGCATGTGGATTTTACATTCCTTTTTTTTCTGTGTGTATAAACCTTATTACAGTTGTCCAATCGACTTGGTTGTTGAACTAGCTGGTAGAAACAAAAAACTTTTCTTTAATGTATTACAAATTTGTAGTCGATTCAGCAACCGGTATAAAATAAACTTGGTGCACTATTTAAACATTTCGATTCGATAGGTATCGAATGTGATAATCCATCCATTCGATACGTGTCGAAATTTTATTCGATACGATAGTGTACTCGATATCGAAAGCGACGATTAGGCACCTGGTTTTTAGCCGAAACACCTTCACTTAGCAAGGACACCAACCATTACCTAAGACACAAAACTGAAGAACTTCAACAAAAATCTCCCCAAAATCCCAAAATTTTCCCGGATTTCCAGAAACTAGGATAAAAATCTCCGCAAAATCATAGAAGTTCTCTGGATTCCCAAAACCCAGGACAAAAATCTCCCCGAAATCTCAGAAATTCTCCTTCAACGGCAACGCTGCAAACCGCAAAATATGAAAGAAGCAACACTGAGTTTTTAAGGAATTCAACCTTCGCGCCTGCCTGTTGCCCTCGTTTTGAGTTGTCATTGCACGTATTTCGTACCAGTATTCGTTACACGTATTTGTTACACGTATTTGTTACGCGTATTTTTTCATTTAAAAACAATTTATAGAACATTTAGTGAAAAGGCCGAATTTTTTTTAAACAAAATTACTTTTAGGCAAAATAAGAAATTGTTTAATACAATAGGCAATTTTACATTGCAGAATGTTTGTGCATTTCCAAACTAGTTCTGCAGTTTTCGTGGCCTCGAATATTATTGTGCTTTCTTTATATATTCACTGTGCAGCGTTGAGACAGCTTTTCGCAAAGTAATAAAAACTTAAAATTAAAGTGTTTCAATAAGAAAAAACTCTAAGTTTATGAATCATTAAAAATCTTGTTGAAACATCAACTGTAACAGGAAATCAATTTCAGAGCATAATATTAAAACTTTTAAAACTAATAAAAACTTTTTTCATAAATATTCGTCTGTTCTTTAAAGTCTACTTGAAATTTGTTAGCCATAAAATAACAATCATACGTCCAAGTATGCACATGTATGTTTTCTTATCATACAAATAATATTATACTGCATCCTCTTAACAACAAGGTACCTACTAAGATTTCTATTGCCAATGTCATAAAAGTTTGACATAAAAACATGTGTAAAATTAAATAAACGAAACGGACATAACAGGAAATAACAATAGAGACAATGAATATACTCAACACATATGTTCGGCGTTTCCACCTGTTTGTATTTATCTAAACTCTTAAAATAATCTTGTAAATATGTAGCTACCAGAAGTCTTAATTCGTTACATAGAGTGTGTGCAACATTGTACCAAATGTCTTGTAAAGGTACTTTCGACAAAAATTTAACATTCATATGAAAATATGTACGAGTAATACTCGTCGAGTATGACGTAGTGCGATTCTACACTAGACCTGAATATTTGCTCTGAACACACTTTGAAAGGATTGCTATTTAGTATTTCATACTCGTACATGAACTGAAAGTGTACCACAATTTATAGCCAGAGAAGATACAAGCGAACTTTCTCATTTTAGGCATCCTGCGCAAATGCTTGTTATGACCCTCACTACAAATGGAAAACATGTTCGTAGTCAGTAATATCTACAATATTGGTTTACGGCCCTATATATCATAGGATATCGTCATATGCGGGAAACCTTTGACCGATTGACGGACAAATAATTAATTTTTCAAAGTGGATTTGCAAGCAAAGATTTCCGACATTATTTTCATTGAACATATGTATGTAAAGTGGAATGTCTGTGGTGTTTAATATGAGAAAAGTTTTCTTCAACAGTCATATATTATAACCATTTCATTTTTACTATAAATAATATCCAACCATTTAACCTTATTCAAACAACGCTGAGTATACAGTAGAAGCTTTCTATTGTAACAAAGCACACTCCTTTTCAACAGGCTCAAGTGTAACAGATGGTTATAACAGTTTCTACATGTCAATTACAATAATATTGTATAAAAATTTTATTTTTCAAATGTTTAAAATATAAAACAATAAAGAAAACATCACGTTTATCACAAAAAACAAATAAAGAAAGCAGAAAATATTGTTCTTATTCTCGACTTGTTCTTGTTGTACTCTTACACAAGTTGCCACAACAAAAATACTCAAAAGAGACTTTATTAAAATGGCCACCTTGTGACTTTTAACATTTATGACAAAAATATGTACTCGAATACAAGTTTATGTGTAAGTGGGTTGCTAGAAAAAATACAACAAAGTTTATAAAGAAAGTGGTCTCAACATTTATTTGAATTTTTCTTCTTGAAAATTTAAATACGATTTTGCAACGAGTTTTATTTTTATTCCTCAGGAGACAGTACACAGAAAAAAATAAATTTCATTTTCTGTAAACCAATTAAATGAAATAGTAAATATTTTGTCTTGAAACGGACCTACAAACAAATTTATAAATTTAGACAAAAACATCTCAACAATTTCATTGAAAAAAACGTGTTTTTTTCAGTGAACAAATTGTTTAAATCTGTAAAACAATTTGTCTACAAATATTTACAAATGGTAAACAAAACAATTTACTAAATCAAACAAAAAGATTTACTGGACTTTCTGAAAAATATCAAACAATATTTTTGTCTGCATTTATAGCACAATTAGTCTAAAAATAGTAACATATATTAAACAAAATAGTTTACTTAGCCAAACAAAAATATTTACTGGAGTTTTTGTAATATACTATCAAACAAAATTTTTGTCCGGGTCATCATCATCCATTAAGCATTTATTAAATTTTACTTTGTTAAATGTGTTCAAGTCTGAATGTTTATGTAAAGACTTTAAAAAAATTAATGAGAATTAACGCAACACATTAACCAATTGATATACTCAAATATTTGCAGTAAACAAACTTAGTACAATCGCATTTGTTTTGCTATCATTGTTGTTGTTGTTATTTGTGTGTATGTCGTTTTGTTTTTCTTGTTGTCTTTGGTGTTTGCGTCTTAAATAAGAGTCAAACAAACAATTCATTGATTATGTAAAGAACATTTAATGAAAATTAAATTTATTTTTAGACAAATTTTTCTTTGAAAAATTTTTGGTGATAATTTGTTTATGTATATGTATTCAACTTTAATTGTTTAAAGTCAAATAAATTGATTAATTAACAGCATGCGTTTATAGAATAGTTCCCGCTTAACATTTGGAAGATTGTTTTAGCAAAAAATTATCAAACTAAGTCTTTTAAGACTCCCTTAGATGATCAAAAAGTGATTAATCAATCAGTTACGCGACAAAAAACATGACTCGAAAATAATTCCCACAAATATTTAGAAAGTGACTTGGGCGCAAACATAAATTGATAATGCAGATAAGCGAAATGTGACTGTTTTATTCATTGTTATAAGAGTAAGTTTATTTGTTAACTTCGTGGAAAAATAACAAACAGTGAGTAAAAATAAAAAATCAATTAATAAAAATAGGAAATAATAAGTATTCAACTTGACATTAGCCCATTTGGAGCGCATCACCAGGTGAAAAAAAATGTTTCTTTTACTGTTGCTATTGTTTATAACGAGACATTTTATTTACTCGAAAATGAGTCGTAATGCATCAGAAACGCGAGTCAGAAGAGACTCTCCGAAGAGTTGAGGCTAGGGTACCATTTTCTCCCGTCAGAACAGCTATATTCGACACGAAAACGAGCGCCTAATTTCACACCCTGTACTAGTGTTTCAACAGGGTGGTCCAAATTTCAACATTCTTAAAGCTTAGGTCTTCCTGTATGATTTCTACATGCATCCTTTTTTTCAATTGGAACCACTGTGCGTCTTCGGGCTGCTACTTTCGGCATTATGCTCTCGGACGGCCACCTTCGGCCTTATGCCATTGGCGGGCCACCTTCGGTCGGCCATCTTCGGTGGACAACCTTCGGCCGACACCCCCTCGGCCTGTCACGTTTGGTCGCTATTTCCGACGCCCTCTCATCAGTCACCGTACCCGGCGCCATGACCCCCACCAAAAAATAAAAGTTATAATTTATAAACAAAAATTTCACCACCTTGATGACACCAAGTAAACGAAGATAGTAAGTTCAATGTCTAGATGGAAAAAGAAGATAATTCGTAAACAAAAAACAACTATCGTCTGGAAGGCGGTACTTAAGCTATACTTAGGCGAAGCTTCTTAAGAATTTAGTAGAGACACTTGGTGTTTAGGCGAAATACCTTCATTTAGCAAGGACCCCAACCATTAGCCAAGAAACAAACTTAGTCCAAGGATTCCCTAAAACTTGGACCAAAATCTCCCCAACTTCCCAGAAGTTTTCCTGATTCCCAAAAACTTGGACAGAAATCTCCCTAGCATCCCAGAAGTTCCCTGCATTCCCAAAACTAGAACCAAAATCTCCCAAAAATCCCGAAACTTTTCTGGAAAACAACAGGCTACGCTGAAAACCAAGAAAATACCAGAACGGCAATGCTGAGTATTTAAGGAATTTAACCTTCGTGCCAGCATGTTGCCTTCGTTTTTTTCTTATCAGTATTCGTTAAACGTACATATACATTACACGTATTTTTTCTTTGATTATGCATTACATTCCTCAATGTAACGAGTTAATATTGGGGCTGCATAAAAAATCGTTCAAAACAAAAAACCCCAACAATGTCCATGGACATGTTTTCTTTCTGAAATAGAAATAATGTCCATGGATATTATAAAATAAAACCAATCCCCCTTATTCCGTAACTATCTGTCGACGTCACGTCAAGACAATACCGAAAAATTGGCACTTGTCTACTCTCTGTCGACGAAAATGTACTACTATTAGGAGACTCTTCCCATTTTAGAAATGTGCAAATTTTTTGGTATTGTCTTGATGTGACGTCGACAAATAGTTACGGAATAAGGGCGAATATATAGTGGCTTCACTGAATAAAGATGTTTGCCTTGCCGGCCTCTGGCCGGGATTAAGGATTTTCTCCTCTAGGTATTTAGAAAAATGTCTTCGCTGAGTAAAGACTTTTCTTCATTGCCGGCGTCTTGTCAGGTCTTAAGATTTTCGCCTCTAGGTATGTCGAAAAGCAGCTTTGACGAGCAAAGATTGTTTTTCATTGCCGGCCTTCAGCCGGTCTTAGGGAGTTTCTCCTCTATGTATGTCGAAAAGTGGCTTCGCTGAAAAAAGACTTTGCTGCATTGCCGGCTTCTGGCCGGCGTTAAGGATTTTCTCCTCTAGGTATATCGAAAAGTGGCTTCGCTTAGTAAATATTTTTCTGCATGGCCGGCCTCCGGCCCGGATTAAGGATTTTCTCCTCTATGTGTGTCGAAAAGTGGCTTCGGTTAGTAAAGAGTTTTCTGCATTGCTGGCCTCCGGCTGGGTTTCAGGATTTTTTCCTATAGTGGGTTCGGCGAGTGAATCTTTACGCCAGTCCGAGGAGAAAACACTTCATTCAGCTATGCAGGACATCTTTACTCAGCGAATCCACTATTCGAAATACGCAGAGGAAATAATACTTAAGGCCAGCCGGAGATTGGTAACGTGCGAAACTCTTTACTCAGCAAAGCCATTTTTCGACATACATAGAGCAGAAAACCTTAAGCCCGGGCGGAGGCCGGCAATGCAAACAAATCTCTGCTGAGCGAAGCCACTTTTTGATAAATCTAGGATAGAAAATATTTAAACCCGACTGGAGATCGGCAATTCATAACTATATTTGCACAACGAAGACAATTTTCGAAATATCTTGAGAAGAATAGCCTTAAGCCCGGATGGAGGCCGGCAAGGCTGTTCGAGAATTTTCTCCAACATGGTATTTCCCGAAACGGAACCACGTACTAAAGATTCTCTACATAAAGGCGATATTTCTTAGAATACATTTTTTTAAGTAAATCTCTTCAAAATGAGTAGAAATTTAATTTTTAAGAAAATGAAACAAAGCCAAAAAAAATCAGATAAGGTCCAAATTTATTTTATATGAAATAAGGATCAAGCATTTCTTTTTTGGGGATTTTTTTATTTGGGTCTTATTTCATTTTGAAAAAGCCCCAAACAACAATTCATTTTTGCAAAAAATTAAAAATGGCACTGATAATAAATTTTTCGGCGCGAGATACTCTCACATTAGTTACAGACACCAGGCATTGCATAAGAAACATGTATATGCTGCATATCGTTCCAATAAAATAGCAATGAAAATATAGATATCTCCACTTAGACGAATATAGAATTAGGGAATTATTATTCATAATAATTTCTCAAAGATTTATAAAACTAATTTTCATACAAATTTCGTTTTATTTGATAATTATTATGAATAAGACAATATTTTAGTGCGGGACGATATACAAAATTTTATTACTTAAATCCTAAGAAATTTCGCTGTGAAAAATTTAAATAACATTTGAAAACCCTTTCTCCCTGTTTTTTCATATATATTTCAATTTAAATATGCATGTATATATTTTTGCTTGCTTTAGCTGTACCATATACAGAACATCCCGGTGGGCCAACTCGTCGTAGAGGACATTTTCATGAACGACTACTTAAGGAAATTTCTACATTTGTCATGCACGATATTTGTCGATTACAGTTTCTTTTAAGACAGTGTAACAGAAACCGTACTCAAAGAATGGGTTAAGGACACACTACTCAACTGGTCGTGCCAACTAGCCATATGAACTGCTTGTGGACACTGTCGCTCAGTCTGTCACTAGTTTGAATCATTTTGATACACTTGCTTGCTAAAACTGAGCGAAATTGAGCTGATGAAAAGTTCTGTTACAATATCTATTCTTTTTCTTGTATTAAATACTCTCTGAGTGATAAATTCCTCAAATTGTTATTGTAGAACAGAGGAATGCACGAATATATTCGAAAGTATTCGTATGTATGTTTGTGTGTGTATGCATGTATGTTTTTTTGTATATATGTTTGTATATATATATATGTACATATGTATATTTGGTCGTGGCTATGTATGTACACACATATAAATGCATGTATACATAAGTATATACATAAGAACATACATCTATGCACACACGAAATTCATACGAGTAAATTCTACGAATACATTTGTGTACACTTTGCAGCCCTCTATTGTAGAACACGTGTAATAACAAACAAACGCAAAAATGTAATGGGGACATTTCTGAGGATGTTGTGACCATATAGTCAGTAATGAAAAGATGGGTGACAGTGTCGCTCTTGTTATCATGTATGAACTTAGCGGCCATTTGTTCGAATATATCCTCATCGATCTATTTGAGCTGTCACCAACAGGTCATCGACGCTTTAAAGGCCATGTCAGATAAAACTTTTGCTTCGCGTTGCGTTACAGATTCGCTTTGAAATCTAAGATGAAATGTACATACTTATACGAAACATGCTACATAAAGCACTTTTAACGCAGCGTGAAGCGAAAAGTTCGGCAACTCTCATCTTTTTGCTTGCTTTGACAATCGGCTGGAATAATTTTCTTTTATTATATTGCCAAACGAAACATATTGCGCGTTTGAATCTGTTTTAATAAGAGGTAAATATGTATGTGGCATTTATTTATTTATAATAAATCGTAAAATAACATAATTGACTTTTATTTTTATAAAAAATATATATATAAATAGCAAAATTATCAACTACTTTTTTGGTAAACGATCAATGCACGAGTGTTGTCAAAGTTTTCATTGTGTCATACACCTTTTGCTTTACACTTTTCTATCAAAGTTAGAAACGTCACGCAAAGCGACAAAGTTGTATCTGACCCGGCCTTAACATTGTCATGTATCGGTCTTGCAAGATGTCTGAAAGACATGGCCAACCGAGATACTACGTTTATATATTTTTTTCGACAAATTTATTGCAATTTGTCAGCAACACATGTTGCTGGTGATTTGTTGCAGGACGACAAAAAAATGCATGTCTATAAATATTTTTCATTACCTATATATGCTCACAAAAAGTAGAGGAGGGTAATAGTACTTTTTTTTCAACTTTTAAGTTAAGGGTTATCACTTAACTCAAAATGGAATATGCATATAAAAAATATTCTAAAGACATGTATTTTGTTTTTATTATCCACTAGCTTTCACCCGTGACTTCGTCAGCGAGGTGCTAAAATGCCAGAACAGTCGCAGGCAAAAAAAGTACCGAAAGTACTAGTTTTTCCACGTTTTTACTCCTCAAAAAGTACCCTATATTTTAATCCGGGACATGTATGCTATACGTCTACCAAATTTCATTCAAATCCATTAAAGCTGTTTTTAGACTATTCTTCAAAGCTGTTCAACTTCTACACAAAATGCAACGCTGATACAATAGCACAATTCACAATCTTGTGCAAATGGTCTTGCATCGTGGCATTTGCAAATTGGTGTAGTATATTGATACTCACCACTTAACAATTGTTAGTGGTGAGTATCAATATACTATACCATTTTGCAAATGCAACGATGCAAGACCATTTGTACAAGATTGTGAATTGGGCTAATGTGTTGTCATTGCTTTTTTAAAACTTTCCATAAACTCATTAGATCCGGGTTGCATTTTTTACAGAAGTCGAACGGCTTGTGGGATAGTGTAAAACAGCTATAAGCGGTTTTATGTTTTAGTAGATCAAACATCCAAACTCACAAACATATAAAGTTTCTCATTTATAACATTAGTAGGATTACGTGTGATTATGACAGATGTTTAAAATTAAAAGTAAATTGTGATTAAAAAAAAGTGTATTTTACAAGCAAAAATTTGTCAATCAGAAGTGATTTATTGCTATTCTCTTGCATTCTCTAAATACTTTTTACATATTCCATGCAAAGTATATAAATCTTTAGTACACAGTGGAATAAAATTAAAATATTGTGACAAAATTGGCTATTTCTAAACTGCGCTGATTTTTAATAGACAAAGCACAAAAGTATTCAGTTTTAAAATTTGCGTACGAAATATTGAGATTTAATAGGAACGAGAATTTTAGGAGGTAATTCACGTAATTCGTATTTGACAATTTGATAAAAGGGACTAACAGTAGTAGTGAAGATAAATTAATTTCATGATTTAAAAAACGTTAATGAAAGAGAGATGGAAACTATTATACAAAATTAAATTAAGGTTGTTGCAGAGCTTTTCATGAATATTTTTGGCGTTGTTGGCAGACTTGTTGCACATTACACTGTATAACACACAAAAAATGACATGCTTCTAAAGAGTGATTCTGGCAGAGGGTACCAAGAAAATATATGTATATCGGCGTTTTTAAAGTATACATCTGGGATCCATTTTAGGGGGAGTTAAAGTCACCCAACCCTCTTTTGCACATAGTTATAGTGACTCGGCATAAGAAATCTTGTCAGTCTTACAATGAACGTATAAGCCAGAACTTTTATGTAAAACAACACAAGAAATATTTTTGTGGAACATATTAACCCTCTGAATATCCTTTATATGGATCTTTATGTCCCTTTTTTAAAAAAGGGGCAAAAAACTACCCTCCAGCGGCGATATAGCGTGCAAAAATGTTCTACAAAAATAGTCGCCATACAATTCTACTATCCGAAAGCTTAAAATGTGTTTAAGGGTTAATTTCGTAGTTATTCACAATTAACACTCGGCATAGGAAAACTTGTAAAACTTATGTTTAAGGTAAAATATGTGTTCAGCGGTTTTCTGTAAAACATCGCAATAAAAATTTTTGTAATACATTTCAACCCTTTAACTTTTCGTTGTAAGCAACCATCAGCAGCGATGTAGCGCACTGAAATTTTTTACAAAATTAATTGTCATAAAAATATACTATAAGTCTTCAAAGACACCAAGCTCCGTACTCGACTTGAGTGCCAGAAATCATTCAAAACCTGAAATGTGTTTAAGGATTAATTTTGTACTTATTCACAATCAGTACTGGGCATAGGAAATCTTGTAAGTCTTGCTTTTAAGGTTTAAGATGTCTTTAGCAGTCTTATGTAAAACACCACTACGAACATTTTTGTGGAACATTTTAACCCTCTAACTTTTCGATGTATGGGTATTTTTGTAATTTTCTTAAAGAGCGACAAAAAACTTCCCTTCAACGACGATATAGCGGGATAAATTTTCTGCAAAAATTTTCTTCTTACTGAGATCATATTATACCTTAAACGTAAGGGTAGCAAGATTTTCTATGCCGAGTACTAATAGTGAATAAGTACGAAATTAGGTTTTTTAATGATTTCTGGTGTTCAAGTTCACACTGCAGCTTGGGTATCTTTGGAGACCCATAGTAGAATTTTCTGGGAAATATTTTTGTAGAACATTTTAGCTCGCTACACTTATAGAAAAATGTATCATCGTATTGATGACGTCCTCTCATCAGAATTCTGACATTGTTGCTATGACAAATGTCATCAATAAAACGAAAACAGACATCAATCTGATGAGAAACGTCATCATAGAATTTTGTCATAGTTTAAATGTCATCAATGCTATGACTGGAATGACATCAATACGATGCCATTTATTATATAATGTTAAAGTGTAAAATATTTATAAAATAAATAAGTTATTATGTTCGTAATTTTTATTTTAATACAAATATTATTGTTTTATATGCAAAGAAATTTAATTATTTTGGCTTGAGCTCAGTTTCAATATGATTTTTCAACTAAACTATATTTTTATTTTGAGATAGATGTGAAGCATGTAATCAAAGAAACATATTTGACTGCGCGGAGGGTTGAACTGACATGTTCCGATAGCTCACGCGATTCTCGTCAGAGTTCTTTACCGTGTAGACCACTCGACCAAAGTCGGTGGTTTGCAGTCAAGAGTTGAATAGCATTTACCTTTAATCAATTCCTATTCATTTGATAATTGTTGATATTTACTTTTTTCTTTTAGTCTTGTGCTAGGCTTCTTGTCATTTCTCTATTCTAGTATGAATTATCATTGATAGTGTGTGAATGTTTGTTTGTTGTTTATTTGAGCATATACACGCTTTTGCTTGGTGCCTTTAGAGTTTAACAATAAAGTTATGAGTTTTAGTCGAACTGTATGGGTGTTATATGCAAAGACATTTAATTATTTTGGCTTGAGTTGGGTTTTAATTTAATTTTTCAATTAAAATATATTTTTAGGTAGAGATAAATGTGAAGCATGTAGACACATTTATCTCTAAATAAAATTATAATTTAATTGAAAAATTAAATTAAAACCGAACTCAAGCCAAGATAATTATATTTATTTGCATATAAGCCCATACAGGTCGACTAAAACTCGTAACTGAATGAAGCAAACGATAGTATGACACCTTTTCATCATATTGATGACACTTAGTCATCATATATATGTCGCATCCATAATGTTTATGTTGTCTTTGTGCTGCGAATGTTTTGGATGGTGTCATAGCTAAAATTGTAGAGGAGTTAGTTTATAAATGTGCGATGTAAAAGTAAAAGTAAGAAAATATAAATATATATAATTGTTTCAGTTATTCCATTGACGACCAGCAGATGTAGAGGTTTACATCACAATGATGAAAAGTGTCATTGGGTTAAAAACGAAGACACTTGATATATCATTGATGTCAAATTACATAAGCGTTATGGCGGATTTTCTATCAGTGACGTTATAAAAATGACGTTTTGTCATTAAATTGATGTCCATTGATGATAGATTTGTCATCATTGGCATTGATGACCAGCTGATGTAAAGGTTGATATCACAATGATGAAAAGTGTCATGGGGTCAAAAACGAAGACACTTGACTTAGCACTGATGGCAAATTACATCAGCGTTACGACGGTTTTTCTATCACTGACATTATACCGATGACATTTTGTCATTAAATATATGTCTATTAGTAATTGGTGTGTCATTGCATTGATGATAGATTTATCATCATTGGCATTGATGACGAGCTGCTGTAAATGTTGACATCACAATGATGAAAAGTGTCATAGGGTCAAAAACGAAGACGCTTGACTTATCATTGACGTCAAATTACATCAGCGTTATGACGGTTTTTCTATCAGTATACATATTTCTTGGCGCTTTCTACCAGAATCAGTCGTTAGAACCCTGTTATTTTGAGAATTAAATTGATTTTGTTGTAATTAAATCCTATTTCACTTATAATACACATTTTAAAGCACTTTACTATAGAAATACAGTAAAATTTTGCAAATTTTACCTCACAACCATGACTAAAAACGTCGACTAGCGAAATTAATTTTCATATTTAAAAATTTTTATTTTTGTAATATGTATAACTAACTGTACAATGTATGCATCCACTCGTATACATATTTCTTAAATAAAAATGCACTAGTACAAGAAAATAGTGAGTTGTGCTGCTTGTGTAATAAATTCCACAGCATAAATGTGAAATAAATGTGAAATAAACGTAAAAGAACAAACAAAAAAACCATGATATTATTTTCTTGCAAAATTTTCTATGCTGATTTTCAACATAATAATTTCAAAAAGTAAAAAATGTGGCATACAGTGCAGGAGCGATAACAGTAACTAAAAATTTTACATATATTGCATATTTTTAGGGAAGACAAAATAAAGTTTGCTGTCGGCAGACACTGGGAGAAAAAAAACATGAGATGGAAAATTAGATTAAATTAATATCTAAAACTGCTACAATATCTTGGTAGATTCAAAAACTACTTTTGGAGTTTGTATAATAGCCATGAAGAGCTTAAAAGGTTTTTAAAAGTTTTAAAATTGAAAATTTTTTGTTTTTGTTTTCTTGTAAGTGTATTTTTTGCATTCAACTAAATGTTCAAAATATTCTAGTGAATCCATAAAAAGTAAAATATATTATTGTTGCGTAACATTTATAGATAAATAGCAGAAATGTAAAGAAACAAAAGTTGTAACTCCCACTATTGCAACATGTTTTAGGTTTCAAGCAAGCGAAGGAAAATAGGGAATATATAATTTTAAACGACAAAAAAATATATATATTTAGTTACAAAATATATGAGTGGGAGCATGCAAATGTCATAATTTAGTAGTTTGTTAAAAAAGCGTAAGTCTTTAACAAATTTATTTTAACTTTCTTAACAAAAGGAGTAAAATCTTTATAAAGGGTAATTTTTGATTGTTTGGAATTTCGACGAAAATACTTTTTTTTTAAATTACCGAACTACATACTCGTATTCTATTAAAAAGAGCTTTTTGCGCTTTTTACGCAATGGAATAATTGTGTTGAGCAAGAAATATCATTATCAAACATTTATTAGACATTAGAATGATCAGTTTCGACAATATGTCAAGTTATATATTAGGGTTGGCCAAACAATTTTTTTTATGTTTTTTTTCACTTTATACTCTGAAAAATGTGTTGGTAGACATCTCAAAAAAATTCTCTTCAAATATGAGTTCTTAATTTTAATAGGAAGGTCCTCCGCCTCGCAGGTAAATTTCCTATAAAATTATGATTCACGCGTATCATAATAATTGTTTGTTAACGAGTTATAAAATTCATTAAAAAAATGAATTCTGTCTGAAAATAGTCAATAATTTTAATAACTTTTGAACATTGAGTTTTACAAAAAAAAATTGCTATAGACCTTTTTTGTAGAGAATTCAATTTCCTACAAATACATGAGACGAAATATTTTTTCCAAATAGTAAATACCAAGATATGAATTTTTCTTTCTAATAATAATGAAAAAATAAAAACCTTCGAGGCGGACGACCTTCCTATTAAAATGAAGAGCTCATACTTGGAGAGAATTTTTTTGAGATGTCTACCAGCCCATTTTTCAGAGTATAAAGTAAAAAAAAAAATAAAAAATAAAATTTTGACCCACCCTATTATATATAGAAATATATCCACTAGAGTTGTCGTAAAAAATTAAAATTTTGATTTCTTCATTAATGAAAATTTAAAAAAATAAAAACTAACCATAACAAAACTTCAGGTCAATCAGTTAAAGTTAAGGTGTGTCGCGCGCCCACCAAAGTTTCACCAAATTCTGTTTAGTATGTCTGTAAATATTGCAGCAGCTTTTGTCTTTCCGACGTTTATCTGAATTGCATAATCTGTGGTCACCAGCCTTAACCGCTTAACGGCTCTTTTCACAATGTATGATTAAGAGTTAACTTGGATCTTGACGACAAGCTTTGTATGCCGAACTTGCCACTAAAGTCCACGTTAACTTTTAATCGTACATTGTGAAAACGGCTCTAAGTCGTTTTCAAAATTTTTCGAGAGAGCTGTTTAAAGTTTCAAAAAGTCACTTCCACTTAGTCGTCAGTTTGCTTTTCTTTAACTTATTTATAGATAATTGTCGTTTTAAAAAAGTTACATACTTAAAAAATTGGTGTCCATCACACCAAAAATTAAACTTTGTCCTAACTCTATTTAGGCGATTAAGGGTTGTGACAATAGATATAATAAAATAAAGAGCAACATCGAAAGAAGCCTATAACATTTCAAATTTAAAAATCGATTACATTAATTTACAAATTTCGGCAAACTTTTTCGTTCCCTGGAACTAAAAGCTTCTTTTGTTATTTGGATCTCTAAACGTGAATCTACACTCCATTTTTTATCAGCTCTAGTTTTCTAGTTATAGCGTTATGTCAAAATTGAAGGCACTTGCACGACATAACTGGAGAAGGGAGGTTTGACCTATTTCGTAAAAAAGAAAAACCAAAAATCGACAACAAAATTATCTTTAAACCGAGCGAACACTGTTTCTAAATCTGAGTTGTAGTTTCAGAGATATCGTAGAAATTCAAAACAAAAAATTTAAAAAATTCATAAAAAATTTTAAAAAGTTGTCTCACTAAATTGTGAATAAAATCAAAAGTTGTGCACCAATTCCAACGATAATTGGCTCATTTCCTTTGGAATATATTAAGCTACATGATACTAGACAAAAAAAATGGGTTCGTTATTGTATTTTTATTTTTTTTTATAAATGTTTAAAAACAAAAGTTGAAAAATTAAGTTGATGTTAATTTTTTCCTTGTTTCTTGGAATAATAATCAGGCCCAATTCTCTCTGAATATAACGTTACGAACCTTAGCCTAATAATCAATTTGGATTCAAAAAGTTTTTAAACTTCTTATCAAATTTTGAATTCTTAGGCTTAAACTTTTGCGATATCTCTGAAAATAATAGGCTAATTTCGGCTCGGTGCTCACTCGGTTTAAAGATAACTTTGTTATCGAATTTTGGTTTTTCCTTTTTATTGAATAGGGCAAACCCTTGCAAGTGCCCTCGTTTGTGACATAACGGTATATCTCGAAAACTAGAGCTGATAAAATAAAATGGAGTGTATATTCGCGTAGAGCGGCCCAAATAGCTAAAGAACCAGCTTTCAGTTCTAAGGAATGAAAAAATTTTCCGAAATTTTGAAATTATTGTAATCATTTTGAAATTTTAATTATTATGGAAAGTCAGCGCCCAAAAGATTCAGCAGCTCTAGTTCAAAACCATTTCGGCTTGTATTGTTTACCCAGAATGGATGTATCTTAAAACATAAATTATCTTTTCTTTTCACAATAAATGCCAAACTTTTTTTATGTGTTGTTCTCCCAGTAAATAAAATAAAGACTAATATTAATTTTTTTGCAATCTTAACAAACTGAACGTTTCTTGAGGTTTTCAATTAAACCTTTTATAAAAGTTTAATCTAACAGAAAACAACAAGAGAAAAATATTTAAAAATTACCTTAACAATTTCACATAATGCAACAATTTTGTAATACATATTAAGCTTTTAATTACAAAAAACGTACATGTAACTTAATAAACTAATTGCTTAAGGCTATTTTAAAAACACAAAAGTGATTTTTAGACAAACAATTATATTAAAAAAATGTTAAAGCAAAATATTGATAACAAAATCTTATCAAAATGTTTTAAGGCATTTTAGGCTTAAAACCACAAAATATGTACTTTGTATGCAAACAGAAGAGAAAAAAATTTACATGCAGCAACAATTATTAACTGAGGCGTTTTGCATACAAATAAGTGGCACATATGAAAACACACACACACACACATATATACACATATACAAAATTCATACATATCTGCATCTGAATATACCCAGTGGTAAATTGAAGGAGTAAAGAGGACTTCTAGAAGGCCTGTTTAGCAAACATAAGTGCTGCCAATCCACATTCCATACTCATTTCATTTTTACCCATACTGTCATTGCGGCGCAGGCCTTCCAAGTCGCTTCCCAATGTAGGAATTCTTACAGGCCTCTTCTGGTATGCCATTTTGCAGGTTATCTAAGGAAGGTCTGTTAAAAACAAATGGAGATGCACATTTTTTTTATTTCAGTATTTTCATAGCGGCTTCTTTCGATTTGATTAATGTGTTTTTTTATTTCGAACTATTTCTTTTCATCCACATTGAATTGAATATGATGTAGTTCCGGCGGAATAATGATAAGTCAATCAGCTCTGATATAATAGCAGCATGTGTGATGTCTCTTATGTGCAAATTTCAGTCTTATATACAAATTACATGCGACAAAAGAATACGAGAATGTTTGTTATATCTAAAGCACTTTTTTACTTTTTAATTTAGAAATACAATACGCCTTCCATATTCCCTGCTTAAAGAAAGGAATGTCTATCGAAAGAAAAAAAAAATAGAATAATATTAATAATAAAGTACTACTTCCACCTCCCCTTGTACAGCAGGGCAGTTTGCATATGTATCGGTCTTGCAGGCCTTCAAGAAGGCATAAAATTTGCAGGCCTATTGCCTTTAACCGCTGGTTATGTTTGCACATATATACATATGTACATTAGGGAAGGACAAAACCAGGATTCGAAGAACCAAATGTATATAACAAGGACACATATGTGTGTATGTATATATGTGTAAGTAGTAATAGAGTCCTATTTATAAAAACGGCAAAACTACTGCTTCGCCCGATGCAGGTTTGTATGCGAGAGATGATCCCTATATTTTTTAAATTTCTTACCGATGTTGATTGCCATAAAAAATAACTTCTTGTGGTCTGGGCGATCCTTATGCAAATAAGTTTAGTATAAATATTTTTTGTTATATATACAAGCAGTTGGTTGTTTGTGTGTATATGTGTGTATGTATGTGCTCATATACTACATCAATTATCAACCCAAATTTACATACATAAATATAATCATATACATATATTATACATTAGGGTGGGTCGACTTGTATGGATGTAAGAAATAAAATATCGTAATATTCTACCACGAATTCTAAGACTTAGTTCGCATAGTTCGCATAACCCCAACCAATGCACAGTGTGATGTTTTAACAATCTAGGCGAACAACACTCGATTTTTTCACATTAAATTTTAGTAAAAATTTTAATCAGATGTGAAAGAGAACTTCTGATCATCAATAAGAATATATAAAAATTTTGTTTAATTTGGCAAGACTATCGACACTCTAAAGCATTTTAGTTAAAAATTAGGTCGATAATAGTCGGCAACACTTTACTGATTATTATGGATCTAAAATTAAACAAGCATTCTCTTTGTTGATTTTTTTTACAAAATATGTTTAATACAAACTTCGAACCGTGACCTCCTGGCTGATAGTCTATCGTCGCTACCATTCAGCCACAGGCGTATTATATTTTATATTAAATTATTTTCACTTGGACTAAATATATTTAATTTGAAAAGTTTTTTCTTTAATAAAAATATATGAAGTACATTTTCTTTATTCATTACATTTAATAAAACCAGAAAAATCCTTAGAATTTTGTTTATAAGCAGATTTGTATTTTTGCGAAAAATTAGACAAATTATGTATTAATATGATTATTTCGAACGTATTTGCTTTGTGAATCTAAATCGATTATTAGGCTAAGGTTCGTAACGTTATATTCAGAAAGAATTGGGCATGATTAATATTCCAAGGAACAAGGGAAAAATTAACATCAACTTAATTTTTCAACGTACACAGCAGAGCAGAGTAGCGCCACTTTCGGAAGCCGCTACACTTCCATCGTCAGTGCTCACATGTATTTGCTATCACCACTTGTTAGGTGGCTCTGTTGAATGTGATTTCAATTCTTATATATACAACTTTTTCGTGAAAATTGAATATCAGAATTAAATTACTTTCAAGCTGATATTAAAGTGCGCTTTCCCAGCGTTGCCATCGGTTTATTTTTCTTCATTCCCATTGTTCTGATTTTTAGCCTAATAATCAATTTAGATTCACAAGCAAATACGTTCGAAATAATCATATTAATAAACAATTAGCTACTGGCTTGAGCTTTTCACATGTTTACATGTTCATATATACGTAAGTATAAAATCAAACCAAAAAAGTTTGTCTTGAGTAGAACAAAAATCAGATAAATGGGAATGAAGAAAAATAAACCGATGGCAACGCTGGGAAAGTGCACTTTAATATCAGCTTGAGAGTGATTTAATTTTCACGAAAAAGTTGTATATATAAGAATTAAAAATCACATTCAACAGAGCCACCTGACAAGTGGTGATAAGCAAATACACGTGAGCACTGACGATGGAAGTGTAGCGGCTTCCGAAAGTGGCGCTACTCTGTTCTGATGTGTACGTTGAAAAATTAAGTTGATGTTAATTTTTCCCTAGTTCCTTGGAATATTAATCATACCCAATTCTTTCTGAATATATAACGTTACGAACTTTAGCCTAATAATCAATTTAGATTCACAAGCAAATACGTTCGAAATAATCATATTAATAAAAAGCATATGCGTTCAATTTTGTGATAACGACAACAAGTGCGCAGCAATATTTAGCGCAACTATAAAATGTACTAATTATTTTCAAATTCACTTAGTAGTTTTTCAAACGGTGACAAGATAATTGTTAAATAATAAAATCTAATTTCAAGTATGAAAAATACATTTAATATATTCTTGGCCTCTTTAGCAGTTTTGTTTTTATGCCATCAACTGCAGGCAGCAAATATTTCCCTGGTATCACCGCGACAAAAAGAAGGAGTCAGTGCTGTAGTGGTTAAGGACATCAAAAACTACACTGAAAACCATCCTAATACACAATTGAAAAAGTTTACTACAAAAGTTCTACATTATTTGGGCAAAAGGGAGAAAGGTAACAAAAAATGCAAGATTTCAATTAATTTTCTGCTTTTGAAAAGATTTTGAGCAAAAAAAGTGTTAAAAATATCTTTGCCTGTTCTGATAACTGGCCAGGACATTCCTATATTTATTGCTTAGAATAATAATGAAAATTTATATTCAGCGTTTATTTCATTTTAGATTGCAACTTTTTGCAATTGCAACAGTTTTGTACAAATTAACCCAACACCTTTGCTGAACTCTACTAAAGATATTCAGTATTTTAAGATGCTAAATATCTTATCATATATAAATTTAGCATTGACAAACCTAAATAAAAACATGTTTAAAATCATATTACATAAGTTTTTCAGTTTATTAATGTGTGTATAAAAAATTTTTTTTTTCAAGGTGACAGCAATCTGTTTGTATTTGGAGGCGATTATTACTATCCCCTCATAAATGAAGCTAGTTCTGAGACAACTTATCCCGTGGCCAATACCTCTCAAGTGATCACTTACGTAGAAATCTATTTTGAAGGAGATGCTGATGGTAAAGTTTATGTAGCCGACGGCGGCATTGGGCAACGTTACATTTCGCTTGTTGTAGTGGCACCTAAAACAGAAGGCTATTTTTCTTACAGAACACACGTTTATGGTAAAAATTAAAAAAATTTGCGAGAAATTAAAAATATATTTGCATATATAAATAAATGAAATAAAGTTTAAACTTTCGGTGTACTATTTATTTTTAATAGAGATTTAAAAAAAAAGTTTTATGAAATTCTGTTGCCTGAGTTAAAAATTTACAATTTTAAAGTTGAAAATTTTAATGAATTTTTTACAATTTTTGCCAAAATATACCACAAAATGAATTCTTTTGGAACAAATAACAAATGTGTACTTATCTGAAAGGAATCTGCACAGACATGAATCGACGTTAACAAAATAATTGAATTTCCTACGGTAGCTGGACCTGGTCAAGCAAAAATATGTACAAGATATATAACCGTGGGTCAGAAAAATTGTTCTGGTTCACACGGGCGAAACCTGGCGGACATACAATGGGCTATAGGAGTGTAGGGGAGGGTTTGGGCTACAAAATAGTGGCAGATTTATTTTACAAAATTTAATTTGCTTAAGTCTTTTAAAACAAAAAAAGTTATAGCCACTTAAAAAGTCAAATTTGTGAAGAAATTTGTTAATATTAGGAAAATACTGAGAAAGTCCATTTTGAATTACCCTGTTCGGTGTGATATAGTTGAAATTGAGCTGTAATTTATTGGCTCCCGAGGTTCACTAGTATAAACTTTCAAATGAGGGACATAACTTTAAAATCTGTAGCAAAAAAAAAGAATATTTTTGGCCGCACTGTGGACGTCGCACTGCCACCTAGTAAAATTAATTCGCCTTGGCTGCGACGATGTAATTTTTTTTGTAATTTTCAATGGTGCAAGAAAACTATGCACGTGAAAATATGGCGGAACTTTTTCCACACTTTGCGCTCTATCTCAAAATACAACCGTTGATCCTACAAAATATCGCGGTATTCGAATCCTGTATGAATTTGTATTGTAGAGAAATTTTGTAATAACATCAAAAGTCAAAGCTAGTTTAGGTTAATCTGGGTGGTCAAAGACCTCACATAGACCGGAATTGACCCTTAGCGATACCAGCAGATGACAAGAACCCTATAAGTATGGCAGCCTAGGTCGTGGTGCCCTTTACGATTGACTCCCATACAGATGTAACAAACCTCAGAAGTCTACACAGTCACGCCCCCGATACAAGTTCAAGATTCTGGAAAGTGTGAGCACCAGACAGTTATATTTTGCCCGGGTTGGAGCCGGACAGTAGATGTTATATCGTCTCAATTGCCCCAAGTTCTTTACATTTCCTACAAGTACCATCCAGTATTTGTCCTATTTATTTTGACAGTATACGAAGCCGTCCAGCAGTTCCCAATTAATACATCCACTAGAAGTCTACAGTCACTTTAAAGTAGTGATAAAAGGAATTTAGACGATTTAGAATCATATACATGATTTTGGAAGTCTTGCAAGTTTTCGTTTCACTAGATTATTTGGCTTTTTTCTTATTTATATTTCCTAATTTTTATCTGGGTTTTAAGTTTGTCAACGATGATTCATGATGAGATATTTTTATTAATTGTGATTTTTTGATAATGTTTAAACTTTTACTCTGCTATCAGATGAGTCACGAAAGTAAGAACAAAAACATGTGGTTCCCAAATTATTACACTTTTATGATAGGAAAAATTACAAAAAGTATTTGCGGCAGTTTGTCTCAAAA
Organism: Panzeria rudis; assembly: GCA_956483635.1. Lineage (NCBI taxonomy): Eukaryota > Metazoa > Arthropoda > Insecta > Diptera > Tachinidae > Panzeria > Panzeria rudis. The sequence goes on along the minus strand of OY101448.1, from coordinate 151,510,689 downwards.
CAGGATGGTGGACACTGGTTCCTATTGTAAAAAAAATTGGTAATATATCTGCATCTTTGGAACTTGCGTTTCGATTACATTGTGTGTAATTGTTTAAGTCATGGAAATATAAGCATATACGGACACCACTACGTGATAAAAGACAAAAAAAAAAGATCCGCGTCTCCCAGTTTTGCCCCAAATCATGCACTTTTTCTTATGGGGGTCTCTGTGTCATTTTTGCAAAAAAATGATAATTTTCTCAGGCTCATATCTTGCAAACCATTCGAAATTTTGATTTACACTCTGAGGCAAAGTTGTAGCTCTTGTCATAAGGAACAAATAAAATGAACATATAAAATAAAAAAAACTTCATCTTCAAGATCAAAATCGCAAAAAAACTTAAAAAAAATTGTTTTATTACCTTTTTCCCCTGTTCAGGTCCATAGGTAGCAAAACGTTCAAAATGCAAGGAAACAATCAACTATAGAAATGTACCTAAGATCTCAATAAACAACAATCTAGAACATATGAACTTCCTAGAAATGATTCTCACCACCGTCTAGGTAACGCTTAGGTAGCCACAAAAGTAAAAAATCGAGTTTTTTAAAGTTTTTAGCGATTTTGCCTCAGAGAGTAAATCAAAATTCCGAACGGTTTGCAAGATATGAGCCTGAAAAATGATCAGTTTTTTTGCAAAAATGACACCGAGGCCCCAAATCTTTATATTTAAATAATTATATTTTTGATATAAACAGCAGCCCTAGAATATTAAATTCGGTACCTGTAGTGATTGGTATGCAATAAAAATGGTAAACCTTTGGAACAATTTCCGATTTTTTTTGCTGGGCGCTTAATTTCCAATTTCGTGGAAAAAATCACTAATTTCGTGCAATGCTGGATATAGCGTATATGACTTAATCGATTTGAGATTTTGTCTGCAGCCATTCTTGAGCTCTATTCTTTTGAAATATTAAAAATGAAAAATTTTAGTGATTGATTATTAGGCTAAGGTTCATAGCGTCATATTCAGAAAGAATTCGACGTGATTAATATTGCAAGGAACAAGGGAAAAGTTGACATCAACAGAACATAGCAGCGCTACTTTCAGAAGCCGCTACACTTCCATCATCAGTGCTCATGTGTATTTGGCTTATCACCACTTTTGCGTTAAACATTTTTGAAGAAAAACGTTGAACAATTACGTTCCATTTTTGACGAAATTAAGCCATTTTTCACTTTTGCCTTTTGACTACAAGAAATGACCTAGTTAAATGCATATCATAGTGGATTGTATTAATAATTATAATATGTATATTTTTTGAGAAGTCAAGGCCACATTTAAAAATTTGAAGCCAAATATCTATGGAATTATCAAAGATATCTTCTTTAAATAATATGTATTTTCTTCGTTTACGTACAAACTTTTCAAAAAATTTTAATTCATTAAAATCGGATAATATTTGTAAAAGTTATTAAAGCAAAAAAGTTTTGGATGCCAGAGGTAAGCAACTTTGACTCCCTGTAGCCCTTCGTGTATTTAAACAGAGTGGCCAATATTTTAATTTTCTAAAAGCTAAGGCCCCACTCTACGATTTTTATAGACATCGTTTTGTAATTGGATTGCAAGTTTTAAAGATACAGATTTATTACCAAATTTTTTTTTTGCAATAGGTCCAATACGGTGGCGTATGAGTATTATTTTTAATGTATTGATAAAATATTAAGTATACGCAAAGATGCTTCCAGAATTTTCGTAATTTTTCCTATAATCATAAAACATAATTATGAATTTTCGCAAGCTCGCAATTTATTATAAGCCCCTGGCTTATAGAACAACGTTGATTCGAGTTCTTCACAATCCTAAACAAAAACTTCGATCCATCCTACTAAACAAGCATATGTAATTTAGCTTACAGTATATTTGTAGTCACGAATTTTTATTTAACATTTAATGCTAAATAGGCCCCAAAAACTAAAAGTAATTAAGATATAACGGAAACGGATGTCTAAAAGCAAAATGACTTCAAATTAAGCAATTTCAAATCTGTATGTGCACACATACACATGTAAATGGTATATTAGCGCAATAAAAAACGGAGAAAGAGAAAGAGAGAGATAGCAAGAGATACATGTTCATTAATATTTATATGGAAGCTAATAAATCTTTAAAGTTTTTTATTGCAAACATTTGCATGAGTTTTTAAACTAATGAACAAGATATATTTGAGGCATTCCAAGTTAAATCAACAAACAAAGGGAACAGCATGTTTTTTAAAATGAATGAAAAAGATTTCATTTGTTTAAATCGTTTCGATTTGTTTTAAAAATTAAATCTAAATAAAAATCCTCCCTCTTTTCTTCGTTTATAATATTCAATAATGAGCGTCATTAACTATAATTGATGGCTATAAAAATAAAATAAAACTGCTTTACTGTCAAATAAATGTGATAAAGCTAGTCAGCAAAAACGAATATAAAAATTACTCAAATTAGCTGAAGGAATTAGTATTGGCTTTGAATGAAAGCGCTTCCTATAAATAAACAAATAAAATCATTTTACATTTACATGTCTATCTATCAGTCAATACAAATTACAAGTGATATGTTGCTTTCATTTTACTATTTAAGCCTCTTTTTTTTACCACGAAAATCTTAACGGGGGGTTGATGTATGCATGTGGTTACCACTTAAAGTTGTATTCCTTTTTTTTACATATCAGCATAACAATAAAAAAAACATACTGGAAGAGGCAACATAAAGAAAATTATAGTCAAATTTGTTGCCAGCTTACAATTTTCCAACCAATAAAGCAATTTGTGCTTTTTTATGTATTCGTGTTTCATTGGCGTTTTCATATGGTAGAATTTAAGCAACTTTCTTTGGAAACGTGTAAAAAAACATATACACTGAATGGGTGCCAGTTGAGCTGCTTCAATAATCCACACGTAAGACTAAAAGTTGTCCAATTGAAAAAAATTTTGATAAATCTGTATCTTTGAAACGTGCGCTCCGATTACAAAACCATGTATGTAAATTATAGAGGAGGATCTAAGCTTTAAGACTGTTGACATTTGGACTAACTTGTTGAAGCACACGTTGAGCTACATGGTGTCAAAGTTGAATAGCTCGGATATGAAACATCTGGTCGCCCTCATAACTTTTACAACTATTATTCGATTTTGATAAATTGAGACTTGGTGTAAAGTTCAGAAATATATAAAGAAAATACAGTTTACTTTATTAAGATATCTTTAACATTTTCAATATTGACTAATTCACTTTAAATTATAAAATTTTGGTTTTTGGTCTCGACTATTTCGTCAATATCTCCGGTAATAGCATAGCCAAAATTAAAAAATATATATATATTATGATTTCTAACACAATCCTTGATAATATGCAAAGCAATTGTTTGTTGTCTCAATTTATATAGTCGAGAAAATTTAATCAAATCAAGACTTCGGAATGAGAGTGAAAATGGCTAAATTTAGACAAAAATATCATATAATTGTTGCATACCCGTTTTATAATCGGATCGCTATTTTTAAAGATACAGATTTATTACACTTTTTTCCAAATTAAATCAAAAGAACTCCCAAATGTTGGCCTTCTTTAAAGAGTTGGAAGATTTATATTTTTCTAACGTTCTTTAAAAGCATTTCTAGGAGATACTTTTTTTCTTGAGGTACTGTTTTTTATATAGAGTCAGCAATTCAGAAGGCCCTTGAGCAAGCAATAATTTAAATACATTTTAGCAGACCTTTATTCGAAAGCTTTTCAGTATGATCCTATTTGTACGCCATTAAATAGACCTTCTACGGAGAGCCTTCAAAAAGGCAAATTTTTTAATACCATTTTAAGATATCATTGATCACACCATGTTACCTAATCCCGGAAAAGGCCATAGTAAAGTGGAACCTTATAGGCCTATAAGATTATTATCAGATATGCCAAAACTATTTCTTAAATGATTTTTGAAAGTCTGTGCATAAAATAACAGGTTTGAGACTTTTCAAAAGTTTGGTTGAACTCTACTGACTATTTGGTAAAGCACCAATGAAATGCATATAGACATTGTTTAACCCTCAACAAAAAATCTTTATTTTAAATACACTTGGGAGAATATCTGAAATAATAAATTTAATGAAATATTTTCAAACAAATGTTTATCTAAAAAAATAATTTTCAGCAAATTGTCTTTACTGAATCAGTGAATTTTTTGTTTGACTTTTATTTAGGACGCAAACACATAAGCAACAACAAAAACTCGTTTTCTGTGTCCTAAAAAAACAACCACGATAACGACATACACTTAAATAACAACAACAACAATGATAGCAAAACGAATGCGATTGTACCAAGTTTGTTTACTGAAGATTTTTAAGTGAATCAATTCGTTAATTTTGTTGCATTAATTCTCATTAATTTTTTAGAGTTTTTAGATAAACATTCAGAGTTGAACACATTTAACAAAGTGAAATTGCATAAATGATTAATGGATGATGATAATGACTCAGGCAAAAAGTTTGTTTGACATATTTAAAAAAATCAGTAAATATTTTTGTTTGATTTAGTAAACTTGTTTTTTTTAATATTTCTATATTTGTAAAGTATTTTTAAACAAATTATTTTATAAATTCAGACAAAAATATTGTTTGGTATATTACAGAAAATCCAGTAAATATTTTTGATTGATTCAGTAAATTATTTGGTTTAGAATTTGTTAATATTTCTCCAAACAAATTGTTTTTATTGATTTACCCAATTTGTTTACTGAAAACCCCGCGTTTTTTTCAATGAAATTGTTGAGATATTTTTGTCTGTATTTGTTTGTAGATCCGTTTCTAGACAAAATATTTACTAATTCATGGAATTTCTTTACTGCAAATAAAATTTAGTTTTTTCTGTGTAAAGATCTAGAAGTTCCATTGGTAACGACTGTGTTTTGAAAACATGTGACAATATATATAAAAAACAAACTCGAATCGCATCCAAATCCTCTAGGCCGCAACATCTTTAAATTTAGAGGGCACACTCGGCAGAGAAGGAGAGACACTCTTGCTTTCAGCCGAACACGAGAGACGTAAGACAACTAAAGAAGCAACCGGTGAGCCTAATATTTTGTCTAGCAGTACTTGGATTAATTATTAATAATTTTAGTTTTAAGATTTCAATACTTATTGTTAGTTCAATGTACAATTGAAGATTCAATAAATAAATTTAAATGTTGAAAAAAAATTTAAGTCCCGAGGCCTGATGTACGGTAAGAAGTTTGTTAAAAAGATTTAAGTATAGAATGGGACTTGTGTCCTTGCTTCTACGAAATAAGGAATTCCAAAAAATTATTCTTTTCACCGCTGGGAATGTTTTATTTATTCATTCATGAATACATGTTAGACATATGTGTGTACACATTTCCTGAGATGGAATATATAAAGTATATCACCGTTTTAAAAGATCACATCTGGGATTAATTTTCGGCGTAGGAAATCTTGTAAGCCTTACGTTTAAGTTATAAGATATGTTCAGCACTTTTATGTAAAACACCATGAGAAAAATTTTCGTAGAACATTTTAACGCTCTTGCTCTTCGTTCTATGGGTCTTTTTGTCCTTTTCTTACAAAGGGGGCAAACACTTATCCTTCAGCGTCGATATAGCGGGCTGAAATGTTCTACAAAAATATTTGTCATAAAATTCTACTATAGCTTTTCAAAGGCATCGAAGCTCCAGACTCAACTTGAACGCCAGAAATCAATCAAAACCTAAAATGTGTTTAAAGGGTAATTCCACTTATTCACAATTGGTACTCGGCATATAAAATCTGTAAGCTTACGTTTTAGGTATAAGATGTGTTCAGTTCTTTCTTGTAAAACACCACGAGGAATATTTTTGTAGAACACTTTAGCGCGCTATATTGCCGCTGAAGGCGAGTTTTTGTCCCTTTTCCAAAAAAGGAACAAAAAGACACATACAACAAAGATTTAAAGGATCAAAATCTTCCACAAAAATGTTCCTCATGATGTTTTACATAAAATTGCTGAACACATCTTATACCTGAAACTTAAGGCTTATAAGATTTCCTATGTCGAGTCAGTATAAATAACTATGTGCCAAAGGGAGAAAATTTAACTCAGCTCCTCCAGCAATTACGTTTGTTTTTTCCACTATTTATTTATATTGCTCCCAGTTCCTACGAATATTAACTATTTTATCGAATTCTTCAATGATGAAGAATACCGAATAATACGAAATCCTCTTCCTTTCTACCTCTGCTTCGGCGAAATTAACCATTTTGTTATTGTCATCTCAATAGAATACAGATACAAATAAAACAATACGCAATCATTTTAGAATGTAAAATATACAGTTGTATGTATGTAAATGCAAAAATCTATTTGTGTCCCTAATATTATGGTCAATTACTGTAAAAGTTAACTTTTGCCTTGAGTTTGGGTTAAAGTTTTCATATGTAACTGTGGAAGAGCGAACCTATATCCGTGTGTGTGTTTTACAAAAAAGTAACAAACGTTTGCGTGCAAGTTTCCTTTTCCCAAAAATTTATTTGTTTTTATTCTTTAGTGAAGTTAGAACTAACCCTGTAGGAATATTAATGAATCACAAACTTCAATGTATAATTTAAAGCCAACATCTGAATTTAATTAGACATGTCTAACGAAAACTTTAAAATTTCTTAGAAAATTGTTTCTTTGCACGAACCGAAGAAAGTAAATTGCGAGTAAATTTTCTGAAACAAATTTACAAGTTTGGCAAATCACGTATAGACACACACATTGTATTCGACATGTTTGATGCTGCACTCAATTTTAAAGCGAATGAATATGGGTTTAATGCAAACAAATAATCACCGAAACGAACAATTAGTTTCTGTTGCACAGTCGTCGGTAATAAAGGCCTGCACAAGACATATTGAAAACGCTTTAAAGACATTTGTTTTATTTCAAACACTTTAACGACACTAATTTTGAGACGAACATATATTATTTCCTCTTTTATGTTCTCCACCTTTTACGACATCAACATGTATTTTATAGTTGCTTTATCTTTTTTATTATTAAAATATTTTAGATGCAAGGATTAACGATAAGTTTCACGCTCTTCAACTTTATCTTTGGCATAAATGGCAGGTAATTAAATTATATTTACATTGAATTTTTGCCACCCCTTTTTTGACAGCACAAGACTTTAAAGCAAAATCTTTAGTATATATCTATTACAAAATCCTGAAAAATATTTGCCAACTCAATATATGAATGTGAGTGTTTGCTTAAAAAGGATATAATCGCAGGTACAGTTTGGTAGACAAATTTTTGCAAAATAACAAGGGAGAAAAATATATACTTACAGATATATATATATTTTTTGTATTTTTATTCTTTCCTCATTTTTAGGATTTCGTACACCAAAAGTTTAAAGGGCCCCTATTGTTTTCGCTACGCTGACCGTCTGTCTGTCTGTCCGTCTGTATGTCTGTCTGTCTGTAACAGGCTGTTTTCTCGGGAACAGTAAGAGCTATGGACCTAAAATTTTCACACAATATGTAAAACTTTAGCCGCTACAGCAACAAGTATATGACAGTTAAAAATTAAAAGGAGTTCTAAAGCGAGCAACAGACACATTTTCAAAGTTATTGTTAAATGGTGTAATCTGTAGAATACACTACACCAATTAACAATGACATTTAAAACAATAACAATTAAAGGGTTTTCTATCAGTTCAGTTTGACTATGTAATTTACACAATTTGCTGTATCCTAAACCGTAAGAGGCAAACTCTTGAAATTTAAAAAAACGCTAAAACTAAAAAAAACAATATTAAAAAAACGAAAAATCGACAAAATGAAAAAGTGCTTAAAGAAAAAAAGCACCAAAATTAAAAAATATCTAAAATGCAAAAAAATCACCAAAACTAAAAAGATCGCCAAAAAAAAACTTTAAAAAAACCGAAAAAAGCCGTCAAAACGATAAAGAAAAACACTAAAACCTAAAAAATCGCTAAAACCAATAATATCGTCAAAAACGAAAAAAAACGTCAAAAATTGCAGAAAACCAACAAAACGGAAAAAAGCGCCAAAACAAAAAAATGTCCAAAGCGAAAAATGGTGTCAAAACAAAAAAATATCGCTAAAAAATTCACCAAAAATCGAAAAAATTCCCAAAACCGAAAAAACACCAAAATGAAAAAAACATTTTTAAACAAAAATATCATCAAAAAGCGAGAAAAAACGTAAAAAACGCCAAAACCAAAACACCGCTAAACCGAAAAAATCGCAAAAAAGGAAAAATTGCAACAAACGAAAAATTTCAAAAAAAAATCAAAAATTATCCGTTGAAAAAAGCGTCAAAAGCAAAAAAATTGCCAACACAACAAAAAATAGCTTAGAAATTAAAAAAACTAAAATTAAACGAAAAATCAAAACGAAAATATTTCCCAAAATAAAAAAGCGGGCAAAAACGAAAAGGGATATATTTGTATTCGTATGGAACCCTTATTGTGCGAGCAACGTCGCACTTTACTGAATTTTTTTAATAAGGCCTGAATCCTACACAGAAATAAGTAAATATTGAACAATTGTGATTTTCGAAAATAGCATGAAATTCAATAAAACATGTATTTGATTAAAATAAAATGTTTGTTGAAAATAAAATGTTTAAAAAAATTATTAGGGAAAAATAAAAATAATTTCAACAATTTTTTTAATCAAATATAGAAAAAGTCTTTATCACAAAAAAATCAAAAACTTTTTTTTATTGAATCAATACATTTCCATAGAACTGTATACAAAAATCTTTAACAGAGGAAGTTCAACAATTTTCTTCTGTGTAATAATGTGTACAGTAGCGTAAGAAGGTCATATAGACTTTTGGATCAGTATAGTGTGGTCCAGGCTGAAATTCTGAGAATATAAGAAGAGATGAAAAAGGTTACTCTTGTTACAATATAACATTATGGTTAGAAAAGTGGGTAGTACCACGCCTACGAAAAGTATACATATTCATTTCAACTACTTCTACTTAACCAATTCTTATGAAACTTTGCACACAATTAGTTCTCGTGAAAGTACAGCATTATGATAAAAATTATGGACAGTGCCACGCAAATTTTGTAGTCGGTTTTATTTTGCGAAAATTATATTTAGTCGGTTTCTAAATTATTTTATAATAATTTCTATACAAATTTTCTAGACAGCTTGATGGCTTGGGGAAAAACTTAAAGTTTAACTGCACCACAATTCCCAATTGTTTGGTAAAAATAAATAATGACCGAACAACAACAAAAAAAAAATAACATAGTTCTAACAACTAATTTTGGCAGCAGGCACCAAAACTAAGCGTTACGTTTAAAGTATAAGATATGTGCAGTACTTATATGTAAAACATTACGAAGAACAATTCTGTGGAACATTTTAACCTTCTAACTCTTTGCTGTATGTCTGTTTTTATCCCTTTTTTATAAAGTGACGAAAAAATAGCCTTCAGCGAGCTGAAATGTTCTACAAAAATAAATGCCATAAAATTCTACTAAAAGTCTTCAATGACACCCAAGCTCCAGAATCAACTGGAACGTCAGAAATTATTCAAAACTTAAAATGTGTAAAATGTTTAATTTCGTACTTATTCACAAATAGTATTCGGCATAGGAAATCTTGTAATACTTAATGATGAAACAGAACTGGGGCTAGACGAGTTTTTCCATACAAATTGTCATTAATCTACGCCGTAAAAAAGTCATGGGATAGAATCAGGGTTGTCAGATTTTTTCTTAACTATTTCGCAAAATTGGTTTTAAAAATCGCAAAAAAAAACGTCGTATAATCAATTTTATGTAGTTTTTCTTAATATATATTTGATAATAAATTTGTTTTTATATAATCGTTTTTTTAATATAATTTTTTATAAAATTATCGCATAAAAACTTAGCAGAAAATCGCCAAAAGTAGAAATAAAATCGCCAAAAATTGTTTCTTGTAAAATTTTCTCATCGAAATTCTAAACCCATTAATCACTATAATTAATATACGAAAAACCATCAAAATCACATTGTTTTGATTTCTTGCAGACGAGTTTTGGTGGGATTTATTTTTGAAAATATTCTTTAAACAAAGTAATTTTCCTGAATTATAAAAATTTTTAACCTCAATTTTGCAAAAAAAAAATTGCCATAAAAGTCGCCAAAAAACTTACTTATCACCAGAAAAGTCGCCATGTCGCCAAATCAAAAATTTAGGCGCCAAAGAAATTGAAAAATCACCACGTTTGGCGAGTAATCGCCATATCTGACAACCCTGGATAGAATCTATTTTATTTCTCATGCTCTCAGTTTTAGCCACTCATTCTCTCAACAATGTTGCCATGTTTCAATAAAATTTCATACATTTTTCATACGAAATATAAGAACAAAATAAAATAAACAATAATATGAGAGCATTTTGAAGCTATTGCTGTCGATTTAGTTTTGGGCCTGTTTATTTGGCAGCGTTTTTGCCTGAAGTTGCAGAGTTAGTTCTGTTTCATCATTTACGTTTAAGTTATAAGATTTATTCAGCAGTTTCATGTAGAAAACCACGAGGAACATTTTAGAAGAACATATCAGCCCGCTATACGTCCACTGAAGGGGAGGTTTTTGAACTCTTTTTAAGAAGGGGACAAAAAGACCCATAAAACGAAGAGCTAGAGGGTTAAAATATTCCGCAAATATGTTCCTAGTGATGTTTTACACAAAAAAGCTGAACACATCTTATGCCTTAAACATAAGGTTTACAAGACTTTGTATCCTGAATCACTACAACTAGTAGTTATTAACTACATATGTGCAAAAGGGGGATAGATTTAATTTCCACTAAAATGAATCCCAGATGTAAACCGTCAAAACGCCTATACACGTATATATTTTTTTGTGTCCTTTACCGCAATCAGTTGTAAAAAAAAAACTTTATTAGTACAGAAAATATTATGCCACGGAGGGACTAATTAATACATAACATAAATTAAGAGATTTACGTGTCAGAGATCGTTAGAGAAATAAGAGAAAATTTTTAAATTTCCTTTACCTTATGAACTTAATAGTAAAACTTAAACTATTTATTAAATTCAAAAATATTTCCGTTTAAAATATCTACAAGCTTCATTGCGCTAAAAACACTGTAATTATATGGTGTGTAAATGACAAGGAAATGCTCTAGTTCAATTAGCATCTAACACCACAATCTAAAATTAAGAAATAGAAATAACTGATACACACACACTCACATACATACACACCACAATAAAATTACTCGTATAATGAGAGAAAAGAAAGAAGGAAAAAACTTTTAAAAAGCCATTTAACACAGTCTACAGGAAAATTCAAAAGGGAGGGGAATTTAGATGCAAGCGACGACTAAAGAAGAAATCACAGGAAACAAATATTTGCTGTAAACAAAACCTCAACAATTTTACTGGAAAACACAACCAACAAGAAAATTCATATTTTCCTGTTCTGTTGTTTGAAAAATATGAAAGAAAAGCGCGGGGAAATTGTGTACTGAAGAGAAAATAGAAATGAAAGGAATGCTTTTAACTAATTTACCTAATTAAAATGTAAAACGGCGACCTTATTATATTGAAACGACAAAAATATACATTAACACTCACACAAATTTTCTTCAACTCGTACACATAAACATGTACGTATGTTTGTACTAAGTGGATGTTTAGCATATACATATGCATACTAAAACCAAACATACTCTCAAATTTTGAAACCAAATTATGAAATTAAAAGCGAAGGAAAGAAAACCATATCAGCAGCATGGTTTTTTTACCCACTACGAATATTATACATTCGAGGTGTCGGAGAAGGATCTGCGAGAGTAGAGATCTGCTTCGGTGTCATCCTAGAAAATGTATCAAATAACACAAAAAATATATATATATGTACGTGTATCGCCGTTTTGAAAGTTTACATCTGGGATTCATTATATGGGGAGTATAATTTCCTCCCCCTCCCACCTTTTGTAGTACGTAGTTATAGTGACTCGGCATAGGAAATCTTGTAAGCCTTACGCTTAAGGCATAAGATGTGTTCAGCGCTTTTACATAAAACTTTACGAGTAACATTATTGCGAAACATTACAATCCTCCAACTATTCGTCCTATGTATCTTTTTGTCCGCTTCTTAAAAAATGGGCAAGAAACTCCTCTTCAGCGGTGATGTAGCCGGTTGAAGTGTTCTACAAAAATGTTCCTGGGTGTGTTTTACATAAATGTGCTGAACATATTAAATACATACCTTTAACGTAAGGTTGACTAGATTGCTTATGCCGTGTACCAATTGTGAATAAGTACGAAATTAACCGTTAAACACTTTTTAAGTCTTGAATGATTTCTGGCCTTCAAGTTGGGTCTTTCTTTATTTCGTTCCTTTTTAAATGTAAAAAAAATATCTTGATACCAGCCTTTTAAGATTCAAGTTATATTAATTTGCTATTTACAAAATACATTTTTTCAAATATTTGCTGCACTTATTTCTATCGAAGAACATTGTAGGGTACTTTTTTCATTGTTAAGTTTTCTAAATTTGTCTGTGTACATGTAACGTGTCTGTGTCTACTTTTTTTTTTGTTAAGCAAGTTGTTAGATGTCAAATATCATGTCATTACAACTGTATCACATGGTGTTACAATATTTGCACAATGTTAAGCAGTTTTTTATTTTGCTTTTTTATTTGGTTCTTGGTGGGTAAACATCATTTTTAAAGTGATTAATAGAGTCAAGTTTAGGTGATGTTTAATTTGCAAAGATCAAAGAAAATCAGATGAAAAAAAAAACAAAAAAATACACTTCTACTGTATACACGTGTATAAACTGGTATTTTTGGCATTTTCTTCCAAAGGGCTGTTCCCATGGGGAAGTAGCCAGCGTTATTTCCGAAACAAATCTGTTTTTTTATTTCGGAGAATCCGGCTTCACTAAAAGTCTTAATATGCATTAAATGAATTTATGAAAATTAAAGCTTCAATACTATCATGACAGCTTTGATAAACATTTAGTACGTATTTTATTATAACGTTTAGTTTAGTATTAAACAAACTTTTTGCATTAAGATGAGTATTTAATTGTTGTTTTTCGTTCAATATTTCACCAATTAAAATATCAGGCACCTTTGAATGTTCATAGAGGTAAACCACTCATAAATATCTTTCGTTTGCAACAAAAACAAAACCACAAATACTGTTAAATAAATACATGCCAGAACAAAACAACATCAAAACCAATACTAAAACAAACAGAAAATTGATTAACGTAATAAATCCTCTGAGGCCTGATTTTAGCCACAAATACAAATTGTACAAATACATCGTCTCGTCAATGCTACAAAGCACAGAAATATTTATGAAAAAGTAGCGCCCTTATTTTTGTTCTGTAACAGAAACCACAGTTGAAACAATTGTTATCGAAGTTAAATAATATAAACATTTTAACTAAATCAAGCATGAAATCATTCATGGTGGCGCCTTAAAATTTTATTTAAAGTATTGATGTGGGAAGGGAGAATGATTAAATCGTTTTAAGTTTTAAATACTTTCATGAGTTGTCACTATATATAAGCCGTAACTGAGTATGGAATCAGACTGCTGGTAAGTTTATAGTTGTCTAAACTAAAAGTGACGTCCAAGAAAAAATGTAACTTCGATATAATCAAAAAGGACCAGTAAAAAATTTCTTAATATTAAAATTTTACTAAATTTAAAAATTTTTTCACTTAACAAAAAAAAATAAACCTAAAAAATAGTTGCTGTATTCCGTAAGGAAAAGCAATTAAAGAAAAATCATTTACCGAATCAGATAAAATAATTGTCTAAAATTTTTTTTAAATCAGTAAAAGAATTCATAAATTAAAATTTGTTTTAACGGACCATTAACTGAAAATAAAACTGGTGTTTGTTGTTGTTTTTATTGTAAATATCAGACAAACTGTTTAATTGAATTTAAAAGCAAATTTGAAACAAATACTTGTCTGAAAATAAAATGTGAAAATTTTTTTCTGTATATACAGCCGTGTCACAGATTCCGTTCGGATTGGTTTTGATTCCGTAGTTGTCATTCCGAACAAGTAAATTTTTAGTGCTTTAGATTCAGTTTGTTTTGTATTTCTTTTTTACAATGATAATTATACCTTCAGGCGTTTATTTACTCTTGTTTTTAGATGCAAAGCTCACATTAACCTTTTTTTTAACACGGAAAGCTCATGACCAAATATTTATTTGACGCTCCTAAAAGTATGCACGTTTTTTAATATTTACTGCACATGAAGTCTGTAGAAAAGTGTTTTTCAATTCCACTTTGAAATTTAAAAGTGGTTTAATTATGACGAAAATTTTGGTTTTTCGTTTTCTGAAGAAGCAACTTACGGAATTGAGACCACTTCCGATCGGAATGGTATTCTGTGACATGGCTGCTAGAAAATATTTGCCGGGATAGTCTTTAGATTTCGCGAGCCCTAGGGAGAGTAGTTCCCGGCGAATAGAGAAAGCCGAATAAATGAGAAATTGTTTGTTGAAATAGAATTTTAAGTGTGTTGGTGTTAATTTGAAACAAGCGACGCACAGTGGCTCATAGTCGATTTTAGTTGGCCAAAATTCTATAACTTTTTAAACTGTTGAAAGATATTCAAATAAATTTTATTGTTTTGGCTTGAGTTCGCTTTTAATAGGATTTTTCAATTACATTATATTTTTATTTAGAGATAAATGTGAAGCAAGTAGACAAAGAAATATTTGACTGTGCGGAAGGTTGAACTGACATATAACGAGAGTTTTCGCTCTTCTCATCAGAGTTCTTTACTGCATAGACTAGTCAAGAGTTGAATATCATTTACCTTTAATAAATTCATATTGACAGTCTTAGAGGTGCATTTCATTTGATAGTTGTTGATATTCACTTTATGCTTTATGTCTTGTGTTCACTGTCAATAAAATGCAGATCTAAGAGTGCCAGTTTAGAATTGATTAAAGGTAAATTGACTGCAAACCTCTGACTTTGGTGTAGTGGTCTACGCGGTAAAGAGCTCTGACGAGAAGAGCGGGAGCTCTCGATACATGTCAGTTCAATCCAGCGAGCAGTCAAATTTTTCTTTGTCTACATGCTTCACATTTATCTCTAATTAAAAATATAGTTAGTTTAATTAAAAAATTAAATTGAAACCGAACTTAAAGTCAAATTAATTAAATTTCTTTGGATATAAGCCCATACAGTTGGACTAAAATTCATAACTAACTGTTGAGATATTTTCATAATTTTTGTTAACGGACAGATAATTCCTTGCATTTTTAGCACCTTTTGTTTTCATTAAAATCGGTTCAGTACTTGTAGAGAAATTCAAGCCCAAAATGGAACTTTTGAATTTTTTAACATTTTACATAAAAACTTGGGTTTTAAAATTTTTGAGCCCCTTTAAAAAAAAAGGTCATATGTGGATAAACAAACCATTTTAATATTACCTGCGATAAGTTTTTGATCAAGTTAGGATAGGTCATTTCTAAAAACTGTTGTCCAATATAATCCAATCGGTTGCAGAGATATATATTGTATATTTAAAATCAGAAGATATATTTTTATACATTTTTTTAATAAATTTAAAATTTTCTTTTTTAACTAGAAAAAGAAGCATTTGCGACAATTGGCTATTATGTAGATCCAATATCTTGAAAATACTGAACCAAGGTTTTGAAAAATTTTAATTTTCAAATGAGCATACCTCACTAACTAAAAGAGATAAGTGCTTAGCCAAACATGATTTTTTGGAACCTTATAAGGGATATAAACCAATTTTTGGAATCGGGTCAGCAACAAAAAAAAATTACAAGCGTTGGAAAATTTTACATACCCGAACCGAAGAACTGTGGGACTTGCATAGCTCCGCTCGTGAGCAATATGGTAATCTTCTTAAGTTAAATGGGAATACAGACTCCTCTGCTATGCCCACGTGACTCCTCTGCTATGCCCGTGTTAAATTTTATACTCATCGAATTACGGGCTTACAAATAGCTAATTTACTTCCAAAATATTGTGATTCGACCCCACTGTGCAACGTTTAATATGCACACAAAGTTTTTGGTTTTCAACTTCTTAAGTATTCAAATGGAACTTTTTTTTTTCTTCCTGTTAGTGATTAGGAGTCTTTCTTTAAATTTAGTTTCGTACCTATTGCGGCGAAGAAACTCTTGTCTTTGTTTATTGATTTATTGTTAATAAATTAAAAACTCGAGAAAATTTTAAATATCCATGAATTAAATTAAATGCTTATAAATTAAATTATATAAATTTTATCGCAATAACGAATTTTTATGCAATATAATTTTCACTGCAATCGAAATAAATTAAAAATTACCCATAAAATAAAGTAAATACCAAATATGCATTCATGACAAAATTTCATTTTAAAACCAATAAAAAAACAACAATTAACTTTTATATTGTTTGTCTGTTACTTACTTTATTCTATTGTAAACAAGTAATTCTGCGATATCACGTCCCAGTCCTGAATATGTTGTCTCAACAAACACCAGCACTTTTGGATCGATGCGTAAACGTGCCTCTGTACGATGATCAGGTGCTGGCGAAACATTTCTCGTGTGTTTCCCTCTGCCCATGCGACAATTGACAATTGGTGTGGGTCTTGTATCACGTTGTATTAAACTGCAAAATATGGAATATGAACAAATACATTGTTTTTTATTATTATTATTATTTTTTTATTATATTAACTCGTTTACAAACATTTATACAAGAGTAAAAATGTGTGCAATAAAATTGTACTAAAATAATTGTTGTAAAATGGTAATGTTTCATAATGTTTTCTTTTTTTTTTCTTGTTGCAGTTAAAGTAATAAAATATTTTTTGTTGGTTTGCTATTTTAAAACGTAGAAATAAATAAATTGGATTGCTAGTAATAAATACTTTATTTATTAATAGAAATATTTTAGATATTATTTTAGTTTTATTTTAGGGTAATACAAATAGTTTTTGGTTTAAATATTCGTTTAAAATCCTGATGGAAATTTTAGGCGATACAAAAAATTATTTAACTCATAGCACAATGCAGCTGGTCGAAATCGTAAAAATAACTAGACCAAACCTCAGGAAATAAGATAAGAAAATATTGAATTTCCTAATCATCAAATTAGTCTTCGGTCCAACTCGTTAGAACTCGTTCAGCAGCAAATTTTAGACACAAACCTATAAGAGCTGCTGAACGGGTCCCAACGAGTTGGACCCAAGTCTACATCAAAAGAAAGCTTACAGGGTACCTCAGCCGAATTTAAAGCTGAAAGGCTACAGAGTCCCTTAGCCGAATCGATAAAAGTGAATTCAATATAGTTGATTGTAGCTGCCGCGATTGGCAGTGAAGTCTAAGCGGATCAGAGTTCTGTAGATGACGGACGGTTGGTCTCGAAACATTATGATGTCAGTTCAACCTTCCATTTAATCACAAATTTTCTTTGTCTTTTTAATTGTCACGGCCTTTAGAATTTCTTTTTGATAAAAATAATTTAATTAAAAATTAAATTGAACGAACTTAAGTCTGAAGAATTAAATATCTTTGGTTTAAAAATAATACAGTTCGACTAAATGCCTGACCGCCTAACGTCTTAAGCCTGCTATTATAGGCCTTATGACATCGGCCTGCCACTTTCGGCCTTATGACATCGGCAGGCCACCTTCGGTCGGTTACATTCGGTCGCTATGTCAGACGTCCCCTCATCGTTATCGTCCTTCGGCACATTCCGCTAGTCAGCGGACCCGGCGCCATCACCCCCGCCAAAAATAATAATTATAATTTGAAATAAAAAAGGTCACCTACCAAGTAAATGAAGATATTAATTTCAGCCTCAAATGAAAAAAAGAAAACAATTCGTCAACAAAAAAATAAAAAACACTATCGCCTGGAAGATACTTAGGCGATACTTCTCAAGAATTTAGCCGATACAACTTCACTAAGCAAGGACACCAGCCCTTAGCCAAGACACAAACCTGGTTCAGGGATTCCCAAAAACTGGTACAAAAAGAGCCTCAAAATCGCAGAGGTCTCCACGAAAGACAGCGGCAACACCGAAAACTGCAAATATACCAAAGCACCGGCCTATTTCCTTCGTTTTTAATTGCCGTCACCAGTATTCGTTACAGCAATTTGTTACATGTATTTTTTTATTTAAAAAAATTTTTTTTACTCCTCAGCATAGAAAACATTTATAAACTGCATATCATATGCACAACATGCCACAGGGAACTTCGTTCCAAAAAAATATAATTTAGAACTCAAGAAATTTGTATACTTTTTCCTTTTCCTTAAACATTTCCGAACACAAATAAAGATAGCAAGGAATATCCTATGGGAAGTGGAACATAGTGTGGTCTCTAACTGCCGCCGTAGTGAACATATTATCTTGGCGATACCCGACATCTGGATGCTATTGCATTCTGATATATAACGGTGCCGGTACTGATTGCGAACCAAATTATAATTTTAATGTCCGGGCGCGTATCCCAGCCATTCCAATCTTCAACAATGCACATCACGTCTTCATCGATTTACTAATCTTAGGATATGCAGTAGGATATTAGACCAGTGAGGAGTTCTAGTGGAATTGTGATTAGGGGACAGTATTAGTATGTTCACAGCAGCATTAGAAAAACGGACTGGCACAGATTTAGAAGCCTTTGTTGACTTCATGCCAACTCCAGCAACGGAAAGAGTGACCAACAAACAAGAGCAGAAGGACTCCTCAGACCGTTTGTCTAAAAGAAGGAGAAACATCTATGATGCATCATGTAAACGATTGCAACTATCAAGGAAACTTCATCGATAGTGGTGAACTCCAAGACTTAGGCAGCTACAGAGATAATGCCGAATATTATTTAGCAAAACACAGTGCGATGGACAGCTATCGGAAGATTTTCAGTGCCTTCAAGAGAGGAACCAGAAAGCGGAAAAGGAAATCAAGAAACCTTTACAGCGGTGGTGACTCAGACAACATCTCCGAAGCATCCCGTCTGTGGAAGCTGCTCTCCAAGGAAGCTGGCATGGTGGAATTTTTAATAAAGACGAATGGGACCTTTACTAAAAGCAGCGCAGAAGGTTTGGTTCTACTCATGAAAACTCACGTCTCTGGCTATAAAGAAGCAGCAATCGGGTGACCTGTTTTGGATTTACCATCAAGATCAGCTATTCAAAGAAGGGACATGGCAGACACTATTGAAGTTTCAGTAAGAGTAACGTCAGTTCTTTTAAATCATCCAAGTCAGCATAGCCAGATATCATTCTTAGGTCATTACTGCAGCAATCGATATCGGAAATTCTTGTATGGCTGATCTCCATTTTTAAGGAAAGCATTTTATCAGGATGTATTCATTCAAAAAGTAGGAAAGATAAAATATAGAAACGTCAGATACTATAGACCAATTAGTCTGTTAAATCACTGGAAAGACTGGTTGATATACAAGTCAGAGGATTTCTCTCACCAGAAACTTCTGTAGGGAACAACACGCCTACCAAAAGGGTATTTCTGTGGAGACAGTACTTTACTTTGCCGTAGAGACCACAGAGAATACGCTCGACAGAAACGAACAGGTCTGCTAATCAGTGCGCATTGTGGGATTGGAACGGACGTTATAACCGCATGCTAAGAAGCATGGCCATGATTTGCAGTCTCTGGATGTGAGCACAAAGAGGAAAGTTGCGCCCGGAGGAACAACGCCGAGTTGATGCTTTTTACAAAATGGTGCAAACTTTCATAACTCAGCCCGCCACGTTTGGGCAGTATTACTTTCAAACTCTTGGCAAAGGCTAGATACCTCAAAATCCTGGACTCCAATCTCTGCGGGAATCCCAGTGCGGGGGACAGGATGAGGAAGGCTGTATGTACTTCCAATGCTTGTAATTAAGCCTTTGGCTAAAGATGGGGGCTAAAGCTGATATCATACATTTCAGACATGATGAACCAATTCTAACGTATGGATCGTTCGTCTGATGAAGGACTGTAGAAAGGAGCACATAAATCTATCTCTCTCGCTCTCTATTGGGGAAGGTGCAAATGATAGCATACCCGCAATTATAAGTAGGTACAATGAAGTCCATTCCTCTGGCCATGCTAGAGATAATGATTCAGTTAAATGCTCTTGATAGTGAAATCAAATGCGTAAGGCATGATATTATTGGATATGGTATCATTCTAAGAAACGTAGGAGTTCAAGTCATGGGGAGCCAAACGGACTACGTGACTCCTGTCGTGGAATTCGACGAACCCTTTTCAAACGACGTCCTGAATAGGAACGAATGTAAGGAAAATTCTGTAATTCGAGATAATGCAGTATCGGCCTTTAAGCATAGCTCCAAAATGGACGTTGTTCCTGAAGATCTTGACCTTTCGGGCTTATTCCTCCACTGTGTTCCAGAATGAGATTTATGTCATAACTAGCTCTGCCAGTTGAGAAGGTTATATCAGATCCAAGAACTATAAACATGTTTTTATATATAGTCAAGATAGATATCGACTATAATCGGAGTCCATTAGTCCCATTGTGATGGACTATCTACACTCTACACATTCCTATGAAGTTCTGAAATCTATGTTTCGAGAAACAACAAGAACTTTCCACAAAGAGTAGCAGGCCTGCCAGCGGTGCGTTCCTAAGGCAGTCCAGATCCTGCATGAATCGATTACATAAACATCTGAGATAACACTCCTTCAGAGCCAGGCAGTAACAGAAAAGATGACGGACTGAATCTTCTTCTTCGTCGAAGCAGCTTCTGCAGTGACCATCATAGGGAAACCATAGATGTTCCGACATACATCCGATTGTAAAATGCCCCGCAATGATTTCAACCAGTAGTGCGATTCTGTAACTTTTATTGTGATAATCGTATCGTTAAAATAAATATAACGAAAATTTATCGAATTTACTATTCAGTAGCATTTATAACGATATTCGCATCGGTTAACTAAACACAATAATTTTGCTGTTGTTAATGAACATGTATACCATCACTGAGAGGTTTTGGCCATGTTTGGGGACATCTTAACTTGTAGCCCATTTGGAATATATGGAAATTGTAGCCGAGGATCCACACTATTCCAGAATATAAGTCGCATTTTTCAATTGTATTTGTGAATTTTTTTTACAAAACTTTGAAAGCTGAACCGTAGTACGCACTTTATGCCAACAAATAAAGTTATTGTTCTACAACAGCATTGCCCAAGCCCTATGCGCTTGGTGCTCATTTGTTTTTGTAAAAGCACTTGGCTATATGCTGTGTGTTTTAATACACACATACATTACTCAGCACTAGCAATACGAAATACACAAACAACTTTGTCTTATTAGTTTTTTTGTCGTTCTTCACTGTATACACGCAAGTGCAAAGCAACAACAAATAAATATATAAATTTTTTTTCTTTTTTCTTTGCATGTATTGGTTTTTACAACAAAAATATGGAATAAAAATTAGTTTTTCTTTAAATGCTCTTCCATAAGGAACTTTTGGGCACCCCTATTCTACAACAATATAGAAACATATTAACACTTTTATGTATAAATAACAATACATATTTCTATTATTTAAGCATTTATTTTAACAAATATTTCTTAAAATTAAAAAAGAAACAATGAAAAACATGTCTGTACACTGTTTGGCATGGACAAATTAATTTGTTTATTTTTCTATTCCGCTTTGCGCTTTTCGCTTTTTTTTTTAAGAGATGCTACATGATATCCAATATTACAAAATCGCACTATCGTTACTGCAAGCGATTAAATATGACGACAAATGTTGCAATAGTTGGATCGTTAAAAGTTACAGAATCCATTAATATGATTTATTTCGAACGCATTTGCTTTGTGAATCTAAATTGATTATTAGGCTAAGGTTCGTAACGTTATATTCAGAAAGAATTGGGTATGATTAATATTCCAAGGAACAAGGGAAAAATTAACATCAACTTAATTTTTCAACGTACACTGCAGAACAGAGTAGCGCCACTTTCGGAAGCCGCTACACTTCCATCGTCAGTGCTCACGTGTATTTGCTATCACCACTTGTCAGGTGGCTCTGTTGAATGTGATTTCAATTCTTATATATACAACGTTTTCGTGAAAATTGAATACGAGAATTAAATCACTCTCAAGCTGATATTAAAGTGCATTTTCCCAGCGTTGCCATCGGTTTATTTTTCTTCATTCCCATTTTTCTGATTTTTGTTCTACTCAATCCCGCTACAGGAGTGCAAGTGACTTTCTTCCAAATTTGAGGAGTTGTTTACTCCTAACTCAAATTATGGGGGCCAAACATTATTGGATATTGCGGACTACCTCCGTGCAGCCTTCCTATTCTTAATTCAGTTTGACACCTTAGCCAAGACCATATAAATATCACTTGGTGAGTCTGGTACTATTGAGGCAGACATTGAATACGTGCAAGTACACAATTTGACTTGAGAACAACGTCGAAGTAAGGCCCTAATCACAAAGTAGGACAGAGAGGAAGAAAATGAGTGATCAAAAGTGAAAAACTGAGCTTTTTTCCCACTCGGCTATTGTAGAAAAGAGAGACATATAGTCATGTGAAGATGGAGAAGTAAACAAAACAAAATAAGTTTTAGCTCGCAGTGAAAAAGTGTTTAATTAGCTTAAAACTGCAAAAAAATTATTACTTTATAATGTAAAAAAATTAAATAAAGCATTTAAAGTGTGTTTAAAGGTATATTTGAAAGTTTAATTATTAATTAATGTGTGAATAAAATGTTCTGTTTGCCTGCGCGTGTGTTTGTGCATCTGTTGTTGGTTCGGTAGCAAAAGTGGTTTAAAATTGTAGAAGCAAGCTGCAAAATGTATAAAAACTTTAAATAATGTGTATGAAATGTGGAATTGTAATTTTTTCGTGTATAAAATAATAAATTTATCCATTTATTTATGAAATAAACAATTTGTTTTAATTGCAAACAATGAAAATTTTTATTCCGTTTTGAACTCGGCTTTCGTTTAAGTGAATATGCAATATCTTCCCTCTCTTTTGTCGCGTCTGTTTAGCCTGTGCCCTAATTGGGACAGAAAATAACCACGCTCTTCTGAGTTATTTAGAATTTCAAATTGGCATTCGTTTTGCGACCGACTCAACTCTAACAACGCTTTTCACTTTAGACAATAACAAGTCCTTATCATAAAATCTACGTAATATTTATTAACTACTTTTCTTTTATTCAACATAATTGCAAATTATTCAATAACCTTTATGTTGTTGCGTTTGTTACGTTTGGTTTTGTTAGAAAACCCCAAAAACAATAAGAAAAAATAAATAAATAAATAATAAAAAAACAAATAGCAAACATTATTACTGTCATACAATTGAGGTCACATTATTTAGAAGTTTATTTTTCATTCTCTCTATTGTGTGTTCTATTGTGTGTACTGGTGGCAGTGTTGTGAACATTTCACAACCAAATAGCGCTATCAACCTCCTTAAAAAGCGCTAGATTAAATTCAAATGGAAAAATTTAAAAAACATAAAAATTTATTTCGTTACAGGATATAAAATGCACTACATGTTTTCAATATTTCAGGTAATTATTGAGTATAATTTTGAAAGAATGGTGTAGGGAACGACGTAAATCATTTCGGCATAGTTTTCTGGAGAAGAATCAATCAATCGACCGACAGTTTGCTTACTTGATTACAAGTCGCATATTTTATCCTATTATAGACAATACTTACAGTAAAATTATATTCGAGAATAACGGCTGTAAAAATAGAGCTAATGGAAAAAATTAATGTCAAATAAGCATTGGGAATTTAATAAAACGTTGATAATGACAGAAATTAAGCTAAAAGAATTCACTATACCAATCATACAAGTGCAATATCCTGATACACACAATTATATACCACATATGTTTGTGTAAATTGCTAAAATTTGAAACAAAATGCTGCTAACAATAGCTTTGGGCACATTTTTTTTAAGATCAAAATGTTCAACTATTTTTTATTTCAAAAAATTTATTTTAATAATATGTGAAAATTTTAAGAAACTTCAAAAAAAATCTAAGCAAAATAGCGCCAATTTAGCGCTTTATTAAAAAAACGCGTTATAGACAAAAAAATACGACTTTTGATACATCAAAAAGCGCTAAAACTAACGTTAAAGGCGCTAAATTGTCAACTCTGGCTGGTGGTGTTGCTTTGTATTCCATTTGTATGCGTTTTTGTGTTGGTGTGTGGTTATGCCTGCATGTGGTTGTTTTGGTTATTACTCTATTTATATTTAAATTTATTACAAAAATTTATCATATTTATTAGGGATGTAACGAATACCGATACCGATACCGATATATCGGCGATACTTCAGATTTTCCGATACATCGGTATCGGCGATATTTTACTGTCGATACGACGATACTTTGAACAATTTTTTCAGAGTTTTTTTTTAACAAATAATTTATTTTTGCTCGATTTTACCATGAATTAAATTCACTTCGTTATTTTTTATATCTTATTAATATCAGTTTTAAAAATTAATAATATTTTATGCTGATATTTTGTAAAAAAATTATTTATTTTTTGTTAGTTTTACCATGAATTCAAGTTCAATGGGGAAAATTCCATTAGCAAAAAAAAAAAAAGATACTCCAAAGAAGTCATGAAAATGTAGAATTCGCGATCTGGAAGTATTGCAAATTTGGATAACTTCTAATTAGTTTTACATATCCTTGCCATTGCAAGAAGTTCTGTTTTTCGATTACCAATTCGGTGGAAGCGATGCTAGGATAAATTTCTTTTTCGGTATTCTATAATGATTTTTCCTCAAGGAAAAAGGATACAAAATTACCCATTTTCACAATTTTTTTATGCGAATTTAAGCTCAGAACTGTATTTTCATGTAAATTTAAGTGAATAAATATAAACTTAGAAGTCTTTTAATAATTAACTATTAAGTTATTTAGAAGAATATTAGTTGATAAATGTCCTTTAAAAAAAAATCGATTTTTTAAAAAGCATGGCGAGTATTTTTTAAAATTATAAAGGAATTAAACATTTTTTCTTTCTTTTCTACTAATTATCTGCATATTTTTAATATAGATATTTTGGAAGCAAAGAAAATGTAGCTCCTTAAAAATTTCTTCCAATGTTTTATCAATTTTAAATATTCTCTCTTATAATGTAATTTTGTATAATAAAAAAATTGCGCTTGAGTTTTGTTAATCTAAACTTGAACTCAATTTCAATATTCGTATCGGTATCGGAATCGGTATCGGCGATATTTATTTTTAAATATCGGTATCGGTATCGGATCGGCAAAACGGCGTATCGTTACATCCCTAATATTTATTATATAAACAATGCAATAAATAAACAGAACATAATTTTATTGTTTACGTTTTAACTGCTTTTTTTATTTCAGTTAATAATGCAAAAACGTAGCAAAAGTAAAGCAATTTACTATTCTGCTGGAGTATATTGAATATCAAATTATTATGCATTATAAACCCTGTGGTCTAAGTTGTTACCGACGATATTTTCATCGATAATGTGTCCAAGACAAATAATGATTTGTCCCCTATAGAATATATTTAGAAATAAGTATGGCGACAGGGTGGTATACGTTGTCGTGTATGAAGACTTTGTTTTGATTAGATTATGAAAATTTGTGCTACAAAGCTTTCTTGACAACCGCATGCAATATGACGTCTATGCAGTTTTATTGCCGACAACAAGAGTAACAACTGCATCAAAGTTGTCGTGTCTACGATAGAGTAACATCTGCATCGAAGTTGTCGTGCTTTCATTTATGTATATTAAAAAGTTTAAGTTGACCACAACACGTGGTTTTGTATAAAGACTAATAGGTAGCGGGCTAGCCTATCCGATTCGATTATTACATTTTTAAATTTTCCCTGTAGTCCCAGTTGTTTCCTGGACGTTGTCTGCAAGAAAATCAATGATTTGTCGCCTATAAAACACTTTTAGAAATAAGTATGGCGACAAAGTGGTATACGTTGTCCTGTATAAAGAATTTGTTCGAACAAAATTATGAAAATGTGGGATACAAGGCCTTATTGACGACAACAAGAGTAACAAGTGCATTGAAGTTGTCGTGTCTACGGTTTCATTGCCGACAACAGGAGGAACAGCTGCATCGAAGTTGTCGTGCTTCCATTTATGTATATTAAAGAGTTTAAATTCCCAACAAAACGTGTTTTTTCATAAAGTATGTTGAGTAACTCGGTAGGCTAATAGGTAGCGTGCTAGCCTACACTCTAAAACATTATTTCAAATTTACGATCATATATTATCTAAATTTGTGTTGAAAATTACTCCTTGTCTAAAATTACATTGATTTTATAGTTATTTTATTAAAGAAAAAACCTTTCAAATTAAACATATTTAGTCCAAGTGGAAAAAATTTAATATAAAGTATAATACGGCTGTGGCTGAATGGTAGATAAGTCAGACTATCAGTCAGGAGGTAGTGGTTCAAACAAAAACATTTTTTTAAAAAATAATGCGTGTGTAATTTTAGGTCGATAATAATCTGTAAAGTGTTGCCTACTATTATCGACCAAATTTTAACAATAGTGTTTTAGAGTGTACCAGTGTGGAGGTTGTGAGTTTAATTCGATCATTAAATTTTTAAATTCTATTATTATTCATTGCCGACAACTTTAGTAGCATGTTACCAACGTTGTCATCAACGACTTCTGTGCCCTTTCTTCGAAAATGTCGTCAAGAGTTGGCTTATACTGTGGTCAATTCGTCGTCAGTGATAGATACTTGTTTCGCACATGCATCGATGGTGTCTCGAAAAATTGGCCTACGGGGAAAAATCGTATCTATCCCTTTCGATTTATTTGTATTGGTAAATGTATTTATAGGATTTTATGCGAAAAACTGTAACTTTGAAGGAAATTGGCTTAGAGTTCTTAGGCTCTGTGAATTTTTGTGAATTCAAAGATTGAAATTGAGGCTGCTGTTGGCTGAAGTAGTTAGCGCGTTGATTACGAAGCAATGATGCCGTGTTCGACCCTGTGCCTGGCAAGTCATCATCAACATTATGAATTTTTTTGATGTGCATTAGCATGGTGTTGGGTTAGTTGTTGTTAGACTGTTAAAGTGATGAAGGCATAGCACTGGTCACTAAGCACTACCGACAGCGATTGATACTGTTCTATGCTAATGTACATCACAGCGCCCTCCTTCGTTGGTAATGTCGGAGAAGTAAAACAATTAATAAAAAGACTACAAGTAAAAGCCTAAGAAAGTTGATATGTCTACTTAACACCAGAGGCGCTTCTGCGCAATAGTAGAGTGTAAAATAATTAAGCTTTCTACATCCATAATAAAGTTAAATCAGCTAATTTTTGCAAAAATTCCAAATATTTACACTGTACAGCAAAATCTTTTTTTGTTTTTTAATAACGAGGTTTTAATGGCTGATTCTGGTACAGGCCACCAAAAAATTATATACATGTATCGGCGTTTTTAAAGTTTACATCTGGGATTCATTTTAGGGAGAGTTAAATTTCCCCACCTTTTGCACATAGTTATAGTGACTCGGCTAGGGATTACGTTTAAGGCATAAGATGCGTTCAACTTGTGTGGAATTTGTGGAAAGTTTTAGCTATTTTTAATTTTTAAAAATTAAAAATCTTCTAATTTTGCGTAAAGAAATATATTTTCATCATTTCGATCTAAATAATTCAATTGAGGTAAAAAAATATAATTATTCCAGCAGCTTCAAATTTTTTAGTGGTTTTTATAATTAAATTGGACAACCCTTTCCAAAGTTATGATAAAATCGGTGGAACTGCCTCTTCAAAACTCGATTTTTTGCATAAATCAGTAAATTTCACTTTATTGTGAATAAAATCAATATTTATCGAGCGATTTTCATGAAATAAAGATTACTTTATTTGTAGTAGATGTGGCTTTATGCTCAGTTAATAAAAATGGTAAGTTTTGGCCATTTTTGATTTTTTATACATTAAAAAAAATAAAAATTTTCCAATTTTGCAAAACAAAGTCCATATCATTAACTACTGCTCCGAATTTCTCTAAGCATTATCATTATGTAAAATCACTCGCACTATATCTCTTTTGAAAAAAATGGCCGTTGAAAAGAATGTAGCACATATAAACAATAATTCAAATTCTGGATGATATTGTAAATTAAGCATGGTTCGATTTTGAGTGATTCTGAAAATCTCGATTCGAAATTAATTACAAAATGAAAACGGAGGAAAAAAAGATCTTAAAAAATTTCCTAGCATAAGCGAATTATAGTCCAGTCATATAAGGGTTTCACTACGGAATGAGATATAATAAGCTGAAAATTTGTATACATCTTCCTTTTGGTGTTCTAAAAGTTGTCTCAAAAGTCTCATAAAATCTCGTGTCTGCGCCGTAAGTTCTTCGAGGTCAAAGGTCACGAAAATCAGTTTTTCGGAATTATCTCGGTTTCTATAGCTCCAATGATGTTAACAGTTATTATAAAAATTGTAGAGCATAAAATTTGCGACAAATTTTGTATTGATTATTTTTTCATACGCCCAACCGTTTCTGAGATAGAGGGCAGAGAGCCCGCAGCGTTCAGCCATACTCAATGTAATGAAAGGTCTACCGTGAATCTCAGTGAATAATACCTTGTATAAAGTTATTAAATCATTGAAATATCATTTACAAGAAATAATTTATAATGTTTATTAGTTAATACATTATATTTGATATCATTTTGCATATATCTAATATATTCGTTTAATAATACTTACACAGAAAGAAAAATGCCGTATTAAATACAAGGATTTTCTACTCACTTTGAGTACGAGTTGTATTCAAAAATTTAGGTACGAATAACACAAAACGAAGCCGAAAACATGTAAAAAATTTTTAACCACGTAAAAATTTCTTTAATTAAGTACCAAAATTCTTATTTTAAGTGCGACTAATTCTATATAATTTTAAGAAATTTATTATTTGACATATTCGGGGATGTTCTGTGTTTCATGTGGAATTAAAATGTGTGGAATTATCAAAGCATTGTTATTATAAATATTAATTTACAACAACAATGCTTTGATAATTCCGCACATTTTAATTCCACATGAAATACAGAACATGGCCGATTGTCATAATTTTATTTTATACACTTTATATACTTTCTACACAGTCATAGTGTGTTGGTATTTGCTTGCTTGCTGATAGCCACAATTCACTGTAGTACTCTTGTTGTTGGTTATTTTGTTTGATCATTCAGTGCCGATAAATAACCGGCAAATGTCGTATTACATGCTGCTGATGTATACTGGATTTTAGCTGTCGTTCTTTCTATACTGAGTTAGCTGAGTTGTATGAGGCGTTGGTTTAGAAATATGATGAGTTAAGTTCAATACCACGAATGAACAAAAATAAATTTTAAATTAAAACAAGTAAGTAAAAATATTAAATTTAGCTAAGTATTAAAAATATATGTAATATATATCTGAAGTCTGTTCTTAGATTAAATAAGTAAAAATAAGGGATTGATTAAAGTACGCAGTAGGATTGATTCAAGTATGCGGTGGTATTGATTGAAGTATGCAGCTGGCTTGAATCAAGTATGTAATACGACGTTTGTCGCTACTTGTCGGCTATTCCCGAGAAATGACAATAAATAACAAGAAGAGAACATCAGTGTATTGTGGCTATCATCAAAGCAAACAAACACCAACACAGTACGAATACGACTGTGTATAAAGTTTATAAACATTGTCGTATTTAAAATAATTTTTTATATGAATAAAGCTGAATCAGGCTAAAATTAAGTGTGTTGCATTTGAATATTCCGCAATTGAATCAATCTTTCTGTACTTGAATTCAGGAAATCAAGAATTACCGTTTTTTGACATCGTTTGGGATTAATTTATGTACCGATCGATTGATTTTTCTTTTCCGTGTACCTACTTTGTGTAATTAAAAACTCATTAAATGAAATATTTATTGTATATTCTAATTTTATATTAATTTATTTAAAGTAGATTTTAAGTAGAAATAAAACGGGCAAATATATTATTATTTCTCATTTCATAACTTTATAAAGGGTCCGCCAGATAACTTATTTTTTTGAAAATGCTATAAAAAAAGTTACTGAATATTTTCTCAAATTTCTTTTTTATTTGAAAGTACAATCCTTCCGGTTAATAATGAAAAATAATTTCATTCAAATGTCTGCCTCGGCTGGCCATGCAGTAGTCTACACGATCGGTCCAATTTTTAAGCATATTATCGATTGTGTGAAGCTGTATTTCACCAATGGCTTCACGAATATTGTCCTTTAAAGCGTCAATTGTCTCTGGCTTGTCGGCGTAACACTTATCTTTGACGACACCCCACAAATAATAGTCCAACGGTGTCAAATCGCAGCTCCGAGGTGGCCAAACGACATCAGCTCTGCGGCTGATAATGCGATCTTCAAAAACAGGGCGCAAAACATAGAGTGTATCTTCGGCTGTGTGGCACGTAGCGCCGTCCTGTTGAAACCAAATGTTGCCAATATCCTCCTCTTCAATTTTTGTGAACAAAAATTCGTTCAACATGGCCCGATAACGAACGCCATTGACTGTAACGGCCACTCCTTGCTCATTTTCGAAGAAAAATGGCCCAATTATGCCTCTGGACCAAAATCCGCACCAAACAGTCACTCGTTTTGGGTGCGTCGGCTTTTCAATGTATGCGTGCGGGATTTCTGTGCCCCAAATGCGACAATTTTGCTTGTTTACATACCTGCCAAGATCAAAATGAGCTTCACCTGAAAAGATGATTTTTTTGGCAAAATCGGCATCTTCTGTGTAAGTCGATCGCAGGCCCACTTAGCGAAGCGTTGTTCAAGCGTATACACAACCATATTCGTTCAGCGGAAGGATAAAACTAATTATCTGTCAAATCAGACATGAGCTAAGTGCTACCATTCACGAAATAAGCACTAGTTGAAAAAAAAACTTTAGGTGGCGGACCATTTACAAGGTATTATTCACTGAGATTCACGGTTGACCTTGCATTACATTGAGTATGGCTGAACGCTGCGGGCACTCTGCCCTCTATCTCAGAAACGGTTGGGCATATGAAAAAATGTTTAAAACAAAATTTTTTGCAAATTTTATGCACTACAATTTTTAGAATAACTGTTAACATCATTGGAGCTATAGAAACCGAGATAATTGCGAAAAACTGAGTTTCGTGACCTTTCACCTTAAATAACTTACGACGCCGACACGAGATTTTATGAAGCTTTTGAGACAACTTTTACGACACCAAAAGGAAGGTGTATACGAATTTTCAGCTTATTATCTCTCATTCCGTAGTTGGCCCCTTTTTTCTGCTTATTTGACTGGGCTATTATTCCAACAGACCAAGAATCAAAAACAATCTCATACATATGCACAATTTGTACATGTATATGCAACATTCGAAAAGAGCTTACAAAGTTGAGAAAATTCTCGAAAAATTCTATAATTGAAAAAAACTTTAAATTTTACAAAAAATCGCTAAAAATTTAAGGAATAAACAAATTTGGAAAAACTGAGAAAATTTGCAAAAACTGGCACACATCTAGGAAATAGCAAAGACTAATATTTATTAAAAATCGGTAAAACTGTAAAAAGCCAAGAACTAACAAAACATTCACTTTTATCGCGAAAATTTGCGAAAACTTTAAAATTGCAAACAAGCTCTAACAGTGCTTAAAAATAGCTGAAATTGTAAGGAATGCTAAAAATTCAGAAAAAGTCGCAAATATGGCGAAATTTCGCAAAAACATGCTAATTTCGAAAAGATGGAAAGTCTGAAATCTATCAAAAAAAATTGGTAAAACTCTAATGAAAGCCAAAAAACTGAAAAAAGCTCTTCTATCGCGAAAATAGCGAAAAGCCGCGAAAAATCGCAATAACGGAAATAAGCCCTAAAATTGATTAAAAATCGCTAAGTGTGTAAGGAATGCCAAGAAATCGGGAAAAAATCGCGATGTTAGGAATTTTTTTGCGAATTTCGCCGATATATCAGCATTTCCTAATATTGGTGACTTTTAATGAAGTTTAAATAATTGTCGGATACAGGGAAGAAGCCGCTGATTTATTTTTACATAATTTTGCATTGCCATGCCAAATATTATTTTACTTTTGTAATATTTGCTCACATTTGTTTTGCATCAGCTCATTTATTTTTCAAATAGTACACTAACATATACATAAGGAATTGCTCCAAAGGTCATATTTTTCAGTTATTCAGCTTATATATTTGTATTTATATGAATAATTATTTTTTCTTCAATTATAATTGGTAGTTGATAGATGTCATTGTTTTTTCATTACAAGTATTTAAACAATTATAATGAAAATAAAAGCATTGGCATTTATTGGTAGTTGAAATTTTTTTCATTATAACTACGTAATATAATGCCAATGAAATTTCAATGCCAATGAAAAAGTCCCATGTATGCAATTTTGCATAAAAAAATATATTTTTCATAATTGCAGTCTGAATAATTCCGAAACCATTGAGCATATAAAAAAATAATGATATAACGGCTCAAAGGTAATTAATTGTATTCCAAGTTTTTTAGTACTATTTAGTACTACCCTTTCTAAGTTATGAAATTGAAAATCTTGAAAAATCCCAAATTTTAGAGGAAAAACATATCCATAGAATTTAAAATTTCGACTGTTTTTGTTCCCCCATTTAAAAAAAAAATCTCTCCGGGTAAATTACCCCTTTTCACATTCATCCTATACTAAATTACAATTTCCCCGGGAAAAAACTCCCAGGGAAAAAAGTAAGTATACTAAATATGAGGGAGAGAGGAATTCTTGTGACTTTTTTCCCCACATTTTGAAGGGAACTAATGCAAAAATTTTATATTAAAAAATAATGTGAATCAATTGTATACGCATTTACTTAGGACAACAAGTATACAAGTAAACACCGCAATGTTATATTTCCCTCTAGTTTTAGGCATTTTTATCCACGCCGTGCAAACATGCGCTTCAAAAACATGAACTACTTCTGTCTTCGAAATAAAGTTTTAGAACACACTAAATTTTTGCACGTACCTTTTAAGTTCATATAATAGGTAAATGGAAGATTTGTTGCGTATTAAAAAATTTACAATTTCCTTTTCACACACAATCATTGGGGATTAAATGCATCTGGCCCCGGGCCTTGGCCAAGTTTTCGCTTCACTTCCTTCGCATAAAGTTCTTGCGAGAGCATCTGAGTGACTACACTGTACATTTTGCTTTTTATTAAAGCAAAAACAAATATTTATTATCAACGAAAACATAAAATTTTTATTAATTTCTATTACTGAACTCTTGCGATAGTATAGAATAAAATGTAAACACTAAACAGCTGATCGAGATTTTTCCCTCTCCCTTATTTGTTTATTCACCTGCTTTTTAGAATAGGAGGATATTTTTTTCCCGCGAACAAATGAATGGGAAGAGAAAAAACTCCCCGTGGAAATTCATAATTGCGCTAAGTGAAATTGATATCTCAACATCTAGCCGTTCCTAATGAAAAACTCTCTAAATTAATTAATAAAAATTTGTCTGTAAATTTTTTACATAAAAGAAAATTTATTCATGATTGGTTATGACAGCAAAATTTTCGATTGTACTTTATAAATGTAATGATTGACACTATCAACAATTCATTATCACAAATCACAATAAAATTTATATGAACACAAATTTTTCGCTTTTTACAACAAGTTTCCATGACTAAATTTACATTTTAAATGTGGAAGTATGTAATAGGAAAAAATTTCAATATTTTCTCTTAGTTCGAAAATCAATCTATATAAAAATTATTTGCCACATATACAAACATTTTTATATGTATTTATGTATATCAAAAGAAAACAACATAATAAAAAATGCACTTACAAGTCCTTAGAAAATATTGATGTCAGTAGCAAACATGCAATTAACTGTCATTGTTCTTGCTGTCGTTACTCCTGTTTTTAATGCTGTTGCTATTTGTAAGAGTCGTTTGTAGTTGTAGTACTGCTTCCGGTACTTATCCTTGTTTAAGCGCATTTACAACAACACACTTATTTCATTTGTCAAGTCTTAATATTTCTGTTCAATTATTTGTTTTTTTTTTTTTCGTTTTTGTTCATCATGCAACAGACTGGCTGGCCCTCCTGTACTGAGTTCATTTACTCAAAATGGAAAATATGCCAACAGTTGGCAAAGTCATGCAGCCATCCTGCCTGCCAGTCAGTCGGCCAAACCGAATGCAGTATGACAACAAAATGCAAACCAATAAATTTCAATTTAAAAGCGGTGAAAGAAGGAGGTATGCGTTGCAGCTAGAGGACGAACCTTTGTTACGCAATAATTTTTCACTTATATTCGTTTTTAAAAACAATTGGTATTTACTACACATTTACTGCTAAGAGGTCATGTATTTGGAGGTACATTTTACAAAAAAAAATAAATATACTAAAATTTTTTGGCATTAATTTTTGTCAGTAGCATGACAATAACATGGTTTGCAGTAAAGATAACATTTTGACACGTTGACACGTTGATATGCGGATAATCTTGTCTTCTACTTGCCCAGTCGTCATCAAAAAGTCACTTATTTGAGCGATTATGTGAGAGTTCGCTTTATCATTTGATGAATGAACCGTATTCCGAGTGCCGCGAGGAACTTACGGTGGATTTGGCTAAGTTTATAACACCAATGCTACTGATTGGGCTCAAATGCATTGATCTATGTTGACGTGCATAAAGACATGGTTACGACAACTATAACATAATTATATGAAATAACCAGAGTTGTAAATGAATCATTCTTTTTTGATTTTAATTCGTTACGAATTAGCTAAATTTTGCGTTAATTCTTTTCACAACAAAAAATAATTGAATGAAATTTGAATCAATTCCAATGACTTTGGTAAAAATGAATTGCAATTTATTTCCAATTCAAATGAATTTATCAAATGAATTGCAATTCGTTTTCAATTCATATGAATTTGTCAAAGTGAATTGAAATTCATTTCCAATTCGTTTGAATTGAATTGATTTTGAATTCATTCAAATGAATTATAGAACAATGAATTGCAATTCAAATGAATGAAATCAAATTCAAGAGCAGATCTAGAGGGAATAAAAAATGGAAATTTCTCCTAAAAAAGTGCAAATATTCAGCACAAAAATTTAAAAGCTTTGTCCTGGAGCCGCGCCTGATCATAGAAAATATGGTGTTTGGAGTTTGTTTCTTCAAGAAGAACTGATTTTTATTTTGAAATATGCTACCTGACAATTCCAGTATATCATAGAAATTTCAAATCTAAGAATTTTTTGTCTTTGCATTATAATAGGTGATATATAAGGATATATATAAGGAGAGTAATGCTTGCTGTCTTTTACATAAAAAATTAATTGAATAACAAAACGAGAGTGATGCTTACTGCATATTTACTTACAAAATCAATTCAAATTTCAATCAATTCAATTCAAATGAGTTGCTAATTATTTTTTCTAATTCATTTGAATTAATTCAAAATCAATTCAATTCAAATGAATTGGAAATGAATTCCAATTCACTTTGACAAATTCATTTGAATTATTAACGAATTGCAATTCATTCTACAAATTTTATTTGAATTGGAAACGAATTGCAATTCATTTGACAAATTCATTTCAATTGGGAATGAATTGCAATTCATTTTTACCAAATTCATTTGAATTGACTCAAATTTCATTCAATTCATTTTTTTGTGTGAAAAGAATTAATTCAAGATTTGCTAATTCAGTGCGTGAATGATTCGCGAATTAATTCAAAAATAAATGATTCATTTACAGCTCTGGAAATTACATATTGTTGTATTAAACAAACTTTTGTGGCATTTTAGCTCTGTGTGTGCTACGATCTTCGCGGAATTCCACATACCAAAGATATACGATGGCCGCCTATGGTCCTTCGGCTCCAAACGTTAAATAAAGTTGGACAGCACATAGTTGTTGACATAATCCACGACAAAGTCATAGGAAATCATTGCATAAAAATGTGCAAGCTTTAATACCAGCTTTCTAAAGATGATTTTTATTGCCACTTTACGAAACACAAGCAGTTGTATAATAAAATTTTCTGATACGATTTGATGTACGATTTGATGTACTTATTTGCAAGTCCTCGTATCATATTACATGATATACATATTACGAAAAAATAAGTTTTCACTAAAATTGTTCTTACTGCAAAGCGTTGCTTTCTTTGACTGCTGGTCTGATATTCGCAATACAGAGGAAAAATACTGCTGCGTCTAGCTAAGACTCTTAATAATAAACTCCAAAAGCGGAGCTTGCAAATTTTACATGAAACGTGGTATTGACAAAATAAATATCTCCTCTCAATGAAACACCTCATATTACTGCTGGTGCTTAAAATGTATACTGTGCACAAAATAAAAATGCATTTCTTTTCCTTGGTCGATTGACATGTTTGGAACAGGCAAACAATGTTGGATGACAAAAATTTAATGGTTCAAGCAAAATTTCGAATGTTGTTCAACTTTGTAAAAAAAAATGTCTTCTTCCAGCGAATTAAAACTTTAATATCATTAGAATGATTTCCAGGATGGTTCATATGGTTCACCAAGGAACAAAGATAAGGAAAAAAATCCAACGTACATATGAAGATTCATACAATCGCTGATTTGTTCAGCTCGCCAGCCAATGCGGTAACCGCAAGGTAAAACTTTCCCGTATAAAGATTTTTTAATTCGGAAGTTATTATTATTCGGCTTAAGTTCACAATAATTGAATTATTGCAAATTCAAATTATTTTTAAGAGTGGAATATTAGAATATCTAATCAGACTAATCTAATCATTATAAGCGTCCTTTGTTCGCTTTTACCACGTTTGATCGTGGATACTAGTATTAATGAAACATCAGCTATTTAATCAAATTTTGTGAGGAAATAGAATATGAGTATCTTATTCCTTTTTATTAATATGGTGAGCCGATATATCAGCTTCTGATTATTTATTTCAAATTTTGCAACTCTTATTTTTATACCTATTTTGCTTCTTCGGCTATAACTGTTTGCGATATGCAAAAGCATATAGATTGCTTCTGCTTTTATTTGCGATACTAATCAAAAGCAAAAGCAAATCAAATTCAAACTTTTCATAGCGTCGACTGTTGAAATTGCTGCGCAATTATTCATAAATCGTTTTCAGCTTCTGCTTCAACTGCGACTGTTATTTGTTTTTTTCATAAGCATAAGCAAAAGCATTTGTTCATTTTAAAAAGTTGGAAAAAGCCAAAGCAGTGAAAAGTAAAAATTTTACAACTTTTGCTACTTCGATTGTTATTTAAATAGTGATTTTAACCCCCTAGCTCTTCGTTGTATGAGTTTTTTTGTCTCTTTCTTAAAAAAGGGCCGAAATTTCCCCTTCAGCGGCTATATAGCGACCTGAAGTGCTCTAAAAGTTTCTACAAAAATATTTACACTAAAAATCTACTATAAGGGGAAACCAGAAAACATTCAAAACTTAAAATGTGTTTAGGAGTTAATTATTCCCAATTAGTAATCGGCATAGCACACCTTGCGTTTAATGTATAAGACTTGCTCAGCACTTTTATGTAAAGCATCAAGAGAAACATCTCTTCGTTGTATGGGTCATTTTGTCCCTTTCTTAAATGGAAGAAAAAACTACCCTCCAGCGGCGGCGATATAGCGGCCTGAAATGCTCTACAAAAATATTTATCATAAAATTCTACTATACGTCTTCAAAGACACCCAAGCTCCTGACCGAACTTGAAAGATACAAATCATTCAAAGCTTAAAATGTGTTTAAGGGTTAATTTCGTACTTATTCACAATTAGTAGTCGGCATAGGAAATCTTGCAAGCCTTGCGATTAAGGTATTAGACATGTTCAGCACTGTTATGTAAAACATCAGGAGAAACATTTTTATGGATCTTGTATGTGTCTTTTCATCCCTTTCTTAAGAAAGTTGAACTCCATCTAAACTGAATCCCAGATGAAAACTTTCAAAACGCCGGTACACGCATATATATATTTTTTAGTTGCCTCTACCAGAATCACAAGATTATTATTTTGAAAAATAAAAAAAATTCTTGTACAGTGTTATTTTCGTTTTCATTAAAGTTTCAAGATAAAGTAAAATATTTTTTTGTCCTTCGAACAATATCTGAATCTACCTGGTAGAGAAAAACTAAAATGGACATGCCATTAGTAAGGACAATATCTAATAAACTCGTTAGATATATTCAGCCATGTCACAGAATGCCATTCCGAGCAGTAAATACTAAGTAAATTCAGTAAAGTGCGACTTTGGCTCGCACACGAAGGGTTCCGTACGAATACACCCATATCCCTTTTCTTTTTTGCTCTCTTTTTCATTTTTTTAAATTTCTCGATTTGCTTTTTTTAATTTTTAAGTTTTTTTTCGTTGTTTTGGCGAATTTTTAACGCTTTTTCATTATGGTGAGTTTTTAATTTTTTTTTCGAATTTTTCGGTTTTTTGAAATTTATTTTATTTTTTGCCGATGTTTTTAGTTTTGGCAGTTTTTTTGGTTTTGGCGTTTTTTTTTTGTTTTAGCGATTTTTTTTCGCTTTTTAACGATATTTTTAGTTTTAGCGCTTATTTCGGTTTTGGGGATTTTTTCGGTTCTTTGATGATTTTTTTAGTTTCAGCGATTTTTTAACACTTTTTTCATTTTGGCGTTTTTTCGGGTCTTTACGATTTTTTAGTTTTGTCGCTTTTTTTGAAGCTTTTTGGTGGTTGTTATCCATTTTCGGCGATTTTTTATTTTTTTTAGTTTCAGCGATTTTTTTAGGTATTAGTGCTTTTTTTCATTTTGACACCTTTTTTCGGTTTTTTTCGTTTTTTTTTCGTTTTTTTGGCGATCATTTTAGTTTTGATGATTTTTTGCATTTAAGCGTTTTTTTTAATTTTGGTGCTATTTTTCCTTAAAGCACTTTTTTCATTTTGGTGCTATTTTTCGTTTTGACTATTTTTTAATGTAGGAATTTTTTAGTTTAGCGTTTTTTCAAAATTTCAAGAGTTTGCCTCTTACGGTTTCGAAGATGCAGCAAATTGTCTAAATTACATAGTGAAAATTACATTAACTGGTAGAACAGCCTTTAATTTTTATTGTTTTATATATATCAGTGTTAATTGGTGTTGTCCATTTTACAGACTACACCAATTAACACTATCTTTGAAAATTTAAAGTGTCTATATATATATATATATATATATATATATATATATATATATATATATATATATATATATATATATATATATATATATATATATATATATATATATATATATATATATATATATATATATATATATATATATATATATATATATATAGTATTTCCACATGTTTCGTTGCTCGCTTTAGAACACCCTTTAATTTTTATGTTATATATTTGTTTTACATATTCTGTAAAAGTTTCAGGTCGTAGCTCTTACTGTTCCCTAGAAAACAGCCTGTTACAGACAGGCAGACGGACGGACTGAACCCTAACAACATGCATACTTTTAGGAGAGTCAAATAAATATTTGACCATAAGCTTTTCATGTTAATAAAAAGCTTAATATGAGCTTTGCTTGTAAAAACAAGAGTATACAAACGCCTCAAGTAATAAAAACTTTATCATTGTAAAATCGACATATATAATAACCGGAATCTGAAGACTGCAGAACAAAAACAGCGGAATGCAAGTACGGAATTAAAACCATTCCGATCGCTCCTTTATTGCAACGAAGTCATACCTCATTTTCATATCTCCTATCTTAATATAAACAGAAGTTATATTCACTAAAGAGCTAATAGCTGGTAATAATAACTACATGCAATAAAGGAGGGATATGTAATTTATCTTATTAGTACTTTATATGATCCATATTTTAGCGTTTTTAGATTTTACTTGAACCGTTTATCTATTTTGTTTCAGAATAAATTTAAACAGTTGAGTTCGTACGAATGCATTTTTGGTGGTTGAAGTGTTAGTTCTTAATACAATTCATTTCAGTTTCCACAACTTTATTTTTATTCCTTCTCCATTCAATATGCTATTATTTTGTAGTATGTACTAAGCGGTAAATAGAAACAGTATGGAGCCCTTGTAGAAGGCAGCTTTAAACTTTCTTTGGAAGAACAACTACTTCACGCTCCATTCCATGTTCATATCATTTTTACAATCGTTGTCATTGCGGAGAAGGTCTTCTTAATATTTCTTCTGGAAGGCCTTACAAAAGACCTTGTAAAAAGACCATTTTGAAAGGTTTCTGAGGAAGGTCTGTTAAAAGCAAATTTCTTTAATCACGGTATTTTTATAGCGGTTTTTGTATTTTTGATTAATGTGATTTTTTATTTTGAACCTTGTATTTCCTTTTATCCAAAGTAATTTTTTACATATGAAGCTAAAGTTCATGTAAGTATTTAGTAAGAAGGAATTGGACATGAATACGAGTAGTTTCGCCAGACTAAATAAGTTATTCAGCTGCAACATAAATTTCATAATAGCAGCATGTACGTTAATTTCAGTTTCATATACAAATTATTTGCGAAAAAAGAATACGAGAATGTTTGTTATTTCTAAAGTACACTTTTTGTTAACCAAAACGAAAAATCTAAAAATAGAAGTCTCATTCCTGCTTCGTTATAATAAAATGTCTTTAATCAGGGAGAGATAAGGCCGTCTAAAATAAGGAGTAAGAAGACCTTTAAGAGGACTTGAAGTGAGAATGCCTTTTCACTTTGACCGCTAAGTAGTATCTATGCATGTGCATATGAACGTGCGTGTGTGTGTGCTGCATTTTTACATTTTTATGTTTCGTTAAAATGCATTCTTTTGTTAAGTGTTATCGAAACATTTTTCTTGTTATTCTACAGCTAACAATTTCGGTGGAACAATTGATAAGTAAAGATTTTTTTATACCCTTCACTACTTAAAGAAAGCACGTGTATCAAATTGCTAATTCTTGTTTAACAATATTTGTTACATCTATTCGATTGCCCAAAGTTTCTCAAAAGACCTCAGATAACTTGCGTAGGAGTATTCAAGAGCGCTCCGTTAGATAGAATTAGTGAAATCGGTTCAGAAGCTGTAAAACGATTGGCATTCATGGTGCGAGGGTATAACTATATCTAGCAACAAATTAAATTGTTACAATCCATACATTTTCAATGTAGCCACTGTATATCCACAACTATTTATTAGGTATTTACGAGAGTGTAAGCATCTGTAAATGTTAGTGTGTGTGCATTTTGTTTTCGAAATATTTTATTTCTTCCAAAAATAGCAATCGTTTGTTCTCATATTCACCATTCCATACATTGTTTACTAAAAAATTTGCATTCATTGCAAGTTTAATACAAAATTTTTCTCTGCATTAGAAAAAATATTGTATTTGTTTTCCACCATTTCCATTTCAGTCGTTTATTTTAACCATTTGAATTGATTGTTCGTACACATGTTTTGGCTACAATATTTTCGCTTTAGTAATTGCATGATTTAAATTTCTATTTCTAAGAATTTTTTAATTGATGTTTCACACAATCATCTAGATGTTTATGTATGTGTATTCGTGCCGATACTTTTTCCTGTTGCTGCACATATTTTAATTAGATTTTATATAATTTTTATTGGAATTGTGCAACATGAACGAAACGACTATTTTGATTGGTTTTTAAGTAATTTTGTTCCGTTTATTACTTAATTTTTGTATAACAAAAATAAACTAGATTAATTGGAAACTATAAAATCAAGGAGTTTTAAATTGTTTTTTATAGCAGAGGTTAGCTAGAAGCCATATTATGGTGCAACGCAGTGGTAACTTTTACGAGGATAGGAAATTGTTATGGTCCTGGATAAGTCTTAATTAAAATTAAATTTTTATAATTAGCAACTATTATATAGAAAATTTTAGCCAGCTATGTCGCCGCTGAAGAGGAGTTTTTTGCTCCTTTTTAAAAAAGTGGACAAAAACGACCCACACAACGAAGAGTTAGAGGATTAAAATATTCCACAAAAATGTTTCTCGTAGTGTTTTACATAAAACCACTGAGAACATCTTATACCTTAAATGCAAGGTTTACAAGATAGATATCCTATGCCGAGTACTAATTGTGAATAAGTACGAAATTAACCTTTAAACACATTTTAAGTTTTGAATGACTTGAATTGAGTCTGAAGCTTGAGTGTCTTTGAAGACTGATAGTAGAAATTTATTGCAAATATTTTTATATAGGGTGGCGCATAAGTAACGTTAAGATTTGATCAGTGAATACATTTTTTAATTTAAGTCTTTTTTTTCGTCTCTTTACAGAATTAACTAAATAATACTTGGGAAATTTATGATGGAAAGGCTTAGCACAGAACAAAGAACCAAAGTTGTTCAATTTTACTTTGAAAGTCAGCATTCGATTATTCAGACACAAAGATCATATCGAAATTTCTTTCATGTTCGAAATGCTCCTAGCGCTCCAACAATTTACCGATTGGTTCAGCGTTTTGGGCAACAAGGGGCTGTCTGTGATCTTCCGCGTGCTGGAAGACCTCGTGCAGTTCGAAATGAAGTGAGCATTGCTCGAGTGCAAGCAAGTATTGAGGAAAACCCCGAAACTTCCACCAGGCGACGTTCTCAGCAGTTAGGGATGTCTAGGCGGTCTTTGCAAAGAATTTTACATATGTTACATCTTTTCCCATATAAGATGCAATTGGTTCACGAGTTAAAACCAAATGATGCACAAGAACGCATTCAATATAGTCGCCGTTTTCAAGAATTGTGCCTAGAAAACAACGAGTTTATTCACAAACTCATAATGAGCGATGAGGCTCATTTTCACCTAAATGGTCACGTGAATAAACAAAATTGCAGAATATGGGGCAGCGAAAATCCAAGAATAATTGTTGAAGATCAAATGCACCCACTTAGATGCACAGTATGGTGTGGAATAACTTCAGAGAGGATCATTGGATCATATTTTTTCGAAAACGACGAAGGAGTTGCGATTAATGTGAACGGCATTCAATACCGGGAAATGATTGAAAATTTGTTAAGGCCAGCGGTGCAGAACTATCCAGATTTGTGGTTCCAACAAGATGGAGCCACAGCTCACACAGCTCGTCCAACTATGGCTATCCTGCGCGAAATTTTTGGCAGTCGAATAATATCACGTTTTTCTGATTTTAAGTGGCCACCACGTTCGCCTGATTTAACGGCTCCCGATTTTTTTCTTTGGGGTTACCTAAAGGGTAAGGTATATGCCAATAAGCCTAGAACCATCCAACAACTTAAGGCCAATATCCGAGAAGAAGTGGGGGCGCTGGGACCTGAAATTCTAAGAAAAGTTATGGAAAATGCTTTGGAAAGAGCACGTCAGGTAGAATCAAACAATGGGCTACATTTGAAAGATATTATCTTTAAAACATAATGTGAACATATTTCCAAACTATATTCTAAATTTTAATAAATGCCAACGTTAAATAAAAGCAGAAAGAAAAGAGTTATACATTGAATAAATCTTAACGTTACTTATGCGCCACCCTATAGAATGTTTGAGGCGGCTATGTTACCACTGAAAGGGACTTTTTGTCCTTTCTTAGGAAAGGGACAAAAAGACCCACACAAAGAAGAGTTACAGGGTTAAACTGTTCCAAAAAATGTTTCTTGTGAAGTTTTGCACAAAAGTACTGAACACATCTTATATCTTAAAAGCAAGGCTTAACAGATTTCCTATGCCGATAACTAATAGTGAATAAGTATGAAATTAACCCAAGCTCCAGACTCAACTGGATCGCCAGAAATCTTTCAAAACTTAAAATGTGATTAATTAAGTTTTAAAGATTTCTGGCAATCCAGTTGAGTCTGGAGCTTGGGTATCTTTGAAGACCTATTATAGAGTTTGTTGTAGAACATTTCAGCACGCTATATCACCGCTGAAGGTAGTTTTTTGTAACTTTTTTAAGATAGCGACAAAAATACCCATAAAACAAAGAGTTATAGGGTTAAAATGTTCCACAAAAATGTTTGTCGTAATGTTTTATGTAAAAGTGTTGAACTAAGATGTGTTCATTCGTAAGGCTTACAAGATTTCCCATACTGAAGAACTATAACTATGTGCAAAAAGAGGGGAAATTTAACTCCTCCTAAAATGAATTCCAAATATAAGCTTTCAAAACGCCGGTACATGTAAATATATGTATATATTTTTGGTGCCCTCTGCCAGAAACAGTCGTTAGAACCATTATTGTTTAATGTTATCTGGGCATTTCCACAGGAAAGTCCACTTTTTGTCACGTGCGACACCAATTATGTTTGTCTTTTTTTTCAAAGAAAACGTAAGTTTTTTTTTACTGCTTTATATATTTGTGTTGGCCGTAAGTAGCTCTACCTTAAGTAAAAGTTTAGGAAAAATCGAACTACATGGTTCTGATATATAAGCTTAGTTACTTAATGTCTCACGTGACCAAAAAGCATACTTTCTTGTGCAAATTCCCATTTACAAAACAAAAAGCATCTACAACACTTTTAGCTGCAGTAAAAATATTGGGCTACTCTATAAGTCATGATCTAACATCACAAATATATTTATGGCCATTTGTGCTAAAGTAATAAAAACTAACGTTTAAAAGAAATAAAACAAACAATAAAAACTTTAGTTTCTTCAGAATTCATATAATTTACATAAATTGCAAACTCTT
This sequence comes from Panzeria rudis, assembly GCA_956483635.1. Lineage (NCBI taxonomy): Eukaryota > Metazoa > Arthropoda > Insecta > Diptera > Tachinidae > Panzeria > Panzeria rudis. Next base: position 151,465,920 of record OY101448.1, on the reverse strand, counting down.
TTTAGCTCGTTAATTTTTTATTTAAATTTATATGAAAATTAAAATCTTTTTAATCTCACTCCTGAATATAAAATTTTTCTTTTATATTCCTGTATGCCAAACTTCAGTGCAGACATAAAGATTTATTTAATGCACTTCGCCATAAACAAAATCATAATTCAGTTGTCTATTTAATTCACTTTAAACGACCATAGAACTTTTATCTCTAACGTAGCAGCAGATATTAAAAAAAAAATAAATGTTGACCTTTTTATCTCTATGATGACCTCGACAACAAAAACAACATAAAAGCTTCTTTAAATGTTGGCCATAATTGTTCATTTCTGTACATTTAACAACAAACTAAATTATTTTCTGGGAAATTAATAACAATTATGAACTGAAAATAAATGAAAATCATTTAAAAAAAAAATTTTTTTTTTAAATTAATCCTTTAAGAGTTTAAGCGAGATGGAGTTGAGTGAATGAATCAGACAGTCAAACACAACAAACAAAAACCCAGACAAAATGACGAAATGCCTGTAGTAAATGATGCTGGCTGGTTGGTTTGTTTTTCTTTTTCTGCTTTGAGCTTTTCATTTCGAAAATACATTTACCAGGATTATTGTACAAAAATACTTTAAACTGGAAAATTTGTTATTTTTTATTATGATTGCTGTTGTTGCTGCCGTATGTTGTTGCAACATATAACCATTACAAGTACAGCAAGCAGCAACAGCAATAAAGTTTGCAAAAAGCATTGATATTAAGTACAATATTGTATGAGTTTTTGACCAAGTAAAAGTTAAAAGGAGAAAAGAGAAGGAGTAACAAACAACCAGTCTCACTATTTGGTTATACCAACCAACCACCACCACTAGTTTGTTTGTCTAGCTGGTTTGTTGTTTTGTATCCCTGACAGTTTGTCCATACTTTCAGGGCCTGTGTTACAGAGATACACTTTCTCTATTGCTTTTATACACATTTTTTCTTTGTTTTTTGCATGTCTAATAAAACAACAAATTATTTCTAGTTGCATAAATTCACACCAAGCAACATACTCACTCTAATGGAAAATTGAAAAAAAAGAAATCTTCTTAAAAGTTATACAAAAGTTTTGCCAGTTTTGTTTGGTTTCGTTTGGTTTTTTGGTACTATTTTTGACCTTTTCTATTTACAGAGTGTATCATTGTGGCAACTTTGACAGATTGCCTATGAGAAGTTGTCAGAGAGTTCATTTTATTGCAAACAAATTTAAGCATGTTTATCTTTAGAAAACTGTAAATCATTATGAAGATGGAACAGTAATTAAATCTGTAATCTTTAAGTTTTAAATACTACAACAAAGATATGACATATTATTCTGTGTTGTTTTTAAAGCTAATGGGCCATATTCAGAGTCATCAAAAAAGTATGCTTTATGAGTTCTAAAGACAACTTTGATTACTTTTGCTATACTTTATACATGAAAACCTATACTTTATGCCCAGAAGTGTGTATTGTGTGAAGTGTGTATGCTTTATGAGTTCTAAAGACAACTTTGATTACTTTTGCTATACTTTATACATGAAAACCCATACTTTATGCAAAGAAGTGTGTATTAAACTTAAAACTAGCTGAAGTTGCTTTTAACACCACTTAAAATCACCTTTTTCTTGTGTTTCTCTGAACAATTTGCAATGCAATTGTTGCCACAATGATTATAAATTTAATTTAACAACACACAAATATTTTACTAAATTGTTCTGCTTTTGTTTATCTTTCTTTTTATTATTTTCTGATAATGTATTAAAGTATAACTATATCAAGTAGTCGCAAGCGACCAGCTGCTAATATTTTCCCTTTCTATATACATTTCATGCATGCTATAAAATTTGTATATAAATTTCGTACATGTGGGTGTAAATTATATTTTCTTATTAAAGACAAATACGCTTTTGCTTTGTTGAACAGGGTGAGTTTAGCAGTAAATCTAGATATTTTTGAACAAAATAGATAAGCGCATATTGTTGTAAGTGTGGACTTGCATCTACTTTGTATAGATATGCTTTGAAAATGAACAAAGCCGTATGATCGGAGACGCCACTGGTTTATATTTCGTTATAGATTCTATGACAACATTTTCTAGATTTTGAATATCACCCGCTTAAAGCTAACTTCAGTTAAAACATACTAATTTTTTGACTATAGTAAACAAATAGTTACCAATAGGTTTTTAATTTAAAGTTATTACTCAAATAACCTGACTTTAGTGTTTGACTATGAGTAAGGGAGCCCATATTTTTAGTTTCATGGCCGATTTTTTTTCCTCTGATTTAATTTCAATTTTTCTTAATTGCGAAATATATGAAATTTTCTTGAAACTGATTTAATTTATTAATTACATTAATAAACCATTTAAACAAAAGTGTAACATGTCTTGTATTCTCAAAACCATAAAATTTTTGAATCCAAAGTAAATTTCGTTGAGTGATATTCAGAAAAAATTAATAATAAATTTAGTAAAGTGCGACGTTGGCTCGCACACTAAGGGTTCCGTACGAATACACATATCTTTTTTCATTTTGGCAATTTTTTCGTTTTGCTTTTTCGTTTAATGTTAGCATTTTGTAATGACTTTGTAAGTTTTTTTTCGTTTTTGGCGATTGTTTTTAGTTTTGTGGCTTTTTCCATTTTGTTGATTTTTTCGTTTTTTGCGATTTTTCGTTTTTTTGCGATTTCTTTTTGTTTTTGCCGATTTTTTTTAGTTCAATATTTTTTGGTTTTGGTGGTTTTTTTTTGTTAAACGTTTTTCTTTCGCTTTTTGACGATATTTTTCGTTTTAGCGATTTATTTTTTGGTTTTGGCACTTTTTTTGTTTTGGCTCTTTTTGCGGTTTGGGTATTTCTTTCGGTTTTTTGTGATTTTTTTAGCGATTTTTTTTTTTTTTTTGTTTTGGCACTTTTTTTGTTTTGGTGATTTTTTTACTTTTGGCGCTTTTTTTAGCTTTTGCACTTTTTTGGTTTGGCGAATTTGATTTTGAGTTTTCTCGTTTTGACGACTTTTTTCGGGTTTTGGCGTTTTTTTTGTGATCTTTTTTAGTTTTGGTGATTTTTTGCATTTCAGCGATTTTTTTATCTTTGGTGCTTTTTTTCTTTAGGCGCTTCTTTCATTTTGGCGATTTTTCGTTTTGATATTTTTTTTTTAATTTAGGAATTTTTAGTTTTAGCGTTTTTTTAAATTTCAAGAGTTTGCCTATTACGGTTACCAAGATACAGCAAATTGTCGAAACTACATAGACAAAATTACATTAACTGATAGAACAGCCTTTAATTTTTATTGTTTTAAATATCAGTATTAATTGGTGTAGCCTTTCATAGAGACTATACTAATTAACACTGACTATGAAAATTTTAAGTGTCTATATATAAATGTCTGTACATTACATTAGTATTTCAACATGTGTCGTTGCTCGCTTTAGAACACCCTGTAATTTTTAACCGTCATATATTTGTTGTTGTAGAGGCTAAAGTTTTACATATCTGTGAAAATTTCAGATCGGTTCTCGAGAAAACAGCCTGTATCAGACAGATAGGTAGACGGACAGACAGACAGGCAGACGGACGAACGGACAGCGTAGCGAAAACAATAGAGTTCCTTTATACTTTTGGTATACGGAACCCTAAAAATAATCACTATTCCCAGAAACAGGGATAAAATTAACATCGATTTGATTTTCATCCTACACGGGAAAACATAGCACCGTTGTTTTCGGAAGTCGCCAGAATCCAGTCATCAGTGGTCATATGTAAGTATGTATCGCAGTTTATTACCACTTCACACAGCAAAATTTCATATTAAAATCGCCGAAGACAAGATAAAAATAACATTTTACAATAGTGAAGTTGATATTGAAATAATACGAAGAATCATGTTGAATCAAAGTTATTGCAAGTTAAAACAACGTGAATTGGATGCTGAAATAACACGAACAATCATGTTGAATCAAAATTATTTCAAGTTAAACAACGTGAATTTGACATTGAAAGAACACGAAAAATCATGTTGAATCGAAGCTATTTCAAGTTGAAACATCATGAATTTAATGTAAACATTTTATTAATTATTTCACATACGTGATGTGTATTCCCATAGGCATCAGAACAGTGTATGTTGTAGTTGGCTGCCCTAGCCAAGATTTGAACTCGGGCTACTTGCTTGGCAGTCAACACGCTAACCACTGCAGCAAGAACAGCTTCAAAACTACTTAAGATACACTCTAAAACACTTTTGTTGAAAATTAGGTCAATAATAGTAGGAAACACTTTACTCATTATTATCGACCTAAAATTAGACACGCATTCTTTTTGTTGATTTTTGAACAAAATATGTTTACTTAAACAAATAAAAAATTAGCGGCAAAGCGGTTGGCTGCTTGCAGCATCTAACCGCGACCTCTTGTCTGATAGTCTGTCGTATCTACCTATCAGCCATAGGCATATTATACTTCGTCTGCCATTTTATCCACTTGAACTAAATATGTATGTTTAATTTGTGAAGTCAAATTAGACAAATTATGTTTGTTTATTACAAATACCTACAAAATCTATGCAATTTTAGACAAAGAGAAATTTTCAACACAAATTTAGACATAATATGATCCAAAATTTTAAGTTATGTTTTAAAGTGTATACGCTAATATAAATACGATGATAAATAATATGAATTTTATTTTAATTCAACATGATTTAATTGATGATTAAACATTAAATTTGTCTGAAATTAAGGTTATAGCCAGGTTGATTTAAAATGAAATGTTGATTTAAAATAAAATGTTCCAGAAAATATTTATTTAAAATTTTCGCTCCACCACTAAAGAAAAGAAATACTTGGAAGTTTATACGGAGTACAGCTTGTTGCAGACAGAAAGAAGCCTTATAGAAGGCAAATAGTTTAATTTTTTAAATAACTTGACAATTTTAAGAACATTTTGTTTAGCAATTTGTAACAAATTGTGTTATAATAGTTACATACTTTCATTTTGGGTAAGTCTTTGTTTTAAATATACATACATATTGAAAAAATTGGTACTGTGATGGTCTAAAAAATTATCTTTATTTTTATAGTTTGTAAAAAATCAAAAACCCATTTTCAGTCCCTGTATTCCATTTAACAGAAAGAATGGATGAGTTCTCTGCAGATAAATCCGTAACATCAGGGATTTGTTGCTTATGTGTTCGCCGAAAACTTGTTTGACTACTAAAATCGCACCTGAGCCTATTTGAAGGGGTTTAAAAGCAAAGAAGTATAAGTACCAAAACTGGGATAATTGAGTTATATGCAAAAATTAATACATAATACTAATATCTATTACTATAAAAAAATTCAGACCTGTAGGATGACCTCAAAAAACACTATGTATTAGAAACCAAAAATATTAGGTATGAAATGCATATGAACAAAAAACTTTGAAGCTTAATTACTCAGAATTTTGTTTCTTGCACTTGTATCCCTTTGCTTTTAAGCACCTCATTTTAGAAATTGTATCAAGAATAATACGCTATCCTTCGAGATAATTAGTCGTGAGTTCCACAATCATCTATCTGTCTTCAGTCAACTTAAGTTGAAAATGTAGGCAACAAACAAATGGATAAAATCAATAAGTTTTAGTATGCTTGAAAATAATTTTTCTTAGTATTGCCAAGAGCAAAATTAGCTGATTGAAAATTATTTGTTCGCTCGTTACTGATCTTTTTGTTTAAATGTTTACTCCATCCAGCTTTCTCTGTCATATATTAAACACACTTATAAATCAATGTCATTCTGTTGTGGGAGGTGTTTTTGAGGGTGGAAAGTTGCCTAATTTTTTGCACAAAGATTTACAGCAGCAATAATACAGTTTTTGTGTGTGCTGGCATTGCTGGCATGTTCTGTACTCGTATGTCCTTGTAAGCTTTCAGGCATACATTCGTTCAAATGTTTGTATATTTGTTTAAATGAGTGTGCGGATGATTTGTAAATTTAAGCCAACAACAAGACGTTACTATTAGGAGTACTTGTATGAAATTCTTGTCCTTTTCTGGTAGGTTCAAATGCATTTGGATGGATTTTCTTAAGTAGGATTTTTAGAATATATAAATTATTGAAGGAAAAAAAAATATTTATATGTGTTTTACAGTCCATATGGCAGAGAGGTAATACTTATGACTGACATGCGAGTTCAATCCTATATGTTTTCAAATATTTTTTTTTACAATTATGTTCAGTTCATATTATATATAACAAAGTTCTTAACCTGAATTAAAAATGTTTCAAAAAAAGTCATGTTCGATTTATGCTATTTATAAAATAATAATTTGTCTAATTCGCAACCTGTTGTAGGTACTGTCAATTTTTATAGAAAATCTGTAAAAGAATAAAAAAATGACACCATAATGATATCAAGAGTTTGGATCTAAAATCCTCTAGTACTGTTATGAAACTTCTACCCTTCATAAAGCCTGATTGCTTTACAAACAACAGATTTTTGTATATAAGATAATCGTTTAATAAATAAGCAATTTATTCACTTATTGGCATAGTAGTGGTGCCTGCGCATATGAAACAGAAGATGACGATATAAAGCGCAACAATAACTTAAAATGGCATGAGTTCAATGCTCAGCAGAGGCATTTGATTTTTATTATCTTTTCTCAAATATTGAAATTTTTAACATGTTATTTGTAAGGACTTTCCTCCAATGACATCGCCATGTTAAAGTAATTTGTTAAAATGTCAAAATCGAAGTAATGAAATGAAAATATGTTGTTAGCATTTTAACTCATTACTTTGCCATCAAAATTTTTTTAGGGCGTTCATTATAGGGCGTTTCAAAAGACTAGAGAATGAAAATTTTGTTTAAAACAATCAATGGAATTGCAATCAAACAATCATAATGGAAAACGTGTTTCGGAATACAAAAGAATTACACTAGCACGATTGTCGTGGCACCACCTATTAGATTTGTCGGAAAATGTCCACTTTAGTGAAGAGCATGTATTAAGATTTCACCAAGGCGTCTCTTCTATAGAAGGAAAATTACATATTCCCGAAGATATTAAAAACTTTTTATTTTAAATTTTAGAATGAAAAATACTTAAGGAGCAACTTACTTATCGTTCCGGCAACGAACCTTTGTAACTACGTATTACTTAATAACACAGAAAAAAATAAGTTTCGTTTTTGATAACAAAAATCCCGGTATTCAATAATTTTTTTTTCAAATTTCCTGTGATAAAGAATTCCCCTATATTGATAACAGAATTATTTCAAAATAAAAATATATATATAAATTAAAAATATTTTGACATGGCTGGAATACGAACCCGGGCTTTCCGGACGTAAAGCATACACTCTCTAGCTGAGCCATATCCCATTTATTTTTTTATGGGATACAACTTGTTTTAAGTACTTATGTATAAAAAGAAAAGAAATAACCGACATGGAAAAGAAATACTTACAACGAAATATTTTATTATGTTAAAGATAAATGTTATTGAAATTCATTTTTTTTTTAATAACATGGTCTTATTGAATATAATTCTTGTCTATTTTTTTCTGTGAAGTTATTTTTACACTATCTCACAAGCCGTTCGACGTCTGTAGAAAATGCAACCCTGATCTAATGAGTTTATGGAAAGTTAAAAAATATAATAACCTGACAAGTGGTGATAGCAAACTACACGTGAGCACTGACGATGGAAGTGTAGCGGCTTCCGAAAGTGGCGCTACTCTGTTCTGCTGTGTACGTTGAAAAATTAAGTTGATGTTAATTTTTCCTTTGTTCCTTGGAATATTAATCATACCCAATTCTTTCTGAATATAACGTTACGAACCTTAGCCTAATAATCAATTTAGATTAAAAAAAAACAATAACAACACATTATATCAGGGTTGCATTTTGTGCAGAAGTCGAACAGCTTGTATAATAGTCTAAAAACAGCTTTACAAAATAAAAGAAACAACATGAATATCGTCTGTTGAAAAAAGTTCAATATTTAAAAACAAAAATGCTCAAACATTTGCAATAAACATTTTGACATGAATTTATTAGCAATATTTGACGCATATTATTACTTGGTATCTTATCTACAGTCTGGCATATAGAGACAGCAAAACAACAAACTTATAATCATTCCAGATGGCCCTTCATATACATTTTCTCAACTACTAAAATAACTTTGTATATTTGTATTATATTTGTAATGCCTTTGTATCTTCTGGTTCATCCTTCTTTGGGTATCTACTTGGATATACGAATAACAACTCATTCTTATAATCCTTGTTTAGTTTTATGTTTATTTGAATGCACTTTGAGAATGTTGGAAACAGTGTATTGCAAAAATTAAGTCATATTAATCAATAATTGAGTGAGCAATACAAAAAATTAAAAATAGCATGGCTCTAACGACTGATTCTGGCAGAAGGCACAAAAGAAATATTTACATGTATCGGGGATTCGAAGGTTTACATCTGGGGCTCATTATAGAGGGAGTTAAAATTCCCCCCCTTTTCCACATAATTACACTCTAAAACACTTTTGTTGAAAATTAGGTCGATAATAGTTGGCAACACTTTACCGATTATTTTCGACCTAAAATTACACATAAATTATTTTTGAACAAAATGTTTTTACTAAACAAAGCGATTGGCTGCGTGCATGTGTGAACCGCGACCTCCTGACTGATAATCTGACGTATCTACCATTGAGCCATAGCCGTATTACAATCTATGTTAAATTTTTTCCACTTGGACTAAATGTGTTTAATTTGAAAGGTTTTTTCTTTAATAAAATAACTACAAAATCGATGTAATTTTAGACAAGGAGAAATTTTCAACACAAATTTAGACAATATATGATCCTAAATGAACCTAATGTTTTAGTGTATAGTGAGTCGTCATAGGAAATCTTGTAAGCCTTACGTTTAAGGTATAAGATGTGTTCAGCACTTTTATGTCAAACACCACCAGAAATATTTTTGTAGACCATTTTAGCCCACTATACCACTGCTGAAGGGGAGTTTTTTTCCCATTTTTTAAGAAAGGTACAAAAAAAACCATACAAACGGAGAGTTAGAAAGATGAAATTTTTCACAAAACTGTTGCTCGTGTATGGGGGTATTTTTGTCCCAGAAATCACTCAAAACTTAAAACGTGTTTAGGGGTTAATTTCGTACTTACTCATAGAAAATCTTGTAAGCACTTCAGCACATTTATGTAAAATACCATGAGAAACACTTTTGTAGAACATTTTAGCCCGTTATTTCACTGCTTAAGGGGAGTTTTTCCTCTTTTTTTTATGGGATGGAAAGACCAATACAGCGAAAGAGTTAGAGAGTTGAAATGTTCCACAAGAATGTTTCTCGTTGTGTTTCACATAAAAGTGCTGAGCACATCGTTTATCTATGCCGAGTTATGCGGCATTACAGGAGCGATATGTATATCATCAGATATCTGAGTTTTTTTTTTAGTTTAAACGTTTTAAGCCTCTTTTTCTTTGTTTTGCTCCCCACTATTTAATTTTTTACTTATTTTCCACACAGATCTTCTCCAAGCCATACAATATCTAATAAGCATGTAGGTGTACATCTAACCTCGTACAAGTATTGTTAATAATCTATAAGCAAGTGCAGTGCACAATGGGACCGATGATAAAATATATTTAAATAAACTTTTAAGCTACTGATTAGATTTATTTGCAACTTGGAGCACCAACAGACGAAAAGTTACATTTTCAGATGTATAATTTAATTTATTAATTTACATCATCATAATTTAAGTTGGTGAAAGCTAACAACTAATCTAAGTGATACAATTAAATCAACATTGTTTCAACTTGAAATTACTTTGATTCAACATGATTCTTCGTATTATTTCAGTGTCAACTTCATTTTGATTAACTGTACGGGAATATTAAATCAGCACGAAATATAGTTATTTCAAAAGGAAAAACAGTCAAATTATTTTAAAATCATGTTGAATTAACATGAAACACCTATGAAGCAAAATCACTATCGAAAAATGTTAAATTAACCTCATTTTCGACGATTTTAATATGCAATTTTTCTGTAAGTTAGTAACTGATTTAACTACTGTAAAATAACGCAAACGATATAAAGTTTGAGTTGATAAGTATGTTGTTTAGAAATTGCAACATAATACCAAGTATTTGTTAGGTAATTAAATACTTTGTCTCGCTTAAGCTCCTTCAATTTGTTTTTTCAATTAAATTATTTTTATTACAAAGAAATTCTGAAGACTGTTAACAATTGAAGCACACAAAAAAAGTTTGACTGTACGGAAAATTGAACATTATGATGTTTGGAGAGCAACCATGATCTCATCATCAGAATTATTGCCCTATTAGACCGCACTGCCAATCACGGGACCTGCAATTAATCAGATTGAATATCAATTTCCTTTAAGCAATTTGGCTAAGGTACCCCGTAGTTTTTCAGCTTTCAATTCGGCTGAGGTACCATCCCTATAAGTTTTCATTTGATGGTTTGAAAATTTAATATTTTCTTGTCTTGTTGGTCAATTGAGCTTTTAAACAGAAAAAAATAAGTTTCGTTTTTGATAACAAAATCCCGGTATTCAATAATTTTTTTTTTTCAAATTTCCTGTGATAAAGAATTCCCTTATATTGATAACAAAATTATTTCAAAATAAAAATATATATATATAAATTAAAAAAATGTTGACATGGCTGGAATAAGAACCCGGGCTTTCCGGACGTAAAGCATACACTCTATAACTGAGCCATATCCCATTTATTTTTTTATGGGATAGAACTTGTTTTAAGTACTTATGTATAAAAAGAAAAGAAATAACAGGCATAGAAAAGAAATACTTACAACGAAATATTTTATTATGTTAAAGATAAATGTTATTGAAATTCATATTTTTTTTAATAACATGGTTTTATTGAATATAATTCTTGTCTATTTTTTTCTGTGTATTGTTTGCCTTCTAATCCAATCTTCAAATAAGGGCAATTTAATTGAAAATTTATATTGAATGAACTTGAGCTAGAAGATTATGTATATATGGGTTAAAAACATACAGTTCGACTAATAATTCATAGCTTAACTTTTAACACTAAAGGCACATACATAACTAAGAATGTACTTGTAAAGAAAACAAAGCCAGGAAACAATTTTGGCCGACATATCTAACATCAGAAAAAACCTAAGACTTTAACAGACATTTGGCGAAGCAGTAGGCAGTTTTCTGGTACGACGTTTCTGCACATTGTCTGAAATGTTATCCGATTTTAGTTTTCGTTACAATTCTCATTTATCTCTTGAGTTTATACTCACAAATATTTGAGTTTTTTAACTTATAAAATGTGGGCAAATGTTTTCTGATGAGCTGGCATAAGCAGCACAACAATGCATGGAGAATTTTTAACGACATTTCTGATAAATTTCTAATTTTAGCTCCGACTTTTCTCTGATATTAATACGTCAGGACGTAAAACGCGTCAGATAAATCGGAAAATTTTCTGACGTTTTGTCAGACATTTTTCCAACATTTACAAGACATGTCGAAAATTCCTTTATAATTTCGTCGGAATTCGTACAGAATTCTGTTAGACCTTTCGGTATAGTTTTTAGAATTTCCTCAGAAAAAGAGATCCGATTTCTAGTCAACCACACACCTGATTTTCGGTACATTTTCTGACCGACATCGGATAAGAATTCGGCATCTTGTGCAGACTTTCTGACCGACTTCGGACCGAAATAGGCAAAAATTGTTTGCTGGGAAGACACATTCACCAACATATACATAAGTATTCGGAAAGCGATGCTTTTCAAACTAGTAATAAAGGGAAACAATAAAAAGTCCCACTGTGCATTACGTTGCTGTATACTAAACAGCATGCAAAGAAAGCTGGTATGTATTTCTTTGGATAAATGTTTTACACAGAAACTAATTTTGCCCTCAAGATTTTAAGCTGATACTTAAGATGCAATAAATTTGCAAATGAGTATAAATTTGAAAACATGCTTCTCTAGCAAATGTACTGTAAATGTAATATAAAAACGAAAGGAAACTATCCAATTTACTCGCAACGTTTTAGTATAATGCGTATATTACTACCATAATCATAAAAAAAAGTATGAACAATTTTTGTAATCAGCAACTGATTCGATTAAAATGTGTTTGTATATCTAAATAGGAAATATTGTTTATATATCCATACCGAAAATGTTCATATTAAAATCGTTGAAAACCAGGTTAATTTAAAATTTTTCGGTAGTGATTTGGCTTCATAGGTATTTCATGTTAATTCAACATGATTTTACAATAGCCATTAAAGAACATTTTTTCTTTTGAAATAACTATATATTTCATGTTGATTTAATTTTCCAGTACAGTTAAATCAAAATGAAGTTGATACTGAAATAATACGAAGAATCATGTAGAATCAAAGTTATTTCAAGTTGAAACAACATGAATTCGGTAGTGAAATAACACCAAGAGCCAAGTTGAATCAAAGTTATTTGAAATTAAAACAACGTAAAATTTATATTGTTCAATTAAATTTATCATGTTCAATTAAAGTTATTTCAAGTTAAAGCAACATGCATTAAATGTAGCAATTTTATTAATTGCTGAACTTTCATGATATGTATTAGCATACACTGAAAATGATCCATGTAATATTTTACGAAAAAAAACTTTCGTAAATATTACAAAAAATAATTTAAAAATAATTTTAAATATCAACTTGAAAGTGATTTAATTCTCGTATTCAATTGTCACGGAAAAGATGTATATATAAGAATTAAAATCACATTCAACAGAGCCACCTGACAAGTGGTGATAAGCAAAAAAAAAACGTGAGCACGGACGATGAAAGTGTAGCGGCTTCTGAAAGTGGCGCTACTCTGTTCTGCTGTGTACGTTGGAAAATTAAGTTGATGTTAAATTTTCCCTAGTTCCTTGGAATATTAATCATGCACAATTCTTTCTGAATTAAACGTTACGAGCCTTTGCCTTACAATCGATTTGGACTTAATTTAGGCAATATTTTTTTGAATTTACGAAAGTAGCGAAAACATTTCGTAAACAGTTTTCCTTGTTAAAAAATGTATTTGAAATAAAAAAAAATATATTAAATTTTTTTTTCATATATTGGCAAATTTTTCAGATATAAGTAAATCAAACAAATTGTTAGCTCTTATAAATGAAGTGGAACGAGGATTAGTGCATAGAGTAGGTACTTGCCTTGATATATCAAGATTGCGAGTTCGTGCCCCGGTTGAGCTAATTTTTTTTTTACTTTTATTTTTTAATTATTTTCGTAGATGTCGTATATTTTACGAAAGAATTTCATAATACGAAATCGCGAAATATTTCGTAATAGGTACCAGCATTTTTGTACATACGTTGCATGAATTTTAGTTTGTGTAGGTATCAGAAAATTTTTTGTTGTGGTTGGCTGCCCCAGCCAAGATTTGAACTGATGCCACTTTCCTGGTAGTCCACGCGCTAACAGCTGCAGCCACAACAGCCTCAAATATACTTTAGATATACACTAATATAAATACCGTCATAAGTAACTCGAATTTAATTTTATTCAACATGATTTAATTGATGATTTAACAAAAAAAATTGTTTTAAGATTAAGGTTTTAGTCATGTTGATTTAAAATGAAATGTTACGTGGACAGCAATGCTGTTTTAACAGTGAAAAACTCTAAATCAAAGGTATTTGTGGTTAGATTAATAACATTTCGTTTAAAATTAATATGAAGCAATGGTACTTTTATATCAGCAGCAAAAAATTTTCCCTGGTATGGCGAAGTTTGTTGGATACCTGTCGGCTATTTCCATTTACACAACACGGACATCAAAATAAACAACAACAAGTCACAGAACTAAGCACATTAGTGCATTGTAGCTCTAAGCCAAGCAAATAAACACAAAACACTTAAAAAACAAATTATTTCTGATAAATTAATATGATTTCCCATCAACATTGCGGCATATTGATTTTACATTGGTACTTTTTTTTCTGTGTGTATGTAAGCATATCAAATATACAATGCAATGCGGACTTAAATTTTTTGAGGGCAATTTAAACAATTTCCTTCTTTAACGATCAGTTTTTGGCCAATAAAAAAGACTTTTAATTGTTTGCTTGCGTCTATTGCGTTTTATTGGAAATTATATTAAATTTATGAGAACTAGTTTGTTGTTTAAGTGTATTAGTACTCATTTGCTTTCTTCATAGATACAATGCCATATTGTGCTCAGTTGTATGACTCGTTGTTGTTTTGTTGTTGTTTATTTTGATGTTCATGTTGTGTAAATAGAAAATCAATATAGTTGATTTTTTTAATTCACTAGGCCGACGCTTTTTGGCCGCCGGTGATTACAACGCTAAGTACACGTTGTGGGCATCTCGCCTCATCGCGCCAAAGGGTCGCGTTTTGTTTGACACAATTTCAAAAATGCGTTTGAATGTTATATCAAGTGGACAGCCAACTTACTGGCCAACAGATCGCAGAAAAATACCTGATGTTATTGATTTTGGAGTGGTAAAGGGTGTGATCCAAGTTGCAGCATCTTTAGATTTGTCTTCAGATCACTCACCAAATATTGTCACTATATATTCACATACAACTTCTTCTCAGCCGAACACGAGAGACGTAGACAACCAAAGATCCAACCGCTGAAACAAATATATTTGTCTGGCATTGGCTGGACTTAAAAATTAAACATTTTTAGAGTTAAGATTTGATTACTTATTGTTAGTTCAAATTTTATTGAAGATACAATAAATAAATATAACCGTTAAAAAATAAATAAAAATTTTGTGTAAATATAAATAGCCGACAAACTTCGTATTACCAGCGAAAATTTCCTGCTGCTGATTTAGAATTTTTTTTAACAAACACAACCCGCTAAGCGATTAGCTTGTCTGCGGAAAACACCCAGGGCCTAGGCAGGAATCGAACCGACGACCTCTGGTCTGACAGGAAATCCATTAATTAAAATGGAATTCATGTTACTGATGATGGTATTTATTTAGTGTAAAGTTTGATGCTGTTGTGGCTGCAGTGGTTAGCGCGTTGACCACAAAGCAAGTGGTCCGAGGTCAAATCTTGGCTGGGGCAGCCCACTACAACTTTCTGACGCCTATGTAAATACACATCACGTAAGTAAAATAAATAATAAAAAAGCTCTATTAAGTTTATGTTATTACAACTTGAAATAACTTTGATTCAACATAATTCTCCATGTCATTTCAGTATAAAATTCACGTTGTTTCAACTTGAAAAAAACTTTGATTCAACATGATTTTCCTTTTTTCAGTATCAACTTGAGGTATGCACGAATATCCTCGAAAGTACTCGTATGTATGCCTGTGTGTGTATGAATGTTTGTATATATGTATATATGTATATGTATATTTGGTCGTTGCTAGGTATGTGCATACATATACATGCATGTATACGTAAGTACATGCACACACGAAATTCATACGAGTACATTCTCCGAATACATTTGAGTACACTTTGCAGCTCTCTAGTATCAACTTCGTTTTGCTTTTACTATACTGGAATATTAGATCACATGAAATGTAGTTATTTCAAAACGATAAATGTTATTTGAAGTTTATTGGAAAATCTTGTTGAATTAACACTTAACACTTATCAAGCAATATCACTACCGAAAAATGTTAAATTAACCTTGTTTTCGATGATTTTGACATGAAATAGATTAAACATTAATAAACCAAGTCTGGAGTACAAAAGCCTGCATCTTACGGATAATATGGGTGACTTTTTGCTCTTCTTTGTACCTTTTTAAGCAATTAAAAAAAGTATCAACCAAAAATTCCCATATTTGGCAAACATGACTCTTTATAAATCATATTTAAAAGCTAGACGAAATCCTTAACTAACTTTTCCCATTAAAAGTAATTTTCATTTTATTTAAAAATTCCTAGAGACTGGGTTTGCCAATCAAAATGAATATATATATATATATATATATATATATATATATATATATATATATGAAATAAATTTAAAAAATATATATCTCTGCTTTTTATCCCTAAATAATCTGTTTCCTCTTCGAATGTATGATATATCAAGTACGTACTAATAAGTAAGTATGTAAATCAAAAGCCAAATCCCACAGTGTAAATAATTTCAAATCTCGTTTTACTTATTGCTTTCTTCTTAAGACTTCAGCTATAAATATTTGCTTGGGAAAAAACTTTTGCTTAAGGGCTTCTTTGAATAAATTTATGAAATTTTATTTGAGTTCTTTCCTTTTTCCGTTTTTATGTGCCACAAAGATTTTAAAGTATCAGTCAGGTAGGGCGAGGGCACAAAACAAACAAAAAAAACTACAGAAAAATAATAATAATTTAGTAAAAATAAAACTAAAAAAATAGGAAAATAATGCAGCAAACTTATTTCATAAGTTTCATAACAATTTCTTTTGAGCTTTGCCAAAGGTAAAACTACTGAAAACCAATATTAAAGGGGAGTTGTTTCCTTTTTTTTTCTACTACCTCCTTTTAAAGAGCTTTTTTTAAAGTCAAAAAATAAAAATTATTAAAATTTTTATTACGTTTTTAAATGCGCAAAAACAAGTTTCTTTGTGAAGTTTTTAACTACAACAAATTGTGATCTGGTGTTTAAAAGTTTGTTAAATAAAAGTTTTTAAATAGTTTTGCCATTTAGTATTGTTATTTGAAAGCTTTCCAGAAACATATTCAATATTTTTTAGTTGGTTCTCGCTTTTCAACCCATCTCATTACTTTTGTGTTCTTGACTTAAAAATCTTTAATATTATTTCATTTACATTTGCGGACTATAGAACTACTGTGAAAGTTTTTCTTTTTTAGAAAATTACTTAAACATGACACAATTTGTTTCGTTATCTTTAATCAAAATAATTAATAGTAAAATTGTATTTTGAAAGCAATTAATTATAGTTTTATATTTTAATCAAAAGTACACTTAATAGAAATTTTTTAGGTTTATAGAAGCAGGTCGGGAAACACAAATCTTTAACACCACAGCTTGCAGCGAAGAAAAGTAAACATATTAAAAGTGTTTTTAAAAGGAATTTGTTTGCGACCGTAATTGACATATTTGGAGAATTCGGACATTTAGATTTAATAAATTTCTTTGAGTCATTTGACATTATATGACATTGAAAACCACCGAAGTAAGGCATGTGATGGCTCAGCAATAATAACACTGTCCAACACAAAAAACTACATGGTTCTAACGACTGATTCTAGTAGAGGGCTCCAAAAAATATATATATATATATATATATATATATATATATATATATATATATATATATATATTTGTGTACCGGCGATTTAAAAGTTTACATCTGGGATTTATTTAAGGGCCCCATACACTACACCAGTATGCACGCGCCAAGTGTTGGTCGTGTATGGGCATTTGGTGCGCTTATATGCTCTACTGTAGCTTTGTTAAACAGAGTTTGATATTTTGTTCGATATTTTTAGTTTTAGCGATTTTTTTTTGTTTTTAGTGCTTTTTTTCGTTTTGATGCCTTTTTTCTTTTTTTTGGGTTTTTTTTTAGTTTTTTGTCGATCTTTTTAGTTTTGGTGATTTATTGCGTTTTAGCGTTTTTTTTTTTGGAATTTTGGTGATTTTTAATTTTTTTACATTTTTTTAATATTGGAAGTTTTTAGTTTTAGTGATTTTAAAAATTTCAAGAGTTTGCCTCTTACGGTTTCCAAGATACAGCAAATTGTCTAAATTACATAGTAAAAATTACATTAAGTGATAGCACACCCTTTAATTTTTATTGTTTTAAATATCAGTGTTAATTG
The DNA here is from genome assembly GCA_956483635.1 of Panzeria rudis. Taxonomy (NCBI): domain Eukaryota; kingdom Metazoa; phylum Arthropoda; class Insecta; order Diptera; family Tachinidae; genus Panzeria; species Panzeria rudis. The sequence continues at coordinate 151,448,073 of OY101448.1, read as the reverse complement.
GTGTAGTCTATTTTATACACTAAACCAATTAAATCTAACTTATATATATATAGACACTTTAAAATTTAAAGTGTCTATATATATATGTAAGTGTCTGTATATTACATTAGTATTTTTCGTTGCCCGCTTTAAAACACCCTTTAATTTTTAACTGTCAAATATTTGTTGTAGCGGCCAAAGTTTTACATATTCTGTGGAAATTTCAGGTCCATACCTCTTACGTTTCTCGAGAAAACAGCCTGTGACAGACAGACGGACAGACAGATGAACAGACAGGCAGCGTAGCGAAAGCAATAGGGTTTCTTTACACTTTTTGTGTACGGAGCCCTAAATAAATTCAGTAAAGTGCGGCTTTGACTCGCACACGAAGGGTTCCGTACGAATACACTTTCCCTTTCGTTCGTGCCCTTTTTTAGTTTTGGCAATTTTTTCGTTTTGCTTTTTTGTTCAATTTTAGTTTTTTAAGGTTTTTCGTTGTTTTGGCGATTTTTTTTTTTGGTTTTTGGCGCTTTTTTCATTTTTATGATTTTTTTCGATTTCCAATTTTTTTTTTGTTTTTTCCCGATTTTTTTAGTTTTGGCGATTTTTTGATTTTGGCTTTTTTTGTTTTCACCCTTTTCCCCTTTTTGGCGAAATTTATTTAAGATTTGGCGCTTTTGTTTCCTGTTTTTGGTGCTTTTTTGGGTTTGGCGATTTTTTCGGTTTTTGGGGTTGGCGATTTTTTCGGTTTTTAGGATTTTTTTTTTTAGTTTTAGCGACTTTTTTTGTTTTGACACTTTTTTCGCTTTGACGATTTGTTTTGTTTTTCGTGATTTTTTTTTAGTTTTGGCGCTCTTTTTCGTTTTGGTGAACTATTTCCAATTTTTGCGATTTTTTTTTTCGTTTTTGATGATATTTTTAGTTTTAGCGATTTTTTTAGGTTTTAGTGCTTTTTTCGTTCTGACGACTTTTTCGTTTTTCTTTTTTTTTCGTTTTTTGCGATCTTTTTAGTTTTGGTTAATTTTTTTGCGTTTTAGCGATTTTTTAATGTTGGTGCTTTTTTTCTATAAGCGCTTTTTGGCGATTTTTCGTTTTAAATTTTTTCAAATTTTGGAAGTTTTAAGTTTTAGCGTTTTTAAAATTGTCAAAAGTTTGCCCCCCTCTTACGGTTTCCAACATATAGCAAATTGTATAAATTACATAGTGAAAATTACATTAACTGATAGAACATCCTTTAATTGTTATTGTTTTAAATATCAGTGTGAATTGGTGTAGCCTATTCTACAGACTACACCAATTAACACTAACTTTGAAAATTTAAAGTGTCTGTATATTACATTAGTATTTCAACACGTTTCGTTGCTCGCTTTAGAACACGCTTTAATTTTTAGCTGTCATATATTTGCTGTGTTAGCGGCCAAAGTTTTACATATTCTGTGAAAATATCAAGTCCGTAGCTCTTACAGTTCTCGAGAAAACAGCCTGTAACCGACAGACAAAGAGTCAGACAGACAGACAATCGGACAGACAGACAGTCGGACAGCGTAGCAAAAACAATAAGGTTCCTTTCCACTTTTTGTTTATGCAACCCTAAAAAGAAACAAAATATTGTAAAGTGTTCCTGAAATAAAACAAATCAGTCCTAATAATTTTTTAATAAAAAAAAAAACACGCGTTTCCCTTAATTTTCAAAATAATATCAAAATAAATGCGGTGCGGCGCACTAGATACAACAACTCATCCGTACAGAATTTTTAAAGAAATGAATATTGCACCATTATGATTGTATGGTATGTGTTTCGAGCACGATTCAACGACATCACTTGCTTGTGCCAGTACACTGGAATAATGTATGCCTTGGTTACGGGGGAGTTAAGTTGTTGCAGATTTGAGTAAATAAAACAAATTTTCAACTCCTATAAAATAAGTAGAAAGTTGCTCAGTGTGTAGAGTTCTTGCCTTAAAATATGAAGATTGTCAGTTCGTACTCCGGTTGAGTCAAACTTTTTTTTTACTTTTATTTCTTAATTATTTTCGTACATTTCGTATATTTTATGATAGAGTTGCATGAGGCGAAATTATGAAATCTTTTATCGCTTTATGTTTTTATATTTAGAGAAAATCATCTATACCACATTACCCACCTGCACCACATTAGCCGAATTTACTCTATATGAAATTTATAATATATAAAAGAATATAAAAACAAAAATTCTTCTATTCTCTGACGAATTACTGGCTGTTGGTGTTACATTTTATAAGCCTGTCATGGAGTATCTACTTTGCATTGAAATTTAAATCAGATAAGCCCCTTTGCTTACATATTCAACTAAAATGTAACAAAATTTCTCTTTATGATTGGCAAAACAATACTTAATTATTTTAATTTCAGCAAATGCTAAACCTGTACCAAATGCAACAAAGACACAAATGTACTTACCCCACAAAAACACCCGTATCCATGTAGTGCGTATAATAGAATATGGTTACAACGGTTATGGCAAATAAAGCCAAAACGCAACGACGCACATTAATGGCTTTAAGATGTGGCAAACCAAAACAGCAACGGGCAATTAAATAACTGCAACAATTACAATTTGCACCCGATGCTGAAGATGACAAAGTTGAGTTTGTTGTAGAGGAGGACGAGGAGGAGGAGGTGGAGGAGGAGGAGGGCAGCAGTGGTTGACGCAAATATTGATTATGATACAAAGAAGAGTTGGACGAATAGTTTGAGTTTGAGGAGTTTAATGGCGGCTCAGAGGATTGTTGGTGGTGTTGGTAATTGGAATTGCTATACAAATTTGTTGAATTTGTATTATTAGAAGAAGTATGTACATTATTGATAGCTTCATATTTGCTTTTGTTGTTGTTAAAAGATAATGTTGTTGCCGCCGTCACCACTGTCGTTGTTATTGCTGACATTGGCATTTCCATTACTGCTAATGCTGTTGATGATGCGGCTAATGGTAGTTTTTGTTGCTCTTCTTGCTGCTGTTTTAATAAGCCGCCAAATGTTATTGAATCTTGCTGGCTCGTTTGTGTTTTTGCCAATATAGCTGTTGTAGCCGAGTCTAACGTTGAACTGGATTTTGTTGATAAGGGGGAGTTTGGGTAGAGTGATGTTGCTGTTATTATTTCTTTTGAGTATGTTGGAGGCGGAGTATTGTGGCAGGAATATATTGTGGTTGTAGTAGTCGTTGTTGGCATTGTATAGCCTGAACTTTGGTTAGAAACGTCCTTATGTACATCATTATCAAAATATTTGCTACTGTTAAAATGCATATTATTATTATTGTTTCTGCTGCTGCTACTACTACTAGTGCTGCTGCTGCTGCTGCTAATATGACAATTCATTTTGCCTGTGCTGGCTTTATTGACTTTAATATTATGCGGGAGTTTAAGCAACTTTTGTGCGCTGTGATGATGATGGTTATTATTGGAGGTTGTGGCATCAACATTTGTACGACCACTACTACAACTACTACTACTACTTCTACTGCTGCTATTTGTACTAGTGCTGCTATCAGTTAGTGTTGTTGTTGCTGCTATATTGCCATAACCGTTTAGTTTATTGGACTGATATGGCTGTTTGTATTTCATATGCCGGCTGATTTTGACATTTTTTACATTTTCCATTGTTGCTACTGTTGGAGCTTGTTCTTCCCGTACTCGAGTTGATGTTGCGGTCGTTGATAAACTTGCTAATGGCGTTAATTTTGTTGTTAAGGCTGGCTCTGCTAGCCAAGGCATAATTGTCCAGCCACCACCACCACCCTCATCAACATCATCACCATGTTCTTTACTGCTAGAATTTATATCAACTATTTTATTTTTTTCAGCAGCAACATTATTATCATGAGCTTCATTGGTTTCATTTACTCTTGTACTGTTTGTGGTATTTGGCAATAGTTTGTCATATTTGTGGCGATTTTTTATTATGGATGCCCGTGGCAATTTTGTAGTAATCCAGATATTATCAATACTACTGTTGCTGTTGCTATTTTTGTTATCATTTTCTTTACTCCAGCCATTGGCCAAAATATTGTCATTGTTGTTATTAAGGCTGTTAGTCAAATGAGCCATGTTTTTAATATTTTTTAAAGGTTTAACCAAAAATTCACTTTCTAAAGATTTATTTAACAGCTGCGTTTTCTTTGATATTGTCATATTTTTTTATTATTTCTTTTTATTCAAAATATTTATGAAATTTTCTATTTATGTATTATTTTTTTAATATCGGTGGTGGTAGCTTTTTATTAAAGCGCTTTGAAGCTTAAATTGTTGCTTTGGAGAAAAACTTTGAAAAAGTGGGCGTGGCAGCTGGAGATATGTAAATTATGGCACCTACACTTAAATTAAGTAATTGAAAGTTCAGCTCGAGTTTGCCTGTTAAATTGATAAGTACAAAAAAAAAGAAGAAACACTTTTCACTTGTTTCTCCTCTCCAAACAAAAAAAAAATGTTGTTTTAAAAATAATTAAATTTTAAATTTAAAAACGTTTAAAGAATTTTAATTAACAAAATTCTTTAATTGTAAAATAAATGTTATACATTTATTTCTTGTATACGTATTAAGTTGCTTTTTTTTGAAATATTAAAAAAATATTTTTCAATTCGCTAAAATGTTGGTTTGCTTTTCATAAAAGTTTTCTTTCCGCTTTTCTCGTTTTTATTTATTTTTTTTTTCTTTTTCTGTAAATTTATATTTTGCAAATAGTTTTTCGCCACTTGATATGTTTCCAAATTTTTATATATTCAATACTTTGAGTGATTTTTTTATTTTGTTTTATGGCCATGGTATTTGGTTGCAGCATCACTTTGTTGTAAACTGATTTGCAACAGCCTTTAATATGGCAATGTCTTCTTGCAACAGCATTATTGTGCTGCTGCTGCTTTACTTCCGTTGTTGTGAAGTTGAAAAGCAGTTTGTTGTTTTTTTTTAATTTTAATTTTATTTTAATTGTCACACTTTTGCCAGCCGCAGTAAACAGAGTTCTTTGTTGTCTTGCAACACAATTAATGCCATAATTGCATATCACTTATTTGTTCAAGTTAATCTTTGTCAATTTAACTATATTTTTTTCTACTCTTGTCTTTGTTCAAGTTAATCTTTGTCAATTTAACTATATTTTTTTCTACTCTTGTCTTTAATGTTGTTTCTGTTTAAACTGCCATGTGTTACGTACGATATGTAGGTGTTATGGTTTATCGAGGTGATTTTCCTTTAAATATTTTTATGAGTACTGGAAACTGTTATCTGAAATTAAATTAAAAAGAAAGTGTGAATGAATATTTTGTTTAACAAATGAGCAACAGCAAATATTTAAAAATAATAAAACAGTAAATAAGTAATTCTTAACGACTTCCAAATAGAAGCAGTAAATAAATCAAAGAGATTTTTGTAAAAATTAACCCGCACAAAGACATAAATGTGAAAATAAGGCAGAGCTCCTATGCAAAAATGTTGGCCGTAAAAAGTACTGAGATCAAAATAAGGACCAAGTTCTTGATGGGTATAGTACCATCTGATTTCTAGGCAACCTGTTAGCTTGGCAATTTTTTTGTTTACCTTTCTAATATGGGAAAAATGTTGCCAAGCTTACAGGTTGCCTAGAAATGAGATGGTATTCTATCCATCAAGAACTTGTTCCTTATTTTGATCTCAGTACTTTTTGTACGGCCGAAATTTTTGGATAGGAACTTTGCCTTGTTTTCACATTTATGTTTTTGTGTACAAGTAGTGTTTGGCTAAGACAAGAACCAAGTATGGTAAATTTCTAATCCACCAAAAGAGCTTATGAAAGTACAAAGAGCTTAATGCAAATTAGTTGAAAGTTAGACATTTATTTTCTTGGCTGTCGGGCTGTAGTTAGCCTAGAGTATAAAGAGTTTTGACAATGGGATCGTGGTTGATCCCGAAAACATCGATGTTCAGTTCGACCCTTACAACAGTCAAGAAATTGGTCTTTGATCTTTTTCAATTATTGCCACCGCTACAACAAATATATGACAGTTAAAAGTTAAAGGGTGTTCTAAAGCGAGCAAAAAAATTTTGAAAAGCTAATATAATATGGAGACACTTATATATAGACACTTATATTTTCAAAGTTCGTGTTAATTGGTGTAGTCTGTAGAATAGAATACAACAATTAACACCGATATTTAAAACAATAAAAATTAAAGGGTATTCCATTAGTTAATGTAATTTTGACTATGTAATTTAGAAAATTTGCTGTATCTGGGAAACCGTAAGTGGTAAAATCTTGAAATTTAAAAAAACGCTAAAACTAAAAAATCCAGAATTAAAAAAATATCAAAACATAAAAAAACACTAAAATGAAAAAAGCGCTTATAGAATGAAACACCAAAATTAAAAAAAATCGCTAAAACACAAAACATCAATAAAACTAAAAAGGTCGCAAAAAACTTTAAAAAACGCCAAAAACCGCAAAAGTCGTCAAAACGGTAAAAACCCTACAACATAAAAAAATCCCTAATACTAAATATATCAAAAAACGAAAAAATCGCCACAAATGAAAAAATCGCCAAAAAGAAAAAAATCGCAAAATAAAAAAAAGCACCAAAACTAAAAAATCGCCAAAAACCCAAAAAAAAAACGCCAAAACGAAAAAAGTATCAAAACAATAAAAAAAATAGCTAAAACTAAAAAAATAAGAAAAAACCGAAAAAATCCTTTAAGCCCGAAAAAGGCTTAACTGAAAAAAGCGTCAGAACTATAAAAATCGCTAAAACTAAAAATATCGTCAAAAAGCGAAAACACGCCAAACCAAAAAAACGCCAAAACTAAAAAAAATCGGCAAAAAACAAACATAAATTTCAATAAACCAAAAATCGAATAAAAACTAAAGAATCGCCAGAACGAAAAAATAGTGTCATAACCAACCAAAAAATCGCTAAAACTAAAAAAATCACTAAAAATCTAAAAAATTCCCAAAACCGAAAAAAGCGCCAAAACTGAAAAAAAATCGCCACAACTAAAAATATCGTCAAAAATTTGAAAAAACCTTAAAAAAACGCCAAAAACCAAAAAATCGCAATAACTAATAAAAATCGGAACGATATATTGAAATAAAACGAAAAATAGCCCGAAAAAAATCACGAAAATTAAAAAAGCGCCAAAACCGAAAAAAATTGCCAAAATTGTGTAAAATCTGATTAATTTTGTAATAATGAATGTTTTTGAAATTTAAATAGACGAAAGCCCCTGAAGAAGTCAACAAAAATTGACGAAACGTTGGGTACAAAATGTAATAAATTTGTTTCATTAACATTAAATACGTTAGGCCTGATTAGCTTGAATAATTCTTCATATACTCAAATTACATACACATATACTTGGCCAAATAAATCAAACAGCACCAGCGAAAAAATAGTTAAAAAACTAAAAAAACTAATATTAAACAAAAAATCACAACGAAAAAACTGCAAAAATGAAAAAAGGGGGCAAAAACGAAAAGGGATATACATCTGTGTATTCGTATGGAACCCTTCGTGTGCGAGCCAAAATCGCACTTTAATTAATTTATTTAATTTTACTTTAAAAAAAATATTTAAAGAAAATGCAGATATCGAATATTTTTAGGGCAAAAGTCTATTACAAATGAGTAATATAATGGCCTACGCCGAAGGCGACAGGAACTTCTTTTCAACCCGGTGTCCCATGAAAATTGGAACAACAATTTAAATTGGTTGTATTAATCGAAATTATTAGTTTGAGTGTATATGTGACTTCTCACTAGGGTTTGGGAATCGGGAATACCTGGGCGGGAATTCCCGGGAAAAGTCTACTTTTAATTTCCCATTTTCCCGGGAAAATTTCAAAAATTTCCGGGAAAACGGGAAATTAAATAAAAAGAAATTCCATAAAAATTGCACGAAATTTGATTCGTACCATTTCTCTTGAGCCGAGAAAAATTTTAGCTTGATTCGAAAAGTACACGCAAGATGAATTTAGTAATAGATGTCGTTGAATCACTATAACAGAACAAAGTGGAATACTTTGTATATGTATCAATGATTACAGTGCTCTCTAATCGTTTTCTAAATTAAATAACTCGATATTAAATGAACTTTCGAGTGTTTTTCCGCAGAATTAGTGAACAAATTTTGGAAAGTGTAGTGGAAATTTTAAGCTCATAAAAGCTGTAAGATCTTTGTGTTGTCACAACTTAAATTTATTATAAGTCGATGCAGTTATTGAAACCCTGAAGGATATGTTTTAAGATAAATAAAATGAATAATCAAAGGCATTTAGACAGAGTGTGGCTCAGGATATATGAAATTCAGCTCTTCTGAGTATAGTACTGTAACTTGCTTCTACTTAACGATAAGAATCGTCCTGGAAATGTTTCAAGAAAAATAAGAAACATTACGGCAAGTTCTTTATAAAATGATTTGGAAGTCCTTAAAATAAAATGCTTAAGTGCGATGTAGTCGTCAATTAGTCTTTGTAGAATCTGTTACTGTGTAATCACTATAAACTCTAATTGCTTGAATTCTCTTGAAAATTTTTAAAAATTCGTTTTAGAATTGCTTTTATATTAACTTTCACAGAAAAAACTAAACGAACAATCGAAATTTCGCCAATTTTCATTTAATACATCTATTTAATTTAGGATATTAACTTTTCCCGGGCATCTCGGGAATTCGCGGGATTTTTTCATTCCCGTTTCTTGGGAAGTGCAAAATTCCGGGAAATCCCAAACCCTACTTCTCACACACAAAATCCAAAACCCTTTTTTGGTATTTTCTAAAATAACAAACACAATTCAATAACCAAAAAATTCCGAAAATTATTTTGGCATAGTCATAGCATTTTGAAATTCTAGTATATGAAATCACAAGTTTCGAGATACTGATGTTTGACGTTTTTCAAATTCTACAAAGTTTTACTAAACTACATATGATAGCTTTTTCTTTTTTAACAGTTCCGCTTTAATAATTGACTTTAAATGCTCAGCAGTGGCATATCTGAGCAGCGCTAGCAACCGTAAGCTGTGGACCGATAAAAATTATCTAAACGTCTACTTTTATTCCTCCTGCGAAATTTGGCTTAGACAGATGATTAGACAGATTCCTGCGGAAGGTCACAAATATTTAATATATTTCTTAACAAAATTTTTTTTGATAACTGAAAAAAAAATTAAAATACTTGTTTACGCAAAAAATCTTAGCCTCAAAAGACAACATCAAATGCGGCGAATTTGATTAAAATCGATTGATTCGTTCGAAAAATTAAAAAAAAATAGTTTTTTTAATTACTCCAAAACTTTTTTGCCAAATTGATTTTCAGGATTCGTCAAATTTTTGCGAAATTGAAAAAACTGCGTCGAATGACGCCAATTTTACCTAAAACGGTTGAATGGCTCAAGCGAAATCGTTGTCGAAAATGTTAGAAAAAATTTTGTTTACCATTTTAAGGTTGAGCTTAGCGGGAGGATCCAGGGATGGCCTGCAAGGTCAACCGTATCCCATATTTATTTAGAGCTCAACTTGTAGATATTTGCACCGGTTTAAATTTTTGATAAAGCTCATTTATGGCCCTAATCTGGGACCATATTACCCTTTTATAATTAATCTGAGCTACGCTTTCGTTACTTTTAACTGTATATATTTTTATTTTATTCATTTATATCACACTATGCGTTGATGGTATTGTCAAATGGAACAGCATAAAAAGTATAATCTTGTATGTATGTACGTATGTTTGTATGTTGGGTTCAAAAGGTTGTCAGAGCTTGCATCTTTTTTATTCTCATAATAGATCGATTTACTTTTTTTTACTTTTGTACAATATTTGCAGAAAACGTATATGTTTCTTTTTAATTAAATATTTATCAGTAAAGAAATTCAAAATTGAAATAAAATATATATAACTGTATACTTCCTCTATTCTACATATATTTCCTTTTTTTTACTATTTTTATTTTTAAGTCAAGGGTCATGAACTATATTTGTAACTAAATTGGTAGTTATTGATTGATCAATTCTAAAATAGTTTGAATAAATACACACAATATTACAAACAAAATCAATACATATTTATAAATAAAATTTCAACAGATCAATAAATATGACAAAATATTTTGCTCAATAAAAAGCAAAAATTCATTATAAAATTTACGAATATCTAATTTATACCTCAAGAGGAAAACCAAATACACATTTAAACACACATAACACTTCAACAAAAATATATATATTTTTTATTTCACTTTAAAACCATTTTATTGCTTGAATTCCGACAACTACTTGTATGTACCCATTCCATAACACTTTTATCTGATCTAAAAATTTTATATGAATGAAGAAAAAATTAATAGTAGAAATAAAGAGATAACAATAGATTTGTGCATATGTCAAGCCTTAACCGCCAAAAAGACGTAAGCCTAAGAAACTAAAATTTACAGAACAAAGTTCTTATTAACTTTCTATGCAACAAGTCATCGAATTGCCCTACAATAGCTTTTGTTGTAAATTTATAGCAGCACTTTTTAAAGTAATTAAACTTTCAAGTATGATTTTGTTGGTAAATTACACTATGGAACATTTTTGGGATTATTGTCTGAGGGGTGAGAAATTCCAAGTCAGGGTGATGGTACTAGGTCAGTATAGTAAGACCCTCAAAGGGTTTGGCGTTCGTATGTGTCAGTTTTTTTTATGACCTTTTAAATTTTTTCCTTATCTTGATGTTTTTTCGCTTAGTTGTAACATTTTGGCAAAAACGTAGTTTAACATAACTCGAGAACCACTTGTCCGATTTTGCTAAAACAAACTCAAAAAAATTTAGAATTACAATTTCTTTAATCCGTTTATATAACGTTTTTCTTTATAATCAACAGTTTTGCCGGTAAAAATAAATTTGTGGAGAAAAAAAACATTTGTTTGCCTAAAAATTAAATTTTTTTTTTAAATTCATAAAAAATCCAAAACGGAAAAAAGGATCAAGTGTTATTAATTTCGTGTAAAGTCACATAACCTATAAACAAAATGCGACATAGATCATAGAAATCGATTAACGTGTTCTGCTTTTATTTACAATTGTTTTTATTCAAAAAAGTGTCATTTATCGCCTTTTTTATAAATTTTCCCCAATAACTCCAGACTTCTGGCCATAAACTACTAAAAAAATTAAGTAAACATTTTTATAATTTTTTATTTTTATTTTATTTATTTATTTTTATTTATTTTAATAAATATTGCCTAGACTTTTTCGATGGTGGTTGTTCGGGACTAGTGGCATCGCATTCATCGCTATCATCAGTTTCTGAACCACACATAATGTCAATGTGTGACTCCACTGTTGGCCCTTCTGCATCTCCTGAAAATTCTTTATGCCAACAAATTGTTTGATTTCAAAATGGAAGTCAGCTCTTCCAATTTATGCTGTATTAATTCCAACTTGGCAACAATTGAATCAAGCTTATTTTGATTTATTAAAATTGGCACATTGGATACTGATGGCTCATATGGGGGATCATCACGTGCTTGATATGTCGGAGCAGTCGTAGAAGAGAAAATATCTGGGCTAGAAGCTTTTGGCACAGGAATGTGGTCCGAATGAGGCAATGGTGTTGCGGCACTTGCAACACCAACGTAATTATACGATTTTCTTATCCTTTTTGCGGCAACTTTATTCGCACATGCATAGCAATTCAATGGATTGTGACCTTCGCCAGGATTAGTCCGTCATTGGGATACCGAATGGCATACTTTCACGTCTTCTATTTTTCCAATCCATTAGACGGTTGTAGCAGCTTTTACACACTATATTTGGTACCCAATTTTCGTTCAGTATAACATTTTGGTTGAAGTACATCTCGTATGTTTGAACAAAATCAGTACTGAAATTTCCACTTTTTTTATGTGTTGAGACATATTGACCACAGCAGTAGCAAAAGCTATTTATATCTGGCTTGCACAGTTCCATATTATGTTCTCTTTTGTTCACTTTTAGAAAACTGGAGAAAAATCACTTTTACTGTTCGCGTTCGTCGGCACTTGTTGAATGACAAAAATCACAGAATCAGTGTGAGAAAGAGAAAATGTATAATGACAATGCATATTTTATGTGGACATTACAGAACCAGTGTTGCCACATCAATATTTCTCTTTTAGTACAGTAGAAAAATATGAGAGAGTTCGGCTTGTGAGTGTCAATGTTTTCTCCAAATAATGTTGTGCATATCTGGAGCAAATTTTTGAAATTCATACATTTACCTAATTGTGAATAAATGAGAAACGCGTGCATCGATTTTCATGATCTAACCCTTTTTTTGCTCATGAGTTATGTGACTTTACGCGAAAGTAATTAGTTTTGGCACTTTTTTCCATTTTCGATTTTTTATGAATTAAAAAAAAAATATTTAAATTTTTAGGCAAAAAATACTTCTTTCCCTTCATACATTCATTTTTAACTTCGAAAGTGTTGCACATATAGGAAAACGGTATAGAAACAGATTAGAGAAATTGTAATTCTTAATTTTTTTGAGTTTGTTTTAGCAAAATCGGACAAGTGGTTCTCGAGTTATGTTAAACTACGTTTTTGCCAAAATGTTACAACTAAGCGAAAAAACATCAAGATAAGGAAAAAATTTAAAAGGTCGTAAAAAAACTGACACATACGAACGCCAAACCCTTTGAGGGTTTTACTATACTGACCTAGTACCATCACCCTGACTTGGAATTTCTCATCCCCCAGATTGGCTGTTGTACTGTGTTATTTATTATCATGAAAATTCCAAAATCTTGGCGTTTATGTCTTTTTGGCCACAAAGTTGCCATGAGTAAGTATCTTTGTAAATAGGTGGTGTGTCAATTGCGTTATGCATGTGTGATTGGAAGCATCTCGGTGCGTAAGACATTGTGGTTCAATGATTGCTTGTAGTCTATGAAAATTTGTAAAAAAATAATTTAAGAGCAGTTATATAAATGTCAAATCATTATATGTACGAGTACTATCTATCTATATAAGTGCAATCATCTTTTTACTTCTATTCAAATAAAATCAAACAGCAATTCTACTTATTTTTCACTCTTCTTTTTTATAATCATTTTGTTTCCAAATGATTTAATTTATACAGTAATTTAAAGACCAGTTAAAAAATTCAGTAAAGTGCGACTTGTGGTTGCACACAAACACACACACACACACACACACATTAAAAAATACCAATGTAAAATCAACATGTAGCAATTTTGATTGGAAATCATATTAAATTTACTAGAAATAATTTGTTGTTTAAGTTTATTGGTTTTTATTTGTTTTGTTCTTTGCTACAATTTCCCAGCGGTAAATAGAAGGAGTAAAGAGGCCTTCTATAAGGCCTTATTTAGCAGTCTGTAGTACTTCCGCTCTCATTACATACTCCTTTCTTTTTTACACGCTATGTCATTGCGGACCAAGGCCTTCCTCGACCCATTACTTAGCAAGCCTGATAGAAGGCCTGCTGAGTAATGGGTCTGGTAAGGTCTGTTAAAAATCAAATGGAGGTACATTTTTTAATCTGGGTATTTTTATAGCCGCTTCTATATTTTTGATTACCGTGATGTTTTATTTATTTCGAACTCATTTTCATCCAAAGTAATTCTTTAAACATATGAGGGAGGCTAAATTTCATGTATTTATTTGGAACGAATTGAACATGATGTAGTAGCTACAACATAAACGCCATAGTAGCATCATGTATGATGCCCCTTATACGTAAATTTCAGTGTTATATTCAAATTATTAGCGAAAAAAGAATACGAGAACGTCTGTTATTTCTAAAGAACATTTTTATTAAACAAAACCAAAAATCTAAAAATAGAATACTCCTTCCAAAAGAAGCCAGTGTAGAGGCCTTCTAGAAGGCCTGCCTGAGAAGGCAGAAAAGAATTACTTTTGGATCTTAAATTCAGGTTTTGGAAGACCTGTAAAAAGGCCTGTTTAGTGAATGCCTCGTAAGTTTTACCGCTGGGTTACTCTTGCGCTCTGTTGTGTGACTTCTTGTTGCTTTGTTGATGTTTATTTTTATATAGCCGGCAAAAAGCCGACAAACATGGCATTACCAGCGAAAGATTCCTGCTGCTGATTTAAAATATTATTTCATATTATTTCAAAAGAAAACTTATATTAATTTATATTAATTTCAAACGAAAAATTATTAATCTAACCTTAAATCTCTTTGATTTAATATTTTGCACTGTTAAAATAACATTGTTATCAACGTTACATTTCATTTTAAATCAATATGACTATAACTTTAATTTAAAAAACATTTTCTGTCAAATCATCAATTAAATCATGTTGAATTAAAATGAAATGTATGTTACTTATGATGGTAGTCATTTAGTGTATATCTAAAGTCAAGTTTGAAGCAGTGATGCAGTTTGGTAACATTTGTTAAATTTTTCGTAACTTTTGAAGGCCCAACGGAACATGTATAATTTTGTTATATTTGGCTAAATTTTCGTAACTTTTGGTATATGGCAAAGAACGAAGTAATATTTTTGAAAAAGTATTTGATTCATTAATTAAGATAAGAACTGCCTGAAAGTATATTTTTCTTAACATATCAATTCGGTTTGTATAACATAACAGTCATACACTTGTATACGTCATTAAATGAACTTTGTTGTTACATTTCATACGAAGAAATAGTTAATTCTGAAGCAGAAAAAAAGTTATATTTTTGTTCACTAAATATTATACAATGTTATGGATAATGATTTTTATGCGTTTTATTTCATAACCCTGTATGATAACTTAGCTTACAGTTTTGCAAAAAAGATATTAAAGTATATTGTCTATCTTTTAATATATTAAGAAGAAAAGTTTACTTTTATTGCCGTGATATATGTAACTGTTCCCTAGTGAAAAATATATTAAGTTATTTTTATAGTGATTTTTGAATTGCCTACTTTTCCATTAAGGATCAATAACATGACAGCAAAGCGGAGGCAAAAATAACAAGTGTCTAATACGACAAACAAAAAGCCACAACAATGAAAGAATAAAATTGTCTAAATGCAATCAATGAATAAAATGTAAACTGACAGACAGACAGATAGGCAATACAAACAATAAAGGAATAAATAAATAAAATTATCGAAAAAAAAATTGCAATACTCTAAATCGTTTCTTTATTTGACAGCAAATAAAGTCAATAATAAGTTTTGCATTGAAATGTTTTAAGAACGTTTTGTGTACGGTTTGATATTTATCAGAATATTTATTGATAAAGTTTTTTTGATGTCAGTATGAATATGCCATATACAGGGTGGGGCAAAAGTCACCATGGGTTTTAAAGATTTAATAACTTTTTCGTTTATATATTTTTTTATTTATTTTTTTTTTCAGATTATATAAATAACACATGGAGAACGTATTTTACGTCAAGCTCTTGAAAACAGACCTGAGAAGTGGTTTCACTGCCTACACTACCCGAGACACAATGGCACTTTTAAAAAGTCAAATTTTTGGAGAGCGAATAATGTCCAGAAATTTGGAAATGAATTGGCCAGTGCGTTCGCCCTATTTGTCAGCACTCGACTATTTTCTTTGTGGTTATTTGAAGGAGCGAGTATATGTAAACATGCCCGAGACAATCCTTGAACTCAAAACCAACTTTGTTACAGAAAATCGAGCACTCACTACAGCCAAAAAATTGTAAAGATATTATGAAAAATGAGCCCATATTTGCGAAACTGAAAAAGGGGGTCATTTAAATGACATTATTTTCCATACTTAGGGCCTATTTCATCAATTTATTTATATGTATATCAATTCATATTTAAAAGTTGTTTTTCCAAAAGATTAATGAAAACCGACATTTAAATATGAATTTATATTTAAATAGATTCAGTGAAATAAGTAGGGATGTATCGAATACCGATACCGATATATCGGCGATACTTCAGATTTTCCGATACATCGGTATCGGCGATATTTTACTGTCGATACGACGATACTTTAAAAATTTTTTTCAGAGTTTTTTTTTAGCAAATAATTTATTTTTGTTCGATTTTACCATGAATTAAATTCACTTCGTTATTTTTTAAATCTTATGAATATCAATTTTAAAAATTAATAATATTTTATGCTGTTATTTTGTAAAAAAGTTATTTAGTTTTTGTTAATTTTACCATGAATTCAAATTCAAGTCGTTGTTTTTTAAACCTTATTCCAGCAAAAAAAAAAGATACTCCAAAGAAGTCATAAAAATGTAGAATTCGCGATCTGGAAGTATTGCAAAGTTGGATAATTTCTAATTAGCTTTACATGTCCTTGCCATTGCAAGAACTTCTGTTTTTCGATTACCAATCACCGAATTGGAATCGATGCTACGACAAATTTCTTTTTCGGTATTCCATAATAATTTTTCCTAAAGGAAACAGGATAAAAAATTACACATTTTCACAATTTTTTTATGCGAATTTAAACTCAGAACTGTATTTTCATGTAAATTTAAGTGAATAAATATAAACTTAGAAGTCTTTTAATAATTAAGCTATTAAGTTATTTAGAAGAATATTAGTTGATAAATGTCCTTTAAAAAATCGATTTTTTAAAAAGCATGGGGAGTATTTTTTAAAATTATAAAGGAATTAAACATTTTTTATTGCTTTTCTACTAATTATATGCATATTTTTAATATAGATTTTTTGGAAGCAAAGAAAATGTAGCTCCTTAAAAATTACTTCCAATGTTTTATCAATTTTAAATATTCTCTCTTATAATGTAATTTTGTATATTAAAAAAATTGCACTTGAGTTTTGTTAATCTAAACTCGAACTCAATTTCAATATTCGTATCGGTATCGGAATCGGTATCGCCGATATTTATTTTTAAATATCGGTATCGGTATCGGATCGGCAAAACGGCGCATCGTTACATCCCTAGAAATAAGCTCCTAGTGTAACAAAATTTTCATGTTCTATATTTTATAATCTGAAAAACTAAAAAATATATATAAACGAAAAAGTTACTAAATTTTTAGACTGCACACAGAAAAAACTATATTTCATTTCATTTCAGTTCAATGAAATAGTAAATATTTTCATTGAAAATAAAACGTGTTTTTTTCCAGTAAACAAATTGTTTAAGTCTACGAAACAATTTGTTTAAAAAGATTGACAAATTGTAGACAAAAATTCATAACTCAATTATTAAAAAACAATTTACTAAATCAAACAAAAGTATTTACTGGATTTTGTGAAAAATATCAAACAATATTTTTGTCTGAATTTAATAAACAATTAGTCTAAAAATGCTAACAATTATTAAACAAAATAGTTTACTTAATCAAACAAAAACATTTACTGGACTTTTGTAATATATCAAACAAAATTTTTTGTCTGTGTCATCATCATCATCCTCTAAGCATTTATGAAATTTCACTTTGTTAAATGTGTTCAAACCTGAATGTTTATCTAAAGACTCTAAAGAAATGAATGAGAATTAATGCAACGACATTTGCGAATTGATTCACTCAAAAATCTTCAGTAAACAAACTTGGTCCAATCGCATTCCTTTTGTTGTTGTTGTTATTTGAGTGTATGTCGTTATCGGGGTTGTTTTTATCGACACAGTTTTTTTTCTTCTTGTTTTTGTTGTTTGCGTCCTAAATAAAAGTCAAACAAACAATTCATTGATTATGTAAAGAACATTTACTGAAAATGAGATTTATTTTTGACAAACGTTTGTTTGAAAATTTTTTGGTAATAATTTTTTCTGTGCGATATAGCGGCCTGAAATATTCTACAAAAGTGTTCTTCGTAATGTTATGCATAAAATGCTAAACACATCTAATACTTTTAACGTAAGGCTTAAAAGATATCATTTGCCAAGTCCTTACAATAGAGCCAATTCATGAGAAAACTCTTTGCTTTTTATTTCAAAAGTATGTCTGCAAGTTGTTTGTCTTTCGTGACTTTTCTTTTTAATATTAAATAGCATTATCAAATAAATCAATAAAATCGTAGGTCGTATAAATTAATTAAAACTCTATGAGTTATAATTGCAATGCAAATAATGTTATTAAAACATGTGAGCTTCAGCAAATTTTCTAAGAATTCGTCATTCGTTAAAAGATAAAAATTTTTCGAGAAGAGCAAATTATGTTTCAATCTTAATAATTCAAGTCGTAAATAATTGAATTATATTAAACCATTTTTTAAATTTGAATGCGAAGAACAACAAGAAATATGTAAAAAAAAATTGTAATTCGTGACTTGTCTATTTGTATGCATTTTATTGTGGTACTTTCGGATTTCAATTTTTTTGTTAATGTGTTATGTTTTGAAGGAGATGAAAACTAAATTAGCAAGAGCAAAGGTCCAAAAACGTTACAGAGAAATATTAAAACTAGGCGAAAAAGGGTAAGCAGAATATAAGCAAAAGCGAGGCAAATGTAAATGAAATTACTCTTAAATGAACTTATTTTATTTATTAATTAATTGGCTTTGATTTAAAGTAGTTCTCAGCAGTTGAAACGAGGTGGGATAGCATAGAAAGTGAAGTAACGAATGACAAAAATATCATGCGTTGATATGGTAAAACATAAAATGCGTGTTTGTTAAAGCAGACTGTTGTGTTATCTTTCCATAATCTACAGATAATTGCTCCTTCATTACATATTTTAAAATTTTAAAGTAATTAAGTTTATATTTCACATTGTTTTCCTTTTTGTACGATGCTAAATGGATTTTACCCAAGTAAATGTGTGCTCAACTGGGCACTTTTGCTTATCAATGCATGGGTTCTAGTATAAGACGTGAGTTTTCAAAAAACTCAATTCTTCTTTTTTACTACTGAAACCCTTCGAAAATACGACGCCTCTGCTTATAAGCAGCAGCAGCTCATTTTATTGGCAGACAAATATTCTCAATTTTTATTTTATTTGATTTGAATATTTTCCAGCATGTTTGTTTTTGTCATTATCAGCACTTACTGGAAAAAAGAAACTACCATATATAAAAAAATAAAAAATATGTACTGGCAAATATAATTTTAATATAGATTTTGTCATTTTTACCGTGTCCTCCAATAAAAAAAAAATAAAAAATAAACTATTTTCTACATGTTTGTATTAAAATTTCTGAAATAAGTTTTATTTCATTTTGCTGCTCTTCAACTCTTATTTTGCCATGTTTTATTTAATACTTTTGAAATTATTATCACTAAAAATAAAAATTGCTAACTTTTGACATTTTGTTACTTTTGCTGATAGTACGAGAAAATATTATATGTTTGACATATATTATATAAAAGTTTTTTTTTTTTTTTGTAAAGAAAGCAAAGTAATAAAATTATATTGCCACAAAACTAAACCACACAATTCAAACCCTTTTCAACAATTTTATTTCTTTCTTTTTACTAAATTGAAGTTTTTTCTTACAGAAAGATACATCAGGGCCTTTTTAAGATTTTCATCTGTTTCCATGTTGAAATTTTATTATATTTATCTTTACTATTTATTTGTTGGCATGTTGTTGTTGTTCTTGTATTAACTAGTTAGTTGTCAATGGTATTTTCATACCCAATTATTAACCCTTGAAATGCAAACGTATTCAAGTGCTTTTAACTCATTGATAACTGTCATTATCGTTATCAATTGTACTGCACTGGACAAGGCACTATTATTGTTATTCACTGCTTTCAGACAAGTCTATCTGTTTAATTATTTGGCATGCATAAATTGCTGAAGTAAAGCACACACAGAAAAATTTCATAATAAAATCGTCGACAACAATGTTAATTTAACATTTTCGGTAAAGATTTTGCTTCATAGATGTTTCATTTTCAGTTAACATGATTTTAAAATAATCTTCAAAGAACATTTTTCCTTTTGATATAAATAAATTTCATGTTGATTTAATATTCTAGTACAAATAAATCAAAATGAAGTTGATACTAAAATAATACGAATAATCATGTTGAATCAAAGTTATTTCCAGTTGAAACAACTTGAATTTGATATTGAAATAATACGAAGAATCATGCTGAATCAAAGTTCACAGTACTGTATTTTGTGACAGCAGATTGTGATAGTTCTCGATTATTTGGAGATTAGTTCGCTTTGGCAATTTAATATTAATGTACTTACGGCGGAACTACATTTGAAAATTGTCACAGATATTTAGGGAATTCACAATGTGTATCTTAAAATTTTGAAATAGCAATATCGTTACACCTTAAAATTTCATTGTGAGCAACGATACAAAACACAGCATATTAAAGTAATAAAAGTAAGGACGAAGTTTGCCGAATATTTCTGACTATTTACATGTATAGAACACGAACTCAAAATACACAACAAATAAAACAACAACACAAGCACGATAGTGCTTGGTACCTATCATCATGCCAAAGAAACACCAATACACTTAAACCACACACAAATTCTTTATTTAAAATATTGCCGCATTGAAAAAAAAAACATGCTTCTTGGACGTTTAAAATTGTCATCTGGTAGTAAATTTTATTTACATGCAAAACAAAAACAGCAAACTTGCCAACCCATGATAAAATACTAAAATTGAAACGTCGTTATATTAAGACACATTTTAGAACGCTGTTTTGAACTCCCTAATTATGTTTTAAATAAAGCCCATCTTATGGATGTTATTCTGTTTTATTTTAATTTAAGTTTCTCCACATAAAAAAACACCAGATCACAAATTTTAACATTTTCAATGTCTTCATTTGAAGAAACCTTTCTGGTACGGATTTCCCAAAGTGACATAAAAAATTTATCTTCGACAAGAAATGGAATGGAACCATAAAAAAATGCGTGGAATCGATTTCTATGATTTTCGAGGCGGTTTAACGCAACAACTTTCTTTAACTCTAAATGGAAAAAGTTTACTTAATTTAACTTAATTTTAGTTTTTGAAATTTTATCACTCTTTAACCATTAATAAAAAATAAAAAAAAATAATTAACATAAAAATATTTAAAAATTATAATTAATTTCACTTCGCACTCACCCATTATTAAATTTGTTAAAGACTAAAAAACCAAACACAAAAAGGTGTTCAAAACTTTTTTACGGCCTTATCGTCTGTACTCCCAACTGAGACTGTAAACGTTTCTATCTTAGTTCAGTGCTCTTTTCACTAACTTTTAAAACAAATGTACCCAGCAAAAACTTTTGTCATTTTTGTAATCGGTAGTACTTTATTAATGTGTTACAAAGTAATGAGTGGTACTTATTTATCTTATTACTATGCTTCAAATTAGAACTACTACTTAGTTTTTAATAAAATTAGTACGTATTTTTATCATTATCTGAAAGTAGTTACAATTTGTTGATATGTATTAATAAAATAAGTAGATAATCAGTTTTTGAGTCAACATGTGTTTGTATATGAAAAATAATTTTTGTCGCTTAAACTTATAAGTGAACAATAGCTGAGTGGGTAAAGTTCTTGTCTTCATATCTCAACGAGCAAAGGTTCGTATCCCAGCTGGGTCAAAAAATTTAAGAAATTAAATTAAATTGAAAAAAATAAATAAATAAAACATATTGCGTATAATTTATGTTTAAATTTTAATTTGTTTATTTGACTACTTATTTTTTAGCTTCAAGTAAGCCATATAATAACTAGTTAATTGCTGTGACAATATAAATACATTTATAAGGGGTACCCCTTATTTTTTGGACTTTTCAAACAAAAATAAGTAGTTATCGAGTGAAATTGTAAGTAGTTACGACCAGTGTTGCCAAATCTGCGGTCTTAACTGCATTTTGAATTTTTCTTAGCACTGAGCAGTTTTGTAGTTTTTTGCTTAAAAAATTTGGTTTTCTGTAAATTGCGCAGATTTTGCAGTTTTTCCATTTAAATTTTCTGCTCTCAATTTTGCTTTAATTTCAATTTCAGAAGCCATAATTCTACCAAATTTGCTTAATATAACAGTGACAAGGTTTTCTCATAATTTTTTAATGCGACAATATAATTATCACATACGTCTACGTTCTGACTTCCGAATCGTTTTGATAATTCTTCTTGTAAATTCGGATGCTAAAACTCATGCCACATTTGTTTAAGCTGAAATTAAGAAAATACAAATTAATGGCATGTGTTCCATAGCATTCAAATTTACAAGAAAAAATTTTAAAACTGACGATTTCACATTTTTTTAATTTTTTCGTTTCTTTTTGCTTTCAAAAGACTGCTTTCAAGTAAGAAGAATACGAGTTTGTTTGCTCAAAAGTGAAAACGAGCCGAGTCTAAAAGCAATTTCGTATTCTTCATGAATTTTCTAGTAAATCGACTAATTTATCGGGAAAATTTAAGATACTTTAAAAATTAAAGAACAAGAACGCTTTTTGTACGTTTTGATTGCAATTGGCCGATATATGTACATATATTTAATTTGCAGTTTTTTTAAGTATGGCAACGCTGATTAAAACTTAAATCCTCATATAGTTTTTTGCCTACCGGTAAGCAAAGTTTTTGCTGGGTATAAATAACAAACGCTTGCTTTTGCTATATTAAGGAGGAAAATAGTTTTATTAAATACATGTGTAAGTTGTTTGTTTCTTTTGTAGCAAAATAAACATACAATTTAAAAATTTATTAACACTGTGCTACAAAACCAATATTTTTACCACCTGATAACCGCAATATTTGTTTAAACAGTTATATTCCCCTCTTTACAAAACTATACAGCATAAACTTGGTAATGTGTTGCAATTACCAAACAAACTACTGTTCAACAAAAACTACTTACCATCTGCATTACTTTACACTAGTTAAATCAATAACTTACTAGTAAATGAACAAGCCATTTATTATCTTTTGAGACAGTAGAAGTGCGTAAGCTTATCATACAGATGATTAGCACTTCAACCACTGGCGAGGAGAATTGGATTTTTTTAATTGTATGCATGTGAGTAAAACACGAGTTCAACGCTCAGCAGAGACATTTAATTGCAACTTTTGTTTATACTAAACTTTTGCGAATTTTATTGCGAGTGCTGTATCACTATTATATGTAAATGATGTTAATTGCACACTATTTCCAGTGCTGCCGTTTCTTTTATTTCTCTCCGTGCCATTTTTTAACGATTTCTAACTGACTTCAAAAAAGGAGGAGGTTATGTGTTCGTTATGTACGAATTTTTTTTATGTTCACCAATTTCTCCGTCATTTGTGCAGTGCTTTTAAAAATAATTTTTTTTATATCCAAAAAAATTTTAACTATTTTGGCTCGAGTTCGGTTTTAATTTTATTTTTCAATTAAATTATATCTTTATTTAGAGATAAATGTGAAACATGTAGACAAAGAAAATTTTTACTGCGCGGGGGATTGAACTGACGTTTCGATAGCTCCCGCTAATCTCACCAGAGTTCTTTACCGCTTAGACCACTCGACTATAGTCGGTGGTTTGCAGTCAAGAGCTGAATATCATCTACTTTTAATCAATTCATACTGTCACTCTGAGAGCTGTATTTCCTTTGATAGTTATTGATATTCAGTTTTTTCTTTGTCTTGTGTTAAGTTAATAATTTTTTTTAATATAAAATAGTACGCTCCACAGGTGGTCAAAGTTTCACCAATATACGATAGGAGGGGTGAGATGGGTACCTCCCATACAAAATAATTTTTAATAATATCATATTCAAACTTGGAGTGAATTACTTTATAGTCAATGAACGCAATCCAGCACAAAACTGGAGCGGATGAAGGGGTACCTCCCATACAAGGTAATTATTCGTTTCCGCATACCTGGAATACTATACCAATGCTATTTAAAAAAATTTGTATGAATTACTCGTAGTTTACAGATAATGCGCGTAGCTCATCAGAAAACTGGTAGGGTAAGAGTGAGCGAGGGGCACCTCCCATACGAAAGTAACTATTAATTATCGCATATCTGGAATAGAATGACTCTTCAAATTTGGTGTGATTTATTTAGTGAATGCGCGTAGTTCTATAGAAAACTGGTGGTGTAGGAGTGGGAGGAGGGGTACCTCCCACTCCTACACCACCAATTTATCCAATTATCGCATATCTGGAATGCTATATCAATGAGATTCTTCAAACTTGTTGTGAATCTCTTTATAGTCAATGCGCGTTATCTAATAGAAAAATGGTGGTGTAGGTGTGGGGGAGAGGAGTATTTTCCATGCAAAATTACTGCTAAATATTGCATCTCTGCAATACTATATCAGTTTTTAGACTTTGTGTGCTTCTTTTATGGCCAATGACCCTAATCCAAAAGAAAACTGATGGTGTACCTCTCCTACAAAGTAATTATGAATTACCGCATATTTGGAATATTATATCATTGAGAGTCAAAAATGGTGTGAATTACGTTATAGTTAATGCTCTTAATATAGCAGAAATTTGGTGGGGTCGGAGTGGAGGAGGAGCACCTCCCATACAAATTTAGTGGTAATTATCAGGTATCTGAGAAAGTACAGTAGTGAAAGTCTTTAGTCTTCGCGTGAGTTACTTGGATCACCACTGTGCACAGTCCACCATAAAACTAAGTGGGTAGGAGTGGCGGGACGGATACCAAAAAGTAATAGTTAATCTATATATGGATATAAAAAAGTAAAGTTACTGACAGACAGAAAGATTCACCATCTGTTAGCCCAAACGATTACAGCTATACTCTAAGACACTTTTGTTGAAAATTAGGTCGATAATAGCCGGCAACACTTTACAGATTATTATCGACCTAAAATTACACATACATTATTTTTGAACAAAATGTTTTTACTAAAAAAGCGATTGACTGCGTGCAGGTTTGACCCGCGACCTCCTGACTGATAGTCTGACGTATCTATCATTTAGCCATAGCCGTATTATAATTTATGTTAAATTTTTTTCACATGGACTAAATATGTTTAATTTGAAAGTTTTTTTCTATAATAAAATAACTACAAAATCGATGTAATTTTAGACAAGGAGAAATGTTCAACACACTAAGAAGGGATTTTTGGAAATAAGAATGTTAAGGGGATAAAACAGGTTAAAAAGAGATAAAATCTTTAACGTTATATCTCCGAAACTAATATATTATTATGTGTAAATAGTTGATTTAAAAGTTAACTTTACTTAATTTTTAGTGCATAAAACTCGGTTTAATCTTTTCTTTAACAATTTTTTGTTTCAATTAATTCAAAGCTTTTCTGTTTGCTTTTTATACTCATAAAAATCAATCCAAACAAGTTTGGCTTAAGTAGAACAAAAACTTAAATTTTAGCTTTTTTAGGAACATTTCACAACAATATATGAAAAGTCGTTCTCACGTTATAATGAAAAAAAAAATGCAAAAAAATATCCAAAGAAATGTAATTATTTTGGCTTGAGTTCCATTTCAATATAATTTTTCAATTAAATTATATTTTAAATTAGAGATAAATGTGAAGTATGTCGACAAAGAAAAATTTGACTGCGCGGAGGGTTGAACTGACATGTTTCGAAAACTCCCGCTCTTCTCTTTACCGCGTAGACCACTCGACTCAAGTCAGTGGTTTGCAGTCAGGAGTTGAATATCACTTACCTTTAATCAAGTCATACAGTCACTCTTAGAGCTGTATTTCATTTGATAGTTATTGATATTCACTTTTTTCTTTATGTCTTGTGTTAAGCTTCTAGTAATTGTAATTATCAATGGTAATTCATACTAGAATAGAAAAATAACAAGAAGCTTAACACAAGACATAAAGAAAAAAGTGAATATCAATAACTATCTAGGAGTGACGGTATGAATATGACAACTCTTGATTGCAAGCCACCGACTATGATCGAGTGGTCTACGTGGTAAAGAACTCTAACGAGAAGAGCGGGAGCTCTTGAAACATATCAGTTCAACCCTCTGCGCAGTCATATGTTTCTTTGTCTACATGCCTCACATATATCTCTAAATAAAAATATAATTTGAATAATTGAGAATGGAATCGAAAAATTAAATTAAAACTGAACTTAAGTCAAAATAATTAAATTTCTTTGGCTATATAAACCCATACAGTTCGGCTAAAAAATGCAGAACTTAAAAGAAATCTTACCCATAGAATTAAAAATTTCGACTGTTTTTGTATTTAGAGGATCATAACACAAGAAAAAATTATAGTATTTATCTTCATTATTTTTCTTGTTGATTAGTGTAATGAATAAAAAAAATATTGTATTAAAATTAAAAACCGGCACAGACAAATTTATCATCTTTCTATTATGACAACAAGCAGCGACGGAGGCCATGGCAGCGTTCACAATGTCACAATAATAGATTGATTTTTTTTATTAATTTTTTTCTTACTGTAGATTTTAATACTTTTTAAGCACCGCATTATTTCCATGAAAGTATAAAAGCGTTTTGAGAATGTTATTTCATAATTGATATTGACACTGAAAACCAAATCAAGCGTTAATTAAAGAGTCATTAATACGAAAAGCAATAAAAATAGAAATTTAAAATTTAACAAACGAAAAACACTTCAAGCCGCAAACGTGCGTGCGGTTCAAAAAAATATTTTTCTTATCTTTTTATTAGAATCATAAAAAACGCAATGACAGTATATATGAACAGACTTTAATTGTGTCCATAAGAACTCATGTACCCAAAAGAGTATAGGCTGCCAATAAATTTTTAATATTTACCTTTCACCGTGAATGATAAGATTACATATAGTACAAATTAGTGATGGAGCCGTGAGTAATATCTGACTAGTAAAAAAGAAACAAGTTCATATGTAAACTTTATTATTTTAAAATATGGAATGAATGTACAATTGTTTGTAGATTGTGGAAAAATAACAGATTCCCAATAAAAACGCGTATTTATTTTTGTCATTCGTTACCTCACTTTATGACGATATGATTTCTATGTTATTTCACCTTGTTTTAATTGCTTAGAACTCCTTTAAATCAAAGCCAAAGAAGTAATACTCGTAAATAAAATATGTTTCAATAGTAATTTCCTTTACCCTTCCCTTATTATTTGCTCATATTCTGCGTACCCTTTTTTCGTCGTCTATATCTTGGAAATATATCTGTACACGCAGAAAAAAATTCATCACAAAATCGCAGAAAACAAGATTAATTAAAATTTTTGCGGTAGTGATTTTGCTTTATAGATATTCTTTGTTATTTCGACATGATTTTGCAAAAATCGTCAAACAACATTTTTCTTTTTTGGAAATAATTATAATTCATGTTGATTTAATATTCCCGTACCGTGAGAGCAAAATTAATTTGATACTTAAATAATACGAAGAATCATGTTGAATCAAAGTTATTTTAAGTTGAAACAACATGAATTTGATACTGAAGGCTCTATTGGCTGAATTAGTTAGCGCGTATGACGCCTGAGGTCATTTGTTCGAGATTAATTTCAGACAACTCATCAACGTCATAAAATGTTCTGTTGTACATTGGTGTATCATTGTGTTAACTGTTGTTGGTCTGTAAAAATGATGAAGGCATAGCACTGGTTACTAAGCACTACCGGCAGCGATTGTTCTATGCTAATATACATCACAGCGCCTTAAGGTGGCTCAGAAATTGAATTCGTTGGCAAAAACCTAAATTTTTTGTGGTCATCGATTCTAAAAATTTTACCGCCATTTAATAGTAAACATATCCAAACTAAGGTAGCCACAAACTTAGGTCCAAATATTTTCAATTGTGGGCGTGGCATCCTATTAAACGCATATATTTTATATAATTTTCGAAAAAAGGTGACTTATTTATATTTGATCAGAGAGAAATTATAATTTCTCGCAAACTAGCATCGATAATGGCAAACGGTCCTTTTTGAAACGTCAGCAGGATTGTAGTCTTTAAGAAGTGGTATGAGTAGCCACTATACTGTTTATATTTATCGTGCGATAAAATATTTTTGAAACTACTATATTTTTGGTAAATTTTAATTTTAGAGGAATAGAACTTTTGAAGATCAAAAGGGATCAAAAAAAATAAACCACATAGAAAAAAGTGAAAGTGTCCTCTTTAACCCGAACCTGTCCTTAGAACACATTTCTAATTTTACTGAAATTACTCAAAAATTGTTATTCAAAGAACGCCAATTTTCTCCCTATTGGTACAAAATGGAGTGATAAATTTTCTCAAACTTCAAAACGTCCGATCAACGAATATAAAAGTGGGCAGTGCCACGCCTATACTAAGTAAATATCTCATGTCATGAAAGCTATAGCAGTCAAAATATTCAGGTATTGTATATGTTATTTTTAGAGCGAAATGCAAAGTATGTCAAAAAATTTGCGGTATAGCACCGAGGGAAGGGGTACTCCCCATACAAAGTAATTAGTAATAATGAGCTAGTTGGAAAGCTATGAAAGTGTGAATATTAAAATTTTTCAGCAGTTAATTTGTTAGGTAAAAAACTGATGGTGTAGATGAGAGCGAAGGGGTACTCCCCATAGAGCGCAGTTAGTAATTACTTGCTATCTGGAAAGCTATAACAGTAAGAGCCATCAAATTCGGTATACGAAGTTATGTAAAAAACTGGCAGGGTAGGTGTGAGGGAAGGGGTACTCCCCATACAAAGTAATCAATAATTAGCTGCTAACTGAAAATATATACCAGTAAGAGTCTTCAAATTTGGTATGAGTTAATTTGAATACAAGATACAAAGTTGGGGAAAAAACTGACGGGATAGGGGCGATGGAAGGATTACTCCCTACCCCATACATCTCTGAAACGACCTATCCTAACCTAATCAAAAACTCATCCTAGATATTATTAAAATGATCTGTTTATCTATATATGGCCTTTTTTACTAAATAAAGGTGTTCAAAAATTTTAAAAACCAAAAGTTTTTTGTAAAATGTTAAAAAAATTATAAAAGTCAACTTTTGGCTTGAATTTCTCAACAACTGTCGAGCCGATTTTAATGAACACAGAGCTGCTAAAAGCTCAATGAGTTATCCGTCCGTTAAAATATTTTTTAAAATATCTTCGCCCGTTAACAAGTTACAGGATTTTTTGCCAATGAGAAATGATTGTGAGTGCCGTCGTTCGTCGGTAATGTAAGAAAAATCGTCGGCAAAGTAAAACAATTAATAAAATGGCTTAAGGCAGTTAATGTACCTTCTTAACGCTAGAGACGCTGTTCTTAAATTAGCAAAACGAGTAACAGAAGACTTGTAAGAGGATTGATCTTTTTCTCGCGTTTTTACCACCTGCACATTAACACATTAAGTAGTTGATACCCTACGATAAATGGAACTGACACAAAACAAGTCACATGACCGGTCCCCAGCTGGTAGGGACCAGTCCGAGTTCCAACACTTCCTATGAAGCGAACCACCCACTTTTACATGGGGATGGCCTAGGATGGGGTTAATTTATACTTTGTATGCACCTTGTAACTTGTCTCTGAACTATCTTATGGAGTCCTAATCGGTGTAGAATAATATAGATTATATACAAATATTATTCTAAAATTCTGCTGTAATTATCGATTAATTTATTTTTTTATTGTTACAAATCCAAGTAGAAGTTGTATTTTATTTTTAAGCGGTGTCTTTGATAGGATTCGAACCGACAACCTCCGGGCAATGGGGCACTTATATTTCAATGTTATAAATATCAGTTAAGTTGGAGTTAATATCTGAATATAGTTACGGAACAGGTTCCTGAGTGGCATGGCAGTCTCATTGAAAGGAGACAATTAATATTATATAGATACTATGTGATAGTTCTTAGATCCAGGTACATCGAATTTGTTCAGTGCCGTTTACTACAATACTAGCCGGAGTACCAACTAAATTGACTAAAATGGTTAATATGTGACCATTTACACAATATGACTTTTTTCACCATTCACTACTCCTTATTTTTTGTACCAGTCTTATTTTCTCAAGGCATAGGACGAGTACACGAAGAATCATGATGTATCAAAGTTATTTCAAGTTGAAACAATGTGAATTTGTTACTGAAATAACACGAAGAAGCGTATTGAATCGAAGTTATTTAAAGTTGAATCAACATGAATTTAATACAGCTATTTTATTATACACTAATTATCACAAACATTTGTCTTGTAGTTGGCTGCCCAAGATAAGATTTGAACTCGGGCTCATCTATCATCACTTACTCGATAGTCAACGAGCGAACGAACCACTGCAGTCACAACAGCCTCAAAAATACTTCAGATATACACTAAATTAATACCATCATAAGTAACATGAATTTCATTTTAATTCGACATGATTTAAGTAGAAAAAATCTGAAAACGGATATTAATTTAGTACATTAAACTCTTTATATTCTACATATTCTTATTTAAACAAACGACAAAAAAAATATTTATAGACCAGTGTTATTAGGAAGATCTTAGGTTTGGTTTTCAATAAAAAAACCTTATATTTATTATGCATCCGCTTATTTTTTCAGCCATTTATTATGCCACTGGCAATCATTTCAAATGCAATTGAAATTTAAATCAATTTTAAGTTCCATAATTTTGTACCAGAATTTTATTTTAATTAATCTTCTTAATTCCATTAGCAAATCACATTATTTAAAATCACTTAAACTAACAATAAATACAGTTTGGAATTTATTATTCCCTCTTAATAGTGATTGTGACACGTTTATTTCATATTCCAAAAGCACGACGACAAATTTAAATTTAATTCCAACCTAAAGTCTGGTCAAATCATTAAACAAACAAATGAAATCAATTTTTATTGTTTGAAATTTTTTAAATTCAAATGGATTTTCTATAACAATAAAAAGAAAAGCAACAATAAAACGAAACAAAAGTCAAAATCACGCACACACGAAACAATCAAATGACGCCAATAACATTTGAATCACACACATCACAAGACCTCACTAACATTAACAGCGGGAGCAACAATAACAACTACAACAGCATTGCAGTCACAGTCGCCATCATAGGAATGCATTGATTTGTTATTGCAATCATGCAACACTTAGATGACCCATTGTGCTCGAGTGTTTTTAATAGTGGAATCCAGATTCCAATCCGACAGGCTGTTTGAATTCAGAACATTAATGTTGTAATTCATTGTTTGTTAGCTTTTTGTATGATAAAAAATTTGTTTTCTCTCTTTTCGAAAAACAATATCTATCGACTACAAATTGTTAAGAAGAATTTGTATAGTTTATCATGTGTGTGTGTGTGTGTGTGTGTGTGTGTGTATGTGAACGAATTGTTACTCATTCAAATATTCATTTTGCCTGTACGACAAATATGCATCATCTGACTTTTAACTACACACCCACTAAATCGAAACCTGTTGTTAAAGTAGAATGCTTATAGACTTATTTGTTTCAAAAATTAACACATTTGCCAAAGGAATTCAAACGTCTAAAGTCTGGGAATAAAGTCAAAATACCAGGGATTTCATAAAAATGCAAGACAAACAAGTAAACTCAACTGTTTTGTTTTATGGCTTTATACTCGTAATAGGGAACAAATATTCTCATGAATTATTAAATTTGACCTTTTCATGGAGCAACCTCTTTTACATTAGCAAAAGAGTATTGTCAACCTTATTATCTACTAAGGAACAGTGATTCTAATAGGAAAAAAAAACAGTAATAAGTCTGTATCTTTGAAACTTTCGATCCAATTATAAAACGATATATGTAAGACTCATAGAGGATAGCCTAAGCTGGAAGAATGTTGAAACTTGGCTCACCATGTTGAAACAACCGCTGAGCTGCAGGGTGTCAAAGTTAATACCTCGGGCATGAAAAGCCTTGTTGGCCTCCTAACTTTTACAAATATTTGATTTTGATAAATTCAAACTTGTTGTAATGCTTTATAAATAGACAAAGAAAATAAGTCTTATTTCATTTAGACATCTTATATATTATATATTTTCAGACATATGGGTGGCATTATTTTTGAACCGAACAACCCTAAATTTTTCTTTTTGCCGAAATTCCTTCACATTTGGCGTAACCATAGTTCTAGTAGGTATTAATGAGTATGTTTATTTGTCGCGTTATGGGGTGTGAAAGTGTTGCCGTTTTTGAAAAAAAATTAATTATTGTTTCGAAGTAGAAAAACCCCACGGTCAGTGTTGTAGAGAATCGGTATAAGATATCGTGTAAACCTTACGTTTAATGTATTAAGTGTGTTCAGCACTTTTATGTAAAACTCCACGAGAAATAATTTCATGGAAAATTCAAACTCTCCACCGCTTCGCTGTGTGGGTCATTTTAACCCTTTCTTAAAAAGGGACAAAAAGTCCCCTTCGACGGCACGATAGCGGAGTGAAATATCCTACAAAATAAATCCTAAAACATTTTATTATTGGATTTTGAAGACAATAAAGTTCTAAGCTTAACGTCAATGCCAAAAATCATTAAAAACTTATGTGAATAAATATGAAATCAACCCTCAGCCGCATTTTACGTTTTTACTGATTTCGGGCGTTCCAGTTGAGTTAAGAAATTTATTGCCTTCAAAAACTTATAATAAAATTTTGTGAGAAATTTTTTTGTAGGATATTTTAGCCCGCTATCTCGCCGTCGAAGGGGAGTTTTTTGCCCCTTTTTTTAAAAAAAGGGTAAAAAATACCTAAACAGCGAAGCGGTAGAGGGTTAAAATGTTCCACGAAATTATTTCCCGTGAAGTTTTACATAAAAGTGCTGAGCACACCTAATACATGAAACGTAAGTTTTACAAGATATCTTATACCGATTCTCTATAACAATGACCAAAATGTGGGCGAGCTCATGTAAAAAAATTTGCATAACTTTTAAACTTATGGAGATCCCATTATCAAACTTTTACAGTATAATAAGAATACGCAGGCTAATTTTTGTGAAAAAAATGAAAAAAAAATAAAAAAAATTAAATTGGTCGAAGTTAGAAAGATTTTACTTTCAATTGGTCATTTCCGGTTTTGATCATGAAAAATATGTATTATTTTTTTTTAAAGATCAGACGATTTCCCATAAAAATCACTTATTTTAATTCTTTTGTTTTATTTTTTTTCTAGTTCGAAACAATAATTTAAAAAAATTTTAAAAAATAAAAAACACTTTCGCAATCCATAACTCGATAAATAAGCACCATACAAATAAATTTGTATACACATTTATACCTACTAGACCTATAGTTATGCCAAATATCAAGGCAAAATAATTTGTGCCACATATAGTGCCCCATATGTATTTTTTGAATTTTAAAATTTTGCTTTTTGGCCACGACTTTAATTCCGATTTCGTAAATATCTTCGTTATTATAGGAGTCAAAATGTTCAAAAAAACATAATATTTTATAATTTTTAGCAAAATGTGAATTTCCAATTTCTTAAAGCAAAATTGTAGACGCATGAGCAATACGATAATACATAATATCATATTACTCATACGTCTACAATTAATTGTGCTTTAAAATATTAGAATATTTTCTTTACATGTTTTTTTTTTATTAAAAATTCGTACATTTTCGTTCAATACAGCGTTAAAATTTTTTTTAAACATATGGGGATTTCCATGTTTCTTAATAAATAGTAAAGAGCCAAAAATTAAAAAATGAAGTTTGGCACTATTTTCATGCAGGTAAATAAAATACTTTTGAAAGGTTTGCTATTTAAAAAACTGTTCTCCTGGCCACATTTTTTAGCAGCGGTAACAATTAAAAGCCAGATTAATTATATTAAATGTATCGAATACAATTTTGTAAAGAATTTAGAATTTCGTAGAAAAATTCACTACATATGTATATTCATCAAATGCTGGATGTAGCGTGCTTGCTTTAATAGATTTGAAATTTCATCTGCAGTAATTTTTGAGGTACATTCTTTTGAAATATGGTAAGAATAATGGTAAGCATGCCAAAAAGAGATGGCATAAGAAAATGACCTGCGGAATATATGAAGGTATTGTATACTAGATCTGCAGAACATTGTATACCACATTACCCACCAATTTCTTAAATGGTTTGTTTATGTTTTTTTTTACTTTTAAGTAATTTCTCTGAAACTGGGGCTTCAAAGACTTTTTACCCTTACCGAATGTAAGCCTAAGACTTGTAGTAGAACACAAGCTGAGATCTATTCTAAACGAATTAAGTTTTTAAAAATTATAGCTAAAGAAAAAGTAGGTATACCACTTTCTTACTCTTGTTTGAGAACTTCCAAAGGTGCATTCTATTAAAATCTATATAGATCGTTTGCAACCGTTTACGTTAATTGAGGTTAAGAGCTAAAAACGCTCTACCATATTTTCCCCCAAATTTAATGTCATCCCTAAAAACAATTTATAAATGGAAAATACGCAAAAACCTTTTATTGAGTGTTTACACATTTTCATTCTTTGTTCCATTTTCCTTTGATGATCAAACTGCAAATTGTTCAAGTGCGAACCAAGTACTATTGCACTTTTATTCAAATTTACTTTTTTATAAAAACGTACATACATACAAACATCCATATATTTTCGTTTCATTTGGTTTTATCATCTTCAAAAGCAAACAATACCAACTCTTTGCATCCATCCAGAGTTGAGTGAGTTTTTTATGGCTACAAAATCTATCGTTTGTATATTTTTGTTTGTATATAAATCGTTTGTATATTTTGGATGGGAAGTGGCTGTATCCACAAATGTATGGAAAATAATTTTTTATATTTTGTGGGTGGACAGCTGTAAAGTGTACTGAAAGTAATGAATGACAGAACAAGACTCACAGGTAAATTAATAAAGATTTGCAAAACAGTAATAGCGCATAAATATTAGTTAAATGTCATGTTGTAAATGTATTATTATAATATTAACAGCTTGTAAAAATAGTTATACGATGTTTATAGTTTTTATGTTAGAAAAAAAGGAAATACATAATTTACTGTTGTCAATAGACAAATGAATAAAAAACATCAACGCATTGCAGATTACAATTGATGTCCTGTTATTAAAGGTAGAAATTAATTGTAAAAACTTTAAAATTACGACTAAATGAATATCTAGATTCTAGAAACATTATAGTATGTGATGGTAATTGATCGATTTAGGGTTACATACACCAAAAGTGTCTGACTGTCCGTATGTCTGTCTATCTGTCTGCCTGTCACAGGCTGTTTTCTCGGAAACCGTGAGAGCTATGGGCCTGAAATGTTCACAGAATATGTAAAACTTTTGTCGCTACAACAACAAATATATGACAGTTAAAAATTAAAGGGTGTTCTACAGCGAGCAACGAAATATGTTGATATACTAATGTAATATACAGACAATTATCTATAGACATTTTAAATTTTCAAAGTTAGTGTTAATTGGTGTAGTCTGTAGAATAGACTACACCAAATAACACTGATATTTAAAACAATAAAAATTAACGGGTGTTCTATTAGTTAATGAACTTGTGATTTAGACGATTTGCGGTATCTTGGAAACCGTAAGAGGCAACCTCTTGATATTAAAAAAAAAGCTAAAACTAAAAAATTCCGAAATTAAAAAAATTTTTAAACCAAAAATCGTCTAAATGACAAAAGCGTTTAAAGGAAAAAAGCTCAAAAATTAAAAAAAATCGCTTAAACGCAAAAACTCACCATAACTTAAAAGAACGCCAAAAAATTAACAAAAAAAAAACGCCAAAAACAGAAAAACGTCGTCAAAACGAAAAAAACACTAGTCTAAAAAATCGCTAAAACTAAAAATATCATCAAAAACTAAAAAAGCGCAAAAATTGGAAAAATAAATCACCAATACAAAAAAAAAACGCCAAAACAGAAAAGGGTCAAAACTAAAAAAAAACGCCAAAAAAGAAAAAAGTGTCAAAACAGAAAAAAAATCACTAAAACGAAAAATATCACCAAAAACCGAAAAAATCCCCAAAACCAAAAAAGCGCCAAAACTGAAAAGAGCGCCAAAACTTAAATAAATCGGTAAAGTTAAAAATATCGTAATATTTGTACGTAATTAAAAATATCGTCAAAAAGCGAAAAAACGTTAAAACGAAAAAAACGTCAAAACCCAAAAATCGCCAAAACTAAAACTAAAAAAATTTAAAATAAAGAAAAATCGCTTAAAAAACGAAAAAATTACAAAGATTAAAAAAGCGTCAAAACCAAAAAAAAAAAAACGCCAACACAACGAAAAAATTAAAACAAATAACATTAAACAAAAAACAAAACGAAACTAAAAAAAATTAAAAAAAAAAAGACAAATCGCTTAAAAAACGAAAAAATCACAGAGATTAAAAAAGCGTCAAAACCAAAAAAAAAAATCGACAACACAACGAAAAAATTAAAACAAATAACATTAAACAAAAAACAAAACGAAAAAATTGTCACAATGAAAAAAGGACCAAAAACGAAGTGATATATGTGTATTCGTACGGAACCTTTCGTGTGCATGCCAAAGTCGCACTTTACTGAATTTATTAAGGTAAGTGTAAAGGACCCCTATTGTTTTCGCTACGCTGTCCGTCCGTCCGCCTGTCTGTCCAAGGCTGTTTTCTCGAGGAACGTAAGAGGTACGGTACCTGAAATTTTCACAGAATGTGTAAAACTTTGGCCGCTACAAACAAATATATGACAGTTAAACGTTAAAAGGTGTTCTAAAGCGAGCAACGAGACATGTTGCTGTAATGTACAGACACTTATATATAGACACTTGAAATTTTCGAGCTTAGTGTATTATAATAGAGACTACACCAATTAACACTGAAATTTAAAACAATACAATTTAACGTGTATTCTATCAATTAATGTAATTTTGACTACTTAATTCAGACAAAACCGTAAGAGGCAAACTCTTGAAATTAAAAAAAAACGCTAATACTAAAAACTTCCATAATTAAACAAATTCCCAAAAAAATCGCCATAATAAAAAAGCGCTTAAACGAAAAAAGCACCAAAAGTAAAAAAATCGCTCAAATAAAAAAACACAAAAACTAAACATATCACTTAAACGAAAAAAGCACCAAAAGGAAAAAAATCGCTCAAATAAAAAAACACAAAAACTAAACACATCGTTAAAAATACTAAAACAAATCGCCAAAACAAAAAACATTGCCAAAAAACTAAAACAAAATCACCAAAAACCAAAAAATAAAAAATTGCGAAAACTACATATATCGTCAAAAAACAAAAAAAAAAAGTCAGCAAAAACCTAAAAAAAATCACCAAAATGAAAAAAGGGCCAAAAACCGAAAAAGTAGCCACAACAAAAAAAAGTGTCATAACAAAAAAAAAAAATCTCTAAAACTAAAAAAATCATCGAAACCCAAAAAAATCACCAAAACAAGAAAAGCGCTAAAACTGAAAATAACGTCAGAAACGAAAAAAATTTAAAACAAAAAAAAAACGTCAAAACTAAAAAAATCGTCAAAAAACAAAAAAAATCTTCAAAAAACGAAAAATCGTCAAAAAGCAAAAAGAGCACAAAAACTAAAAAAACCACAAAAAAAGAAAAGTTATTAAAAAAATTAAATAAAATTAAACGAAAAAATTGATAAAATCAAAAAATTATAAACACGAATAAGAATATATATATATATATATATATATATATATATATATATATATATATATATATATATATATATATATATATATATATATATATATATATATATATATATATATATATATATATATATATATATATATATATATATATATACGCGTATATATATATATATATATATATATATATATATATATATATATATATATATATATATATATATATATATATATATATATATATATATATATATATATATATATATATATATATATATATACGCGTATATATATATATATATATATATATATATATATATATATATATATATATATATATATATATATATATATATATATATATATATATATATATATATATATATATATATATATATATATATATATATATATATATATATATATATATATATATATATATATATATATATATATATATATACTCGTATATGTATTCGTACGGAACCCTTCGTATGCTAGCCAAAGCCGCACTTTACTAAATTTATTTATTGTTTACGAGGCTTCATTGTATCGTGCGATTTACAGGACACCTATTTGGCTATTATATATTAGTTTTTTGAATTGTAAACATTTTAGCCCGCTATATCTCCGCTGAAGGGGAGTTTTTCGTCAATTCCTTAATAAAAGTAGAAAAATCCCCATACAAAGAAGAGTTAGAGTGTTAAAATGTTCCACAAAAATAATTTTAGTTGTGTTTTAAATAAATGCGCGCACACATCTTATGTCTTAAACGATTTTCTATGCTGAGTGACTCCCAAAAATTGAACATATGCAGGTATTGGATTAAACTTTTCAAATTGTATGCTTAATAATGTAGTGTTTAGTGTGTGTAAACAAAACCCATCACAAACAACAAAAACCTCAAAATTACCTGAAGTGTATTTTTTTCTTTCTGCTGCCTTTAAAATCAAAAAAATCCAAATCAGTTTAAAAGTGAATCGAATACATAAATTTCAATTTATAATTTTAGTTTTATTGCTTGCATTTGTTTTTCTCTTTTTATGTTGTTGTTATTATTTAACTTTTCGTTTAAATTTATTTGCGTTTAAATTTAAAAAAAAAATAACAACAACTTCTTCATGCGTACATTTAAATGTTGTTTTAGTTGTTCATTTTTTTCCTCTTGATTTCCATGTTTTTCTCTTATTTTATTTTTTGGACTCGAATTGTGTTTTTAACACAATTTAAGACAACAAATATTAATTGTTGTTTATTGTTTTAAATAAATTCACGAGTGCATTTTGTGGTTTTTTCGTGCTGTTTGTAGGGTTGTCAGTCATTCGAGTTTAAGTTTTGTTCGAATAAAAGTCTACGAACATTTTCATTATTCCAGTGTGGCGAAGAAAGTGCGTAGTTTTAACGAACGTATATCACATCACAGCGTTACCTTAATATAGAAAGGTCTTAACTCATTTTTTCAAAACTAGTTGTTTGCCTATTTCGATAGATTGAATGTTGTCGTAGAGCGATAAGATTGGCAAGGCTTATACAA
The DNA here is from genome assembly GCA_956483635.1 of Panzeria rudis. Lineage (NCBI taxonomy): Eukaryota > Metazoa > Arthropoda > Insecta > Diptera > Tachinidae > Panzeria > Panzeria rudis. The sequence goes on along the minus strand of OY101448.1, from coordinate 151,409,120 downwards.
ATTTAAAATATGGTTGATATCGGCGAAAGGATTTATATCCTTAAATGAAAGAAGTGCCATAACTTAAATAATATTTATATTTAAAAAAATAAATCTCACATACGCTACTTATTCGAGCATTCGGAGCAAGGATAACTTGTGCTCAAATATATTAATCTTGTGCGAAAATGGCGATTTTTATCAAATGAGTTCCCTCACTTAATTGTGAATAAAATCTAAAATTGTATATCGGTTTTAATGCAATATGGCTCACTTTGTTTGCAACATATAAACCTTTATGTGTACAGAAAAAGAAAAGAATTTTTGTTATGTTTTTAGCTTTATTATTTTTTTAAAAACAAAAATTTTTATAAAATTAATTTTCTTTCTATTTTTATAAGTTTGTTCAGCGATTGGTAAGAGTTGGTGAATTTTTTTAGATTACTTAAGAGAATAGACAACTTCTTCTTTTCCCAAAGAAAACTGGAAATGTTAAATTTTATAAAGCCATTTTGATTCGCTCATATTTATTAATATAATTTTTTTGTGTTAAAAATAAAATACTGGGGGCGAGTCGACACTTTCGATATCGAGGCGATTCGATCGAGTTTTCTTAGTTTGAGATTATGATATTCGATATCGAACAATGTGTTTATATTCTTCGATAGAGAATGTCATAATCTCAAACTTAGAAAACTCGATCGAATCAGCTCGATATCGAAAGCGACGATTCGGCTCCTGTATTTCAATAAAAATTCCATTAAAATGTTAACAGTGAAAATAAATTACATAACAGTGAATATAACTTACCTACTGAGCAGCTGCATGAAAATTTTCATCAGTTTTCGTTTTACAATATTTAAATAAATTCACTAGATTTTTCCTACCACAAAATGCAGCTTTTTACGAAAACAAATTATAGGTTTTTCGTAGTGAGAAATTTCTCTATAAAACTGCATAATTAGATTTTTGAAAAGTAATAGCCGAAAAAAATTGTTTGCCGGGCTGACACGCTCATTTTTTTGTTGTTGTTTTATTTCAACAAAATACTGAACTTGCTTTAAGAGAATTATTCAACTAATTAAATAATTTTCTTATTGTTAACTGAAAAAAATGTATCGATTAATCGAATATTTTGTTAATCGATTAAGCGATTAAAAATGTTTTTGATTAACCAAATAATTTTTAATTGAATATTTGTTTTAACAAATGAAAATTCATTTACAATTGATTCTCATGTTGAAAATTGATTTTTATGTGCACTTAATGTTTTTAAGTGACCTGGTTTATTCTTCAAGCAAATCATTTACACATCGAAAAGCTCAGCAGGAAATTAATTCCTGAATGATGGAATAATCGGTATATTGAACTTAATGCGCACAAGGCATCCATTAGTTTCCATAAAATAAATGTTTTATTTATATATGCCTTAATTCATTAAAAAAAATCTGACTTATAACAGATTAATAAAAAAATTTTTCATACAAATTTGTTGTATAAATAAGTTTCTTATTAATCAAAAAATTCTTTGTGAGTTAGGTTGATAGTATGTATATAATATTAGCGGGAAAGTCGCAAAGTTATACGCAAGCTTTGACTTGTTTCCCCTTCCACACTTAAAAAAATTGATAGATATTCCAAAAAATTTCATAAATTATCGGGAGAAAACTGCGTTTACTGAGCAATTCAATAGTCAGGTGACTCTCTATGTCTTTCTCTTTACAAAGGATCTCATGAAATATTTTCCCAAAAAGTTGTGCCTGTTATTCATATTATATCTTTTCTAAATACAAGTAATGGCTGCCTTCCTAAACGCATGTTGCTTTGCAGGTCAACAATGTAACGTATTTCCAAACGCAAAAGTGTAAACTTTGACAAAGTATTGCATTCCTCAAATCATCTGTTTTGCAGCTGAACTGCAAATAAAAGCTACTAGCACACTATTAAATTGGCAATGCTTTTTATTAACAATACATTTGATCTGCAGTATTGCAAAGTATAATTTCTTGATTTTAACCCTGCTCTGACATTGCATACAGATGTTTAGGAAAGCAGCCATGGTAATAGCGTCATTGACTGATACATTGCCATAGGATTCCTTTGCACTGATTAAATAGAAAATAAAAAGAAATAGTTTTTTACATCTTAAATATGGCTGCAGATGCAATAAATACATAGCAAAGACGAGAGTTGTAAGTTGTTGCTGTGCCCCCTGCTTCCAAAAACGTAATATTTTTGTTACTTGTTTCGGATTAAAGCTCAAGGATCTTTTGGTCTTCTGTTTTTATTTTATTTTTTTTTTTTTGTAAGAAGAGATACTGCATAAAAAAACATTTTGCATTCCCTTAACAAATATTTTTTGGACTATTTTAACTAAAGTTTTTTATTCCCTTTTCGCATGTAGACTAGAGTGTATGGGAGTCATTGTTGAGAGTGCGATCATATTTCATTTTGAGATTTCCTTGCTAATCCAGCTGTGAATGCACTGAATTTCAGTGACTGAAACACCAATTGTTTGTTTTTCTTTCTTTCTCTCATTTTATTAAACAATGCCCACAAACAAACTAACATTTTCAACATCAACAACATTAAGCACATATGCATATGTAAATTACAAAACCGAGTAAATGAATCTGCCCACAGTGCACAGCGGAACAGGATGAAAATTTTTTTTAGACTAAATGCCTCAGGTGCATGGAAGTGGGGTAACGTAGGCCATACGACGATATTAGGGCAAATCTTAGATCTTCCCGACCACACTGACTATTGCTCACCTGCTCTACTGCCCGACAAGAGATTCATGGTTGACTTCTTGGGCACATCCTCTGAGACAGACTACATACACCAATATGACGATCTGCTCGAGATCTACACCGACGGGTCAAAGTCGGGCATCGGAGTAGGCGGAGGTTTCTACATCCCACAAATGCAACGTAGGATAAACTTTAGGCTACCAAATCAATGTAGCATCAGGCTGAAATATCGGCAATCCAAAGGGCGGCCAACTGGTTAAGGTACTACAGGGTACTTGATCAGGACATCCGAATCTGTACCGACAGTAAGGCGGCACTACATGCTCTATATGGTGTTTACACAATATCGGAATTGAGATGGCGAGACATGCGAACCTAGGGCTCTTCTGGGTACTGGGCCACGCGGGGGTGCACGATAACACTATTGCGGACGGTCTAGCCAAGGCTGGTGCCCGCCTAAATGAAAATGACATCGACTGGTTAGTAGGTGTCCCCCTAAAAAGCTGCAAAATACAAATTTAACACCAACTATTTAGAGAAGCGCAAACCAGATGGACAAATGATATCACTTCTGAGGTTTGCAGATCCATCTGGCACCAGTATAACTTCGCAAGATCTGCAACCATAGTGGGGCTTCCTCGTCAACAGCTGCGTATACTCGTAGCGGTCATAACAGGGCACTGTCTCATTGGTGTCCATGCCAGAAGATTAAATTTTCCTTTTAACGATTTCTGTAGAAATAGGGGGTCATATTTGGGAAATCCGTCACTACCCGAACTAGCAGACCTGGGGGAATGCGACATTAGGGGAATAAATTCATTGATACGATACTCGGGTTGGTTTAACACCGACCCAACCTCTGGGATAGGCAGGGCACCTTTTTAAATTTCCCTACTATCCATCCCAGGCATCACAAAGGGACCAAAGGATCCAAGTGGGCCGGTTTTTAGAAACCGGCAGCCTGTTCAATTTAACCTAACATAACCTTTATAATACTCACATTACCAAACGGAAGACTGGTTCGATAAAGTAACATTTTATAAAGATATAACAGATAATGATAACTCTGATAAATATTTTTTTTCAAAGTTATTAAATTAGTTTGGCTTAAGTTCATTTTTAACTTTAATCTTTCGATCAAATTATTTTTTATTTAAGAAAGAAATTCTAAAGCATGTAAATATTGAACATTCAAAGAAAAATTTTTGGCTTTACGGAAGGTTGAACTGACAACTGTTTCGTGACCACCAAGTCTGCTCATCAGAGTCCTTTACCCACACTACCAGTGACAGTGGCAACAACACTGTAGCGAAAATCTTACTAATATTAGTAGGCTCAATTAACACACTGTCGCCATCTTGTGGCGAGTCGCACCTTATTGAACTTTGTCTAAATGTTCGGAACTTCACTTGTTAATTGAGCCTACTAATATTAGTAGGATTTTCGCTACAGTGTTGTTGCCACTGTCAGTGGTAGTGTGGGTAAAGCACTCTGATGAGTAGACTTGGTGGTCACGAAACAGCTGTCAGTTCAACCTTCCGTACAGCCAAATTTTTCTTTGAATGTTCAATATTTACATGCTTTAGAATTTCTTTCTTAAATAAAAAATAATTTGATCGAAAGATTAAAATAAAAATGAACTTAAGCCAAACTAATTTAATAACTTTGGATAAAAACCATACAGTTCGACTAAAAATTCATAACTCAAATATTTTGTTTCTCATCCATGTTAAAAAACTTTAATGTTAATGTACAGGCTGTCGTTAAGGACTATGAAAATATGCTTGCTATTTATATCTTAGGCTTAAGAGTTCTACTTATTTAAATTGAGAATGGAAAACATCAACTGTGGCCTGAGTAATAGTGACTCGGCATAAGAAATCTTGCTAACCTTCCATTTCAAGTACTCGATGTGCCCAGCACTTTTACGCAAAACACCACCAGGAAAATGTTCGTGGTACATTGTAACCCTCTAAAACTGCGCTGTATGGGTCTTTTCGTCCCTTCCGTAAAAAGGAGCAAAAAATTCCCTGCGATAAAACGGACTGAAATGTTCTACAAAAATGTTCCTTGTGGTGTTTCACATATAACTGCTGAACACATTTTATACCTTAAACGTAATGCTTAATAGATTTTCTGTGCCGATAATAATTGTGAATAAGTACGAAATTCACCCTTAAACACATTTTAAGTTTTCATTGATTTCTGGCGTTCCAGTTGAGTCTGGAGCTTGGGTGTCTTTAAAGACATAGTAGAATTTTAAGGCAAATATTTTTGTAGAACATTTCAGCCAGCTATAGCGCCGCTAAAGGGAAGTTTTTTGCCCTGTTTTAAGAAAGGAACAAAAAAGGCCGCACAACGAAGAGTTAGAGGGTTAATCACATCTAATACCTGAATTCTAAGGCTTGCAAGGTTTCATATCCCGCGTACTAGTCGTGAATAAGTACGAAATTAACCCTTAAACACATTTTAGGTTTTGCAGACTTCTGGCATCCAAGTCAAGTCTGGAGCTTAGGTCTATTTAAGGACTTATAGTAGAATTTTGTGACAAATATTTTTGTGGAACATATCAGCCTGCTATATCTCTGCTGAAGGGGAGTTTTGCATCTCTTTTTAATAAAAGGACAAAAAGACCCTTACAACGAAGAGCTACAGGGTTAAAATGTTTAAGAAAATTTTCTCGCAGTGTTTTAGAAAAAAAGTGCTGAGCGCATCTTATACCTAAAACAAGATGTCACTAAAACTATGCCGAGTCACTAAAACTATTTACAAAAGGGAGGGAACTTTAACGCACGCATATATTTTTTTGGTGCACAATGTCGGAATCAGTCGGTAGAACCATATTATTTTTTTTTTGTTGTACAGTGTAATTTACAACAAAATATGTGCATATTTGAGTTTTTTATGTAGCGGAATTGATCAGTCAGAGTTATACATTTAAAGTAAATCTAAACAGTAGTTTATAGGTTATATACATTCGTATATCTTTTATTTTGTAATAGCCCCACTGTGCACACACACACTTATATGTTATTTGCGAGTGTTTATTCCATTTGTCTGTTTATAAATTAGATTTGTTATTGCCGTACCTTTATGATGTAGCTATTTTTATTTATTTAAACACAAGAGCAAATGGAAGGAGTTAGTAAGTCATTGTGTTAAAGAGCCCCAGGAAAACAAACCGAAACACCCAAACCAACAAAACACAGCGTCATTCGTTTATTTCCCCTGCATCAGCAACGCCAACAGTTTGATTTATGTGTGAAAATAAATCTTTTCTTTTCACTTTATTTGCTTTTGTAAATGCATTTACAATTGTTTAATACAACAATAACAAAGATATAGTTTAAAAGTTGTTGTTTTAACAACAAAAAAGTTTTTCTTCATGCTGCTCATTTCATTCAAACAATAACAACAAAATGTTAATAATTTATTTTTCTACATATTTTGATTCCTTTTTAAAATGAAATGAAGTAAAAAAAAATATATGAAAAATTATAAAAGCAATAATAAATAAATATTCTCTCGAATTGTAATGCGTGAACCACTCTAACAGATGCAGGCAGAAATAATTTATTACTTTTTATGCAAATTAAATGGTCAGTCAGCAGATTGGTAGGGAAAATGCATAAATAATAATGAAATGCATTTGAAAATTATTTGATACACATTTAATCGATTAGAGTGCGTGCACTTGAAATGGAATGAACATTTTTAATAAATTGAAAATTACCAATTGCAATAAAATTTATTACTGATTGATATCTAGCAAATAGAAAAAAAATTAATAAATCTGTACTTGATAAGGGAAAGCCGATAATACTTTTTAAACTTTCTTGAGTGGGTTTCAAATGATTGTGGCCAGAGGCAGTTCTAACACTAAACAAATATACAGAGTCTCATTTAATAGCACTGCGTAAGAAGATAATTAGCGGGGCAGAATCAAAATATTTTGAAAATCTTGTAAGTCAGCCATTTCTAAACGGGTAATGTGATCAGTATAAAATTTCATATTACAAATAGTACAGGAGTATTTCTATTGAACTTAGGAAGATAAGCTTCCCATAATACTCACTAGCGGAGCTATAAAGTCGAACATGAATCAAAAATCCTAGATACTTAAAAAAAATTGATTACTAAATACTAATCACATCATAATAAAACGTTAACACGTTAAAAAAATTAAACAACAGCTGTTGGTATCAATAAAATAAAATTATGTAAAAATATTCACAAGTAGAAGCCGCCCCACGTTGGGCACCATTTATTCTGCAGTATGATGCGAGCACTTATGGAGTAGGAGCTGTATTAGCACAAGCAGATAAAGACAGGGATGAAAGATCAATTGCATTTATTTATCAAAAGTTAAATAAGGCACAGCGTAATAATACCATCAGGAATTTAAAGTGTCTTGCAGTAGTATTGGCATTAAAAAAGTTTAGGGCCTGTATCGAGGGTTAAGAGTTTAAAATAATCATAGACCATGCAAGCTTAAAGTGGCTTATGGGCAAGAGGGATTTTTCAGCCCATTTGGCTCGGTGGTCATTAAAGCTGCAGGCTTTTAATTTTACCATTGAGCATACGAAAGGTAAAGATAATGTGGTTCCTGATACACTATCGAGGATACACGAGGGCGATGGTTTTGTTAATACAATAGAACATGAGAGTATGTGTGCGATTAGTTTAGATTCCACTTAGTGAAAAAATTTCTCTTTCCTAATTTGTTCACGACAACTACGGCAGAACTCATTGTAGGAAAGGCCTATCCTACCGATCGACCAGTTCCCCGTCACGTCGTGCGACGAGCCAATAGATGTCCCTATGGTTTCTATTTGTTAATTCTGTTGAGCGCCTGCCATTATACCAAGGCCACTTTTCCCTAGCTACCTTAACGTAATGTTTAAAATGTAGTCGCTAGTAGTGCTAAACAGCTTTGGCTACCGATTCAGCATTGGGGGCGTCCATAACAGAGCCAGACCTAGCCAACTCATCCGCCCGTTCGTTCCCTGCAAAGTTACTGTGTGCGGAAAACCAGATGAGGGTAACGTCAACCATACCACACCGCCTGAAGAGCACTTCCCTTACGGCTAGTATTTCAGCCAGACATACACTAGCTCCATTACGGAATCGGAATGAGTGTCTTAGCCCCAAGTCATTCGAGAAAACTCTGGAGCCAACAGTGTGTCTCTAAAATCATAGTCTATTTCTAAATACGCATCCTTCCACTCCCGCTTGTATGAAATCTTTGAAAGCACTATCAAAGTCCAGATGAAGTGCCATGTAATCGGAAGGTTTCCTCAGTATTGGTGGTAGTCGATCCACTAATCTTACCGCACTACTTGAGGATACAACCAATACAAGTAGGTCAATCGGAATTAGGATAGGTTAGGAAGAGCGGTGCTTTAACACACATCCACTGGAGATCCAATTGGATCCACTATGATTCCCTTATATTTGTACCCGTTAGTAAATTAACCACTTTTGTACCCACAAAATTCCTGATGAAGCACCTGATATCTTCCAGTTTGCACTTCGCGCTATCACTAATGCTCTCATGAAAACGTCTGTTCAGCCACTTAATCCTATGGCGCTGCAACGTCGGGCAATGACAGATAATATACTCGATAGTTTCTGGTTTCTCTTCATCCACGCATATCATACAGAAATCTAAAGTGTCAGTTTCCTAAATGTTGATTTTCACTCTGACCGACAACGCGCATATCAAGTCTGCAAGGAATTCCTATTCATATTAAAGTAGCAGTTTGAATCTTCCTTAATCAAGTTTTGGCCAGACAGCCCTCGAGACTCTACAATCCTCCCTACTCCCCCATGAACAGTTGGGAGTGTTCAACACCCAATTACTGCGTTTCCTACAGTAAAGACCCATTGGTAATTTAACCGATCTGTCATACATTCCCTTATCTAACGCCGACCTTATTATTGCCAGCTCATCGGCAGTTTCATTTCCATCAACATTTTAGTGACCAGGACCCAACATAGTCTGACACTACATTTGTCCATAAGCAAGTTGAGAGCTCTGCTATAGTCACTAACTAGTTTCGATTTGACACTGTGAAACTTTTAGCGCTGTCTGACTGTCGACGTTGCAGGTGACCTCCTCGCCTCTAGCCACCAGTTCCGTGGGCCTGAAAATTGCCAGAATCTCAGCTTGGAAAACAGTATGTACATTCATTCGGTAGTCTGAAAGAACTACGAATGCCCCTCCCCAACATATATACACCAGCGCCCGTGCCTATCCCCATTTTCAACCAGTCTGGAAAAACACCACGCCATCCTCATAGAAGTTATCAGATTTGACCCAAAAGTCTCTATTCGAAATTATCCCTGAAAGTGTCCTACTAAAATCAATATCAACGACCTTATAGTCAGTAAACCCAGGGATTACGGAGACCCGCCCGCTAAATCTGATCTCTAAGAGTCTAAGGAGACCCCTTGCTGTCATTCTCGCCATAAAGTCCTCTATGGGAAGCAGGCTGAGGTGTGCTCCTCTGGCCACCTGCGATGCGTCCCCAGCGAGGCATCCCTCTAGACCTTAGGAAGTAATTTTATGTGAATCTCCTTCTTCAATGCCTTCCACCACACCACACAACCATAGGAACTAGCTGGTCTGACAAGCGATCTGTAAATCAAGTTTACCTCCTTCGATTGCAGACCCCGGCTCCTTCCAATGGAGTTTCTGCATTCGTAGTAGGCATTGAGCCCTTTCTTCAGTCTTTCCTGCGTGTTCCTTTTCCAAGAAAGCTTACTATGTAGGAAACAAACCAAGTATTTATCCCCTTCTGCTAGCATCATATCCATCCCTCTCATCCTAGACAGTACAAAGCTGTATATTGTGTATCTCCTGAGAAAGAGGACTTCTCTGAGTTGACACCCAGTCCCGTGCTGCTGGCCCAGGAATATAGTTCGCCAAGCGCCGACTGCATGACTTCACTGATAGTGGGAAGAAACTTTCCCGTTACCAGTAGAATCACGTCGTCCACATAAGCAACTATCTTCCGGCCGCTCCTGTCAAAACGCCTAAGAATTACGTTCATCGCCAGCAGCAACAATAGAGATAGATGATGGAGCTCCTCCCTGTGGCAGTGGCCTCCAATGCTCGAGTTCATAATTCTGCTGCTAAGCATAGGAACTATCCACTCCACCAGAAAGTTATGAACACTGGGTATACCCAGCAACTGTCTTATGGCCTCAATGCTAATTTTTTTAAATACTCCCTCAATGTCTAAGAATGCTGCCAAGGTGTAATCCTTGTCCTGAAGCCCCCGCTCAATAACACCAACCACACCATGAAGCGCGCTCCCAACAGACCTGCTCTTTAGATAGACATGTTGAGCACAAGTGATGACGCGCGTATCAATTGTGTTCCTAGCATGCAGATCAATCAAACGTTCTAGTATTATCAAGAGATTTAATCGCAATTAAGTTTAGTATAGGGTACCCCGTAGTGTAGTGGGTAGTTTACATGACTATTAGCCAGGAGGTCGTAGGTTCGATTCCTGCCAAGACCCTGGGTGATTCTGCAGAAAAGCCGAAAAAGTCTTAAGCAGTATGCGTGTTCGTTTAACGTTATTTGGAGCTTTAACATTGCCATATGATTGCGCACCCAATTGGGATCCAACTGGGTTCCAAATTGGGATGTAACGCAAAAACGTACATGGGACCCGATGGGTTTACTTGCTCAAATCGAAAAAAAGGACTTTAATATTGATTATATATCGCTAAAGCTGTCAGAAGGACAAATCAACGCTATCGAAAGTGAGCAAAAAAATATGATTTAAAACATTTATTAGATATTCCCAACAAGTTCCCATTAGTTTCCCATTTTGAAAAAAACTGATATTAAATCACTAATTTGTAGATGGGATATCCCAAAGGTACTGGACCGGATCCCGAATAAGATAAACCTTTTGCGTTTGACCCATGCATTCCTATGTGGACATCAATATTTGTATTGGGAAAATTTCTAGTCGGGAATACGTACCTTTTATGAAATGAGAAACCTTTAAAAAATCTGTTTAAAAACTCACCAGTTATCTGCAAAGAAAATATAATACAAACTTTTATTAATTATACAACTAAACTATTTACAGAAATTTATCATTTTTATATTATTATACATATATTCAACTTAATTACTTATGTGAATTAAAACATAAAATACCTTTTTACGCCTTATCAAACTTTATGTCAACTAATGCGAAAACAAACTTAAAATTAGTAAAACTCTAAATTATTCAATTACACAAACCTATAAAATTTTAATCTCATAATTACCAAAACAGCAACTAAAATATATTTAGCTAAGGCTCTAATGCAGAAATGTTTTACTACCACTTTTGCCAGACTAACAGATAGACATAAGGACAGACAGACAGACAAACCAAATACCCAGTCAAAATTGGTTAAATTATAAATCATAACTGAAGTAAAATAGTTTTGCTAGTTTTACCTCTTGTTACAAACAAAACAAACTTCATTGTTACTGAACTCATATCAATATGTCAGTCAGTTACGCAGCAGGAGTACAACACTTCTGTCTGTAATTGTGTAAAATAATTTATCTGTATAATGAATTTTTTGAAACAAAATAATCCAACAAGGGATATTAAATACACACTTAAAATCAAAAACTTGAATTTTATTGGTTGCAGCACTGTAGTCATCAGCATCATCATCTTTATCAGCATAAAAATCATATGAATATAATATAGTTTCCCTTCAGGAAATCTTAATGTTCATGTTGCTGCATTAAGAAGGGAAAATGCTGAAACTAAGAAAACGAGGATTTAAAGCTGTTTCATTATTTGTACGTGCATACTTGTATTTTTAAGTAAAAGTGTATTAAGTCAAAAGAATCGAAGTCTAAAACTGCGATATGTTCAAATTCGTACAATATTAACTACAGTTATTTCTTCTGATGCAAGATATATCAAGGGATATGCTTGCAATATTCTATGTATCTTGGACTGAGTTTAGATTGCATGAAACCGATTCTAGCAAAGACAAAGGGACTGCAAACTATTCATTTCTAACATGTGATATAACAGTCTTGCTAGCCCGAAGAAAACGAAAAGGTTTGGTTCACTAAAGGCTCGAAACAGGAAAACGGTGACACTAAAGCCGTACTATGCGAACCTAATTTCCACAGAGCAATTCCCATATCATTAAGCCCAAATATATTTTAGGCTTCATTTGTATTAGGTAATATTTAAAAAAAAATAACCCATTTAGAAATTTTCGTGCAAACCCATTTGGGATCCAACTCGGATCCCAACTGGGAAGTAACGCAGAAACCTATTTGGGACCGGATGGGTTTTCTGTGCGGAAATATCGAAAACTCGCAAAAACTTGCTCAAATAGGAAAAATAGCAAACTCTAATATATATTAAAAATAGCTAAAGCTGTCCAAGGGGCGAAAAAGTAAGCAACCATCACCTCTATCGAAGATGAGCAACAAGTATGATTAAAAATCTGTGTTAGATTTTCCCAACAAGTTCACAATAGTTTCCCACTTGGTAAGAACTTATGTTAAATCACTCCTTTGTAGAAGGGCTTTCCCAATAAGTTCCCGCTCGGATCCCGAATTGGATAACCATTTTTGCCTCATGCGTTTCCAAGTGGGTCCCAATATTTGTATTGGAAAAATTTCTTGTCGGAAAAGGGTAGCTTATGTCAGACAGCCATGCAGCGTTCAAGACCTTATTATCATATGGGTTGAAGTCAGCTGTGACAGTGGATTGTATTGCAGCCCTGAACGATATTGCTGTTGGTTGGTTGGTTGGTATACCTGGCTGCCTATTGCCCGCAAGCAATCAAGTAGAATCAATAAGATTCCGTTTTGACAGACCCCTCCACTCGTCAGTATCAACCCATGTAGGTTCGAACCCAGATCTCGGATCCGGTTGTAGATACTAGATCCAACCCGTCGCATTGAAATACCAAGTCAGATCACCTTGACCAATTCCTGATAGCTCTGATAGATCGTCTAGTAAATTGCTGCGCAAGAATTTGTGTCTCGAGAGGTGCAAGGCCGGGAACTCGCAAAGAATGTGAAGAACTGTTGCTTCTTTACTTTGATCCTGGCAGCCACGGCAGAATGCATTGTAGTATAGTCCTATCCTGCTAGCGAGTCTGCCGATCGCCCAGTCCCCCGTCACTACTGCGACGAGCTTCGAGATGTCCCTACGGTTTCTGTTAGTAAGTTGTGTTGTGAGCTTACCGTTACAGCAAAGCCACATCTTCCTAGACGCGTTACACGTGCTCAACTTGTGCCACCTGTCTTCCGCTTTCTGACGATAATGTTTGAAAATATGGTTTTTAATAGGGCCAAACGGTATAGCTACCGATTCAGCAGTGGAGGCGTCCATAGCAGAGCCAGCCCCGGCCAGCTTATCCGCCTGATCATTACCAGGAAAGTTACTATGTACAGGGACCCAGTTGAGGGTGACGTCTGCCTGAGTATCTAATCCGGATAGCATGTACTTGCACTGGCTAACTAAAGTGGAAGAAGTAGTGTGTGATCTAAGGAACAGAAGTGCCGCCTGACTATCGACGAAAATGCCGACTTTCTCCTGAACACTCCTGTCAATTAACATTCTGCCCGCCTTCCTTATAGCCAGGAGTTCAGCCTGAAATACACTGACTTCGTTGGGAAGTAGGAAGGAGAGTCTTACCCTAAGGTCATTCGAGAAGACTCCGCAGCCTACACCGGAGATCATTTTTGATCCATCAGTTTTTTGCTATGTTACCTCCCTTCCACTTTCGTCTGGATCTAATAAGGACTTTGAAGGTGCAATCGAAGTCCAGATGAGGTATCATGTAGTCAGAGGGCTTCCTCAGTGTCCGTGGTAATTGATCTAAGATTCTGGCATGACCATAAGTCCTTGATCTCCAATGCCCAGATGCCACTAGTCTTGCCGCACATGAAGGTCAATCGGAATTACGTTTAGTATAGCATTCAGAGCCTCTGAAGGACTAGTACGTAAACAACCTGTAATCCCGATGCAAGCAGATCTCTGTATTCTCTATAGTTGGTGTACTTGTGGTGGTCCTCCATATATTGCTATCCAGAATAACTTTTTTTTAATAAGAACATAACTCAGGGAATAACAACTAGTCATTAAATTCATTGCGCCAGAACTAGGAAAATTGGTTATCTGATGGAGAATTGAGGGAGTAGTATTTATGGACATTTCGTTTGAACCTTTCAACATTGAAAGTGACAAGAAAGACCTCCGCAGGAAGTTTATTACACAAACGAACTGTTCGGTTAAAAATGACATTCTCTCTGTAATGCATAGTGCGATTTGCAGGCGTATCGACCACAAACGTGTGTACTATTAATGAAGAGCCTGTTGTTCGCAAAAAGAGCCGGTTTCGGGAACAAGTTTCCTGATCTCATTAGAATACATTCCATTGTAGCAACGATAAAACAGCGAGACAGCTCACATTGGTCGATGCTCCAGCGAGTCAATAGAGTTGGCTAGCCTACCGTCACCGATGAGCTTCTTCGCCCTCGCCTGTACGCCCTCGAATAACTTCAAAATAGATTTTGAAACACCGACCCAAACATGAGAGTTGTGACACTGTCACCTGCATATATTGTCCTCAATAATTTCATAGAAAGCAAAACGTAAAACACTATCGCTGATATTGTCTCCACAAAGTTGGATTGAGGACAAAATGTAGGACATAGTCGCTCTTATTGTCCCGAACAATTTAACTGGAGACAAAACGTAAGACACTGTCACTCATACTGTTCTCAGCAAAGTTTGAGTGAGGACAAAATGTAAGACATTTTCACTCATCTTGTTCTCGAAATTTTTTGTGAAGACCAAAGGTGAGACACTCTAGCTCATCTTCTCCTCAACGAACAATTTGTATGAAAAGCGCTCAGTTTTTCGAGTGGTTTCCATACAAATTTTCTATTCAAGTCGATTGCTTGGGTTCTAGAAACAACACATAAATGTAAGACATTGTCACTCACATTGTCCTCAACAAAGTTGGATAGGGGACAAAATGTAAGACATCGTCACTGATATTGTCCTCTACATAGTTAGATTGAGGGCAAACTGTAAGACATTATCGCCCATATTGTCCCCAACAATTGTAATGAAGATACTGTCGCTCATATTGTCCTCAGCAAAGTTGGATTGAGGACAAAAATTAAGACATTGCCGCTCATCTTGTTCTTCACAATGTTACTGAAGACAAAATGTAAGACATTGTCGCTAAAATCGTCGTCAGCAAAGTTGGATTTAGTACAAAGACATTGTCCCTCATCTTGTCGTTAAGTGTTTAATACAGGACAACATACAAGAATTCGTCACTCAGATTACCATGAACGACCATTTTCTTGTCGATTAGAAAACCTAATCAGCAGAGGACCACAATGTCGTGTAAGACGATCTAGCAAACTGAACATACGGATATCATCGTCAAGAGTAGTCAGCATAACTTCTTAATACCTCAAAACGTCGAAAGGGCAAAGTACTGTCACAACGGGAAGCTAAAAAATATTTCAAGTTTTAATTTAGATGGCATTTCTCTTTTGATATACGGGTTGTATTGATTTAAATCTTATGATTGATCGCATATCTCCGTCATTTGTTCTTGCTTTAAATTATCAGCAAACTAAACATGCCTTCTTTTAATAGCGTAGAGTGATTGATAACAATCACACATTGTTTCGCATAAGTTGCTGCGGAGATTTATTTAGTTCCGATGCTTTTGGTTATATATTTTATAAAATTAAACCAACGACACGACACACAAGCACTACAAAAATGAAGGGAGTTGAATAAATGGATGCAAAAAAAAAAGAAATAATAATAATAATGAAAATGATTATTTATAAAATCAACTGCAGAGTTAAATAAAAACAACAATTATATGGATGAAACAGCAAAACTAAGATGAGTAAGTAAATGTAAGTGGATGTGTATGTGTGTGTATATTTGTTTAAAATAGTGTATGTGTTAATAATACTATAGATATTAAAATGACTTATTTCCGGATTATGTTTTAATATGACACTTTAATAGGTTGCCTGACATTACTGCTTGCCCCTCATGACGCAAATGCTGCAGGCTTGTGCCATTAAATATACGAAATGGTTGTTGTTGTTATATTGCGAAACAGGGAAAAATAAAGAACTGAAGAACCCAGCATCCAGCATCCAGCTATCCAATAAAGTTGAGCGTTCTTTACATCTGTGTATGCGAGTGTGTGTCTATGTTTAAGAGTATGTTTTTGATACAGAAGCAAATGAGAAAAAATTTCATTTTCAGTTTATATAAAACACTTTCATTAAATAGAACAGAAATGAAAAAAAGCTTTAACAAAAAAGGGAAGGTATTAAAGAAAAATTTAATACACAAGCACTGCAGAGAAAAGCAGCATTGAAGACACACAGAGCACTTAACATAAATTATAACTATTCTAGTTCTATTCTTTTAGTTTTTTTTTTCAATTCTGTTTAATTCACTTTAATGATATTAACAAAAAAAAAAAACTACACAATTATTAATAACAAAAAACACATTGTGAAAACAAATTTAATTTAAGTGCAAAAAAGAAAAAGAGAAAGCAAACTAAAAAGATGACATTTGAAATAAAATCTCATTAATAAATGGAAATTCAATTTGAAAACGAGTATAAGAAATTTTAATCAGCGATAAACTAGTTTGAAATACTTGAGGAAGGAAACTTATGAACTCATTAAAAATACATAATTAATTTGCACAAGTTTTTTTACTTACTACAGATATGACAATGAAAGTGGGCACAGCCAGCTAAATTTTAGCAACGAAAAAATTAACTACAGTAGCTGGGTTTCAACGACTGATTCTAACAAACTGCATCAAAAAATATATACGTGCATCGGCGTTTTGAAAGTTTACGTATTGGATTTATGTTAGGGGGAATTAAGGCAAACTTCCCGGGAATTCCCAGGAACATGATTTTGTCATTCCCGTTTCCCGGAAAGTGCAAAAGTCCGGGAAATCCCAAACCCTATTACCGTAGATAGGCCCTTAGCCCCCAGAATGACTCTAGCGTACCTATTCATAATTATAGCTCGGCGCAGGAAATCTAGAAAGTCTTACCATTACAACGCCACGAGGGAAATTTTTGTAGAACATTTTAGCCCGCTATATTGCCGCTGAAAGGGACAAAAAGAGCGGTGTTGTCTATTTTTCAAAAAAAGTACGAACATTTATTTATTTTATTTATAATGCAAATACTAGCTTCACCCGGTGTGCTTCGCTATCCGCATCTTGTGAAGATATAAGAAAATTAATACATGATTATTCTATACCGCCGTATCATCGCTCCTATTCTATCAGGATTTTGTTCAAAAGTGCAATTTGTTCTTAGTGTAATGTAAATCAGACTTGGTGAGTCCCCAAGTATAGGAAACTACAAAGCACATTATATGGTGGTTGCAATTCTCTCCCTTCTATGTACTATATTACCAGCTTTATTTGCAAAGTTTAACGTCCAACAAATATCGCTTTTGTGGTTCTTCAGATATAGTCTCGCTTTGGTGGTTCTTCAGATATAGGAAAATTAATAATTACTTTGTATAGGGTTACACCCTTCTATACGTCCAAGGTTTTATTGAAACTTTTACTTTGTTCTAGGAGCTACTCGCATTAAATTTAGGAAACCTCACTATTATAGTTCTGAAGATATAGGAAAATTTACTATTACGTTGTATTGGAGTGGGGGTACCCGTCTCCCCCAACTATTCCTCCAAAATTTTTTAGGATTTTTTACTTTAGTCTAAGGGTGACTCACGTAAATTTTGGCGAGATTTTGGGTATCCTATCCCCCCCAAAACTAAAAAGAGATAAATTAGCCTATTTTAATTTCCCGATTGTTAGTAAGACTGTTAAAACATTTCAGCACGATCGATCGTACCGTTTGGCTTCCTATAAGGAACAAACAAACAAACATACAAACACAGATTCATTTTTATATACATATATGTACATATATGTAGATGCAAATAAAAATTAATAAAACGATTTGGAAATTATTAATGTGTGACAGTGAAAACCTACTTCTAAAATTATATCTAGTATCCACAATTATACAAGTTTTTACACGACTGCCAAAATATGTTTTGAGATTTCATGTATCTGATTTTTTTGTTCCACCATAACTTCAGAGCACATTCCAAAATTATATACTTTATTTATATGCACAAATTTTACATGGTTAAATTTTATATTTACGATTTAATCTGACTTTAGTAAGAGTAGGAATAACTAAATGTATGAATGGTTTTTTACGTGATTGACTTATCATTATTTAAGCTTGTTTAATTTTTGGCAGCATTTTATTGCATCACTTTGTTTGAAATCCAGTTATTTCTTTAACTATTTCGAAATCTCACTTTGTAGCGGTGAGACGTATTGCAATTATTTACATTATTTTGGTCAGTCAACTCCACATTCAACATTAAAATCTGGCCCCACGTTGGGCGCCATATTGTTATAACTCTTTTGAATGCACCGGAAGTAGCAAGTCTTACCTCCCTGACATCCCTAAACTAGTTGGGAAATGCCTAGCGACTTGCAGGCAAGCAAATAAAGAGTTTTGTAGCAACTTTATAGTAGTTAAAGTGAGGATTTGTTTATAAAAATCCTTTACGAATTGGTAAACTTAAAATATTTCAGAAAAGTTTTAATATCACATAGTAGTACATTGCTTCTGCAATGTGGACTTGATACCGGTGTAATTTAAATGTATAAAACTTCTTATGTTCTGTTCAGGTTCACTTGCAACTTGATATATAAATATGTATAGATTTAGTTTTTAGAATATGGAAAAAATTTAGTGTGAAAATGTTCCACGGAAGTGTTCTTCGTGGTTTTTTACATGAAAGCGGTAAAGAACATATCTCAAAACATATTAGTTCAACTCTCCGCGCAGTCAAATTTTTCTTCGTCTACATGCTTCACATTTATCTCTAAATAATAATATAGTTTAATTTAAAAATTAAATTAAAACTGAACTCAAGCTAAAATAATAAAATTTCTTTTCATATTTTATACATTAAACGTAAGGCATAAAGAAATTTCCTATTCGGAGAATTTAACTCCACCTTAAATTAATTCCAAATGTAAACTTTTAAAACGCCGAAAAATGTAAATATTTTTTGGTGCCCTCTACCAGAATCAGTCCTTAGAATTTTATTTTGAAAAAATTGATTTTGTTGTACAGTGTAATCAGTAAAAAAAACTCGATTTCGAATTAGTGTGTACTTACGTCCGTTTGTATTTAAAATGGCGATATACTCTTAGAATTTTTAGTGCAGGTTATACAAAGTTAGATTTAAGTAAATGAAAACTGGAAAACAACAACTGAACAACCTGAAATGATGTAAAATTAAAGCGGTTAGGGTTAAAGTCAGCTATGGTAAATTCAGAACTTTTCACTACCATTCGACAGCTTGTGTATATTAGAATTGAAATTTACATACAACTAAGACCACCTACAAAATGGAATCTTAAGAAAACACCATGTCATTATGTTCCGCGCCGTATATGATTGGAATAAATTAACTTTTTCTTAAAAATATAAGTTAATAAGTATCACGAGTCCTTAATCGCATATACGATTTTGAATGAAACTGCGTGTTCTCTTGTCGAAATGTGACTACTCTTATTTCAGTTTTTTATTTTCTTTAACAAATATTCCAAGGCATATTTATATAAAATAAAAATATGACTTGATGTATTATTTAATTTACAATTTGGGTTGGCGTTGCCAGACAAAATAAATAAAAATTTAATTAATTAAATACTTAAATATCCTACAGTGTTGTAAGATTGGCTAGCAGTATGAAATATGTTCCAAAACAATATGTGGTAACTTTCCCCACTCTTAAGAATGAAACGTCCTCGTTTCAATAGGCGTTATTGCTTTCTACAATTATTTCTTTTAAGTCTGATGAGTAGGTTAAAGTATTATTATAAAATTTTTAAGCTATCGATGTAAGTTAATTAGAAATTTACAATTTAACAAATAAATATCTTACAAATTAACCGAAGAGGAAAAAAAAGTAACAAGATGAATTAAAGTCTGAATGATTAATAGAACATAAATTTATTTATGTGATTATCTTATATTATTCTTATGTACCTGTCTGCCGTCTATCATAACTTTTGTACCCAAGTCTTTTTCAACAACTTTTTCTAAATATACCTTGTCGACTTTATTGCCCAACCTCTTATTCCGTCGAACAAATACGATGTCGCCTGTGTTAAATTTCCGATCCATATTATTTAGCTTAATTGCAGTCTGTGCCTGTGCGTCAACTATCTTCTTCCTTATGCTTTCTATGTCATCAGTAGCGAAAAATTGAAGAACATCAATAGGTTTTTTTCCTGTAACGGAGTGTATAGTACTATTGTATTTATGAGTAGAAATAAGTATCAAATCTGATGTATCACTAATATCATACTGTGCCCTAATGCACCTGGCGATTTCAAGCAAAGTCGAATGAAACCTTTCCACTTGACCATTGCTTTCACTATGTAAAGGCGGCACAAAAAATTGTTCGATACCAAAGAGATCCCTTAGCATATTTTTAATAGTATTCGATTGAAAAGATTTTTCATTATCGGAAACTATGAGCTTAGTGTTTTTAAAACTATTAAGAATTTGTAGAAGACCAGTTTTAACATCAATAAGATTTCTAGAAGTAATTGGTATAGCAACTGCATATTTTGAAAACTTGTCAAGGCAGGTGAGGAAATGTACTTTATTTGTTGAAAAAATATCTATGTGAAGTATCTGTCCAGGAAAGTCTGGTATTGGTGATGTTCCGATTATTGGCTTTGATGGTTTCCTATTGTATTTATTTTCCAAACATATTTTGCAATTTCTGATAATTGAATTAAGCATTTTCTTTATTTTAGGGAAAAAATATTCCGATGTGATTTGCTTGTAATTTTCATGCAAAGATCTATGAGCTCGGTTATGTTCCAAATTTAATGTCTCTAACTGATCATTTTTATTAGTTAAATCTATTACAAGCTTTTGTGTGTGAATAAATTTTACTGATGGAAAATGGTCGAGTACCTCATCCTGAATTTCCGCCAACGTGCTTAAATCGCAATATATTGCGTTGACTGCCCGAGGGTTAATGCAGTTTTGCAGAGTTAATAATAGATGCACAATATTGCTGTAGTTTATAATGTGTCGTTTATGTTGTGGAAATAAGAGATTTGTTATTTTACTGTCACCCGATGCTTTAGAAATTATTAATTGATTAGTAAATTGATTAACGGGAACAACCATTGTCTTTATTGTTTTCGAAAAAGATATTTCACTATGTACTGTCTCTGAGTCTGAGTTATTAAAGTTATGCATATATTGGCGTGACAATGCGTCCGCTACAACATTTTCTTTGCCGGGCTTATAATGAAATTGGGGAGCAAAATCGGCTATAAATGCTTGCCATCTTTTAATCTTTTGATTTGGGTTCTTGTCGGAAGTTGCGAATGTTAAGGGCTGGTGGTCGGTAAAAATGCTAATATTTTTGACTCCGTACAAAAAATGTCGTAACTTTTGCAAAGACCAAACAATACAGAGCAATTCACGTTCATTTGTTGCATAATTTTGTTCTGTGGATGAAAGCGTTCGAGAAATCATGGTAATTGGTTTACCGTTTTGCGACAACACAGCTCCAATAGCGTTAGAGCTAGCATCGGTGGTTAATTCAAATATCTTATTAAAATCTGGATGCTGAAGCAGTACATCCTCAGAAGCTAGTATACGCCTAATTTTTTCAAAAGCGTTGAGTGCTTCCTGCGACAAACTGATTTTGACATTCTTTGACATTTTTGCATTAACATTACCGTTTTCTCCACGAAGGTATATACTTAGTGGTTTCACCACGTCTGCATAATTTTTGATAAACCTTCTATAGAATCCGGCTAGACCAAGAAAAGACCTTAACGCTCTTAGGGTTTTGGGTATTTGAAAATTGAGGATGTCATGAACTTTATCAGGTGATGTATTAATCCCTTTTTGTGAAATAACAAATCCGAGAAACTCAATTTCCTCTCTAAAAAATTTTGATTTCTCTGTTGAGATTCGCATTCCTGCACGTGACATTTTTTTAATATATTATCGACATGAACAATATGACTTTTTGCATCCTCGGAAAATATTATTACATCATCCATGTAAACAAAACACGTTTTTCCGATTTCGTCTCGCAAAATGTCATCAATGACTCGTTGAAAAATACTGGGAGCGTTTTTAAGCCCAAAAGGTAACCGACAAAATTCATATTTTCCGTTGTTGATACTGAATGACGTTTTGCGTCTATCTTTTTCCGCCAATTTGATCTGGTGAAATCCAGATTTTAAATCGAGGGTTGTAAAAAATTTTGATTTGCCTAGATTTGATAAAATTACAGAAATATGCGGCATGGGATATTTATCTGCGATAGTAAAATCATTTATTTTCCGGAAATCTACAACCATTCGTAATTTTTGCCTACCGTCACTATCAACACCTTTTTTACTAACGACGTGAATAGGAGAGTTATACGGCGATGAGGATTTTCGTATAATACCGTCTCTAAGGAGATTTTCTATTTCGGTATTTATAAAGTCTGTTGCGGAAATGGGATACGGATAACTTCGGGAGTAAATAGGTTCTTTTTTAGATAAATGAATCGTAGCTTCCACCTGAGTGTTGGCTGGCAAAGCTCTGTCTGGATCAGCAAATGCAATTGCGTTACTTCGTATAAGATTTTCGAATTCAACATGTAAATCAGTAGGAACGTATTTGTTATTAATTTCTATTGAATTTACTTGTTTACACAAAAAATGGTTAATTTGTTCTTTTCCCGTTTTATGGAAAAGAGTATCAGTCTTAGCGTCAATCAAGGCTTCTATATCTTTCAAAAAGTCATAGCCTAGAATTCCATCGAAAGAGTTTAAGCATGGCAATATAAAAAAAGTTGTTGTATGATTCAGAAGGCTTATTTCACATTTTTCTTTAATGAGCGTAGATCCGTTTATTGATTTAATTCGAAATGGTTCAGTTACTAATTTAATACCTTTAAGAAAATCGAAGTTACGTATATAATTTCTGGAAGTGCCTGTGTCTATTAAAATATTTAGCTCTTCACCATTTATTGCTTTTTTAACAATATAAGGCAAGAGCGACTTTACACTAAAAAATTCAAGTTATCAATTACATCGCCTTCGGATTCGTTACAAGAAAATTCCTCGTTTCCATACATATCATCTTCCTCACAATTTTCCGCGTGATTGATCCTTTGAATCTTTTGAACTGGAGACTGACCGGAGTTGTTACTGACGAACTGACGTTTCGTCATATTTTCATGTGGAATTGGCCTTTGCCTATTATAATTTGGATTGAAAATTTGAGGTTGAGGCTCTAACCCATTCGAAAATTCTGTCGGCTTTCTGAAGTATGATGTACTCTTATCTATTTCCATTGGTACGGGCGATGAATATTGAAAAAATCGTTTGTCAATTGGTGCACTTTTAAAAGTGTCTAGTTTGGTTGCATTGTTATTTGAATAAACTGGATTTATATGCTGCACATTTTTTGAATTAGCAAACGCATTTGCGAATCTATAACGTTCATGATTTTGTTCGAGCTCTTGAGCTGTTGCTAGAGCTGTAGGCAGATCTGGTGGATTTGCAGAGAAGCAGATATCGCATAAAGGTTTACGAAGGCCTGATATAAATACACGCAACGCGTTTGCCCTTGCTCGTTGATTCAAGGCTTCGATAACCTCTTCTTTACCCGTATTAGTCATAAGAATTTTATTGACAATTAGAGTAAGTTGTATATTTACTTTATCATAGTATTCGTCTATCGTCAACCTGCCTTGTCTTAAAACACTGAGCTCATTTTCTAGTAAGTATAACGGCTTTTTATCGGAGTATGATTGATCTAATCGTGACATTATTGCATCATAATTGAAAATTGTGTTAAATGAACTTAGAGTAGAATTTGCTTCACCGATTATCTTGTTTCTTAAAATACCCATAGCGACATAATATGCTTCGGATCCCTTTGTATAATAATTTATGGCAAACTTAGCAGATTCCCTCCATGCTGGGTACTCGCCCGAATTTCCACCAAATTGGGGAAGTGATTTTATAAGGTCTAAGTTTGTGTTTCCAGTAACTACATCAGGTTGAATGATTACTGGAGTTAAAGGTTCCACTCGAATTGGTTTTAATTGTTCGACAGCAATTGTTAAATGACGAATTTGTTCTAAAATTTCTTCCTTAGTAATATCTACTGCTGATTCAACTAGACTTAACACCTCATTCCTATTCATCTTGTTATTTTTCTTTTTCCTTTCCGTTTTTTATATTATGAAAAATTAAAAAAAATAACTCTTGTGGTAATGAGAATTACATAAATAAATTAAACAAAATTGTAATGTACCAAAATGAAGTTGAATTAAAATGATAATAATAATAATGAATACTACAACTAATAACGAATAAAATAATATAGCATAGATTTCTGCTCTCTTACGATTGTGCTGAAGCGAAAATCAATATATAAATTTACTCGATCCTGCGTCTTCGATAATTTTCCATTCAATTTAGGGTCATCTATTTGGGTAGCCCTTCTCTTAAAATTGCTTTTATTGTCGACTTGGTATCGTCTTCTTTATTGAATTTGCTATTATTGCTATCGGAAATACTGGAATCGCAATTAGTAAAAGAATTTATTCTTGCTCTTTATGCTTTATATTTATTTTTAATTTTATCTTTGGACGTTATCTCCTATTTCCTTATTGCATTTATGGTGAATTTTGGTACAGCTACTTAAAATTTCTTGAATTGCAGTTGCTAGACAGTTTTGATATTCAAATTATAGTGTTGGGTTTTATTTTATTTTATGAAAATTTGATGGCAAATGAATTTTGTAATTTTTTTTAATTAATCAAATATATGATTTTTTATTTAAAAGAAATTAGAACTTTTTTACGTTGGGCGCCAGTTAATAAGTATCACGAGTCCTTAATCGCATATACGATTTTGAATGAAACTGCGTGTTCTCTTGTCGAAATGTGACTACTCTTATTTCAGTTTTTTATTTTCTTTAACAAATATTCCAAGGCATATTTATATAAAATAAAAATATGACTTGATGTATTATTTAATTTACAATTTGGGTTGGCGTTGCCAGACAAAATAAATAAAAATTTAATTAATTAAATACTTAAATATCCTACAGTGTTGTAAGATTGGCTAGCAGTATGAAATATGTTCCAAAACAATATGTGGTAACTTATATCTTATCTCATATTCAATTATTTTCTAGTAAAAACACTTGTATTTGATCCACCCTTTACACAGAGAAGAAGCTGTTTCGTTGTCAACTATAGAAATGACAAGTGAATGCACATAATTATTATCGATAGCATGACGCACAAAAACCAAATTCCCATCGCGATTGTAATTGTTTTAAAGTTGACAGTAACATGATTATCGTTGAAAATTTTATATATTTTAATTTCTTTTGGGAGTAATAAAAAAAAGTTTTTCTTAATTTGTTTTTTAAATGTTTAACAAATTTATGCAATAACCACAAAAAGAATGAAAAAAAAAACAAAATAAAATGATGATATTCATTCACTGAGAGTAACGTTATTTAGTGACTGACACGGACTGATATTATACATATATGCCAGACGTGTAAGTGAGATAGCACAGGATTTTAAATTCGGGTCAAGCGGGAAGAAGATAACATTTCTTAACGTATTTTTTGTGAGCTGAATTAAAATCCCTAGACAGATTTTCACTAGATCGTCATAATTTTGAGTTTTGCATGTCGGCAACATTGTGTTGTTATAACAGCCTGTCAGCTAGAGATGAGCGATATTTCAGTACCTGTGATTTAATCACTGTTACTGAAAAATCACGATTCACAGTTGTGATAAACTTTGTCAAGTAACTGATACTTGCGAAGTTGTTCTTTTATATTTGTTACATGCAGAAAGTTATGATATTTCACTGTTTGCGTACAATAACATTAAACGAATAGTGTTGCTATTTCTTGTGTTCTCTTCTTATTAGTATTTCTTTTTAAAATTCAAAGTATATTTTAAGGCGAATTTAAATCTGCCTTGGTATATTAGAGAACAACGTTTTTGTTGTAGAGATGCATGTGTGTGTTTGATAATACATTACTATAAGAGAACTGAAAATAGTGATCAGAGTCACAGTTTTAAGTAACAGTGATTTTTAAATCACGTTCACAGTTCACGATGTTCTTTAAAAATCACGGAATTGCTCATCTCTACTGTCAGCTAGTTGAATCAGTCTTCTTCGGTATTTAGTGTTGTAACTGTGCGAAACATAAAGTAAGCCAACGTTTCATCGTTATCAAGGGCAGCTGAACGTTTACACAATGATCCAGTACCGAAGTGTGCTGGTTTCAATGATGTGGAAACTTCTGATCACTCTGTGAGCAATATCAGCGAAATAGTATTCGACGAAATAGATAAATGATTTGTTCCGCGTTTTCCATCTTTCTAACGATCTAAAGGATATGCTGAAATACTGTGACTACATTTTCAACAGTGAAAATTTCTCTCGAGCGAAGCGAACGTTATTCACTTTTACGGATAGGAATGCAGACAGACCTATTGCTATTCATCGAGATGATGAACAAAATGGTTTATTTTGAACAACGAATTAAATATACTTCAAAAATGAATAACGATTTTTCATCGACTCTTTCATATACAGTTTAAAGGTTGATCTCCAGCTTATGGAAACTAAAAAGCTGTGTATCATTTAATCTAACAAGTCTACTCCTCCCATAATTTCGTTATACATTCCAACAACTTCAGGATGATCAATGACTACAAACCGTTTTTATTCTTATCCCAACGCTTGGCTTTATCTTCTTTGCCAATTCCAACAAAATTTGAGCCTATGTTTACAATGTTATTGATATACCAGCGAGTGATAATAACATTTTCACCAGCACTTATACATTCAGCAGATGATCCTCGTCATTTTTGTTTAATTTCTTTTTCACTCGGTAGGCGTGGATTGCTTCAGCAGCATTGATTTTGTTTTGCTTTAAAATTTCAAATAATTGGTATGAAGGAAAATAGTTATCGAAGAACAGATTATGTCTAATTTCGCCGCTTTGGTATATTCGCGGTTTTCGGTGTTGCCGCAGTTTTCCGGGAAAGTTCTGGGATTTTGGAAGATTTTTGTCCTAGTTTTTGGGGATCCATGGAACTTTTAAAATTTAGGAGAAATTTTTGTCCTAGTCTTTGGGAATTCGCGGAACTTTTGGGATTTTAGGGAGATTTTTATCAAAATTTTTGGGAATCCTCTGACCAGGTTTGTGTCAGCTAAACATCAGCGGCCGTATGTAAAACCAAAACTTAGCAGGAAGTTGGCATAGGTGACGAAATTGAACTGGCTCTTAAAGAGTTTTTCTATACAATTCGACATTAAAAACAACTGTATCTTGTAGTCCTGACTCATCACTATATTTTACACTCATTTTTAATGTCAAATAGTCCGGTAGAACTCGTTAAGAGCCAGTTAAATTTTATCGGTTGTGCTATCTTCATGCCAAGTTTTCGTTATGCATATGACCCCAGGTGTCTCAGTTAAATTCGTGAGAAGTATCGCCTAAGTATCGCCTCGGTATCGCCTAATTATCGCCTAAGTATCTTCCAGTCTATAGATATTTTTTGTTGACGAATTATCTTCTTTTTCCATCTAGATGTTGAAAATACTATCTTCGTTTACTTGGTGTCACCAAAATAGGTGAAATTTTAGTTTTTATATTATAACTTTTATTGTTGGTGGGAGTCGTTAGGAGTGTGACGAAGTTCATCAAAGATGGGGTGGCGTCTGACATAGCAACCGAACGTGGCCGGCAAAAGGTATCCTGCCAATGGCATTAGACCGAAAGTGGCCGCCTGAGGGCATAACACCGAAAGTAGCAGGCCGAAGAGGCACAATGGTTTCAATTGAGAAAAAGGGTCATAAATCTCTATCTTTGAAAAAAAAAATCATAGATCAGATGTTGATATAAACGTTGAGCTACAGGGTGTCAAAGTTGACTACTTCGGGCATGAAAAAACTTGTCGGCCTCATAACTTTTACAAATATTACCCGATTGTAATGAATTTAAACTTGTTTAATAAAACTTGTTTGTAAAAAGATAAAGAAATTATAGTTTATTTTATTATAATATCTTTGACATTTTCAAAGATATCTAACTTTTAATTTAAAAATTTTTACTTGTCCTTGACTTTGTTCTCTCTTTCGTCAATATCTCTGATAATAACACAGCCGAAATTTTAAAAAAATATATTTTATGATTTTTAATACATTTCCTTGATCCCTAATCATGTAGTCCTTAAAAGGACTCAAGGTCAAGACTATGAAATCGGAGTGAAAAATGGCCAAAAATTTGAAAAAAAGAGAGCTTCGACGTTTTTCTAAAAAAATTTTCAAAACAAAATTTTTTTTTCAGAAACATATGTGAAGAATATACCGATATCCAATATTTTTAGGGCAAAATCTATTTATTACGTACACTCTAAAACACTTTTGTTGAAAATTATGTCGATAATAGTCGGCAACACTTTACCGATTATTATCGACCTAAAATTACACACGCATTATTTTTGAACAAAATGTTTTTACTAAAAAAGCGATTGGCTGCATGCAGGTTTGAACCGCGACCTCCTAACTGATAGTCTGACGTATCTACCATTCAGCCATAGCCGTATTATACTTTATGTTAAATTTTTTTCACTTGGATTAAATATGTTTAATTTGAAAGTTTTTTTTTCTTTAATAAAATAACTACAAAATCGATGTAATTTTAGATAATGAATATTTTTCAACACAAATTTAGACAATATATGATCGTAAATTCGAAGTAATGTTTTAAAGTGTATGATAGAAAGTACACTCTAAAACATTACTTCAAATTTACGATCATATATTATCTAAATTTGTGTTGAAAATTTCTCCTTGTCTAAACTTACATCGATTTTGTAGTTATTTTATTAAAGAAAAAACCTTTCAAATTAAACATATTTAGGTCCAAGTAGAAAAAATTTTAAATAAAGTATAATACGGCTATGGCTGAATGGTAGATACGTCAGACTATCAGTCAGGAGGTCGCGGTTCAAACCTGCAGGCAGCCAATCGCTCTTTTTTTTGTAGAAACATTTTGTTCAAAAATAGTGCGTGTGTAATTTTAGGTCGATAAATATCGATAAAGTGTTGCCGACTATTATCGACCTAATTTTCAACAAGTGTTTTAGGGTGTCCCTTGACACCATGCGATCATTTTTTATTTTAAGGATAGCAACGTTTTTTAGCAATTTATATCAGGTTTCCTGCGTGAAAATAAGAAAAAACCAATTATGAGCTGTAAGACTTACAAAATTTCTTCTGCCGAGTACTAATTGAGAATAAGTACGAAATTAGCCCTTAAACACATTTTAAGTTTTTAACGATTTCTGGCGTTCAGGTTGAGTCTGACGCTTGGGTGTATAGACAAAAATTTCAATTGCATTTAACAGAAACCACCTAACAATGGAATACGTAACGGATTCCGAAAACAACGTTGTTCTGTTCTGGTGTGTATGTTTTAAATTAAACTGATGTTGAGTTTTCGCTTGTTCCTTGGATTAATATGTCTGATTCTTTCTTAATATAGCGTTACGAATTTTAGCTTAATAAACAATTTAGATTTGAAAATAAATAAATTCATTTTCTAATGAAATTTTCCTAAATAGTAAAAAATATATAACACAAAAAGAATATGATAAATTTTTCTATTGTGTTAAAAATTACTTATTAAGTAAAGCAGAGACAGACAAGCAGTTAGATGAAAAACTGAAAAAGTATAAAAAAGATCATTAAAATGATCAAGATAGAAATCCTTAATTATGCAAATTTTAAACTTAAATGCAAAATATTTCTAATAAACCACCCAATACTTGTGGCATTTATTAATGTGACCCAGTTCTAATGAAAATCATTATTGTAATTGTCAACGTCATCTATGCAAACTATAAGCAGCAATAAGCGAGCGACCTACCAAAACCAAAAAAAAAATATTATGAAAAACCACATAGACATTCGAAGCGGTTTTCTGTTAGTGGACAAATAAATGGTTGAACAACAATTGGAAGGCCGGACTGACGTTAAAAAGGGCGGACAGATTATCAGCCAAATGAATAAAATCAGACATTTCAGAAAACTCATAAATATTTATGCCTTTACTGAAACTCACATGTACTTGTGATGCCTTTGTAAGAGAGTTGGCATGTTTGACAACAACAAAAAAAGAAGAGTAATATGCATTTGACATACATACGAGTACATATAACATTGACGGAGGAACACCACTTGGGTAAAAATCATAAAGCGGTGATGACTAAAATAGCACTGTTAAAAATAATAGAAATTTTATAATATACTGTAGCCATACACTCATGAAACTGAGTGAGGAAAATATCTAATCCAAACGGCTAAATGCTGCTTTTTTACAAAATGGATCTACTCAAAGAAACACTTTAACCATAAGTGCCTACACAGAAAAAAATAGACAAGAATTATGTTCAATAACACCACGTTATTGAAAAAAATATAAATTTCAATATTTGTCATTAACTTAATACAATATTTCGTTGTATGCATTTCTTTCGCATGCCGGTTATTTCTTTTCTTTTCATACATAAGTACTTAAAACAAGTTTTACCTCATAAGAAAATTACTAGGACATGGCTCGGCTGTAGAGAGTATGCTTTATGTCCTAGAAGCCCGGGTTCGTATCCCAGCCATGTCAAAATTTTTTGTATTTTGAAATATTTTTTTTTTTTTGAAATCATTCTGTTATCAATATAGCGGAATTCTTTATCACAGGAAATTGGGGAAAAAAAGAATTATTGAATACCGCGATTTTTGTTATTAAAAACGAAAAAAAAAATTTTGTCTGTGTACACAGAAAAAAATAAGTTTCGTTTTTGATAACATAAATCCCGGCATTCAATAATTTTTTTTCAAATTTCCTGTGATAAAGAATTAGCCTATATTGATAAC